>JAYGXS010000003.1:61951568-61980666 GCA_036362985.1 Ligula intestinalis
GGGACCTGCTTAAAGACATTCTCAGACAGCGAGAGACAGTAGGAGTTTGTGGAGCTTTCAGGATAGGCAAACAGGTTACTGAACAGTCGGAAACTGTCCGACCTCGACCTTTCAAGATAGTCTTGGATAACAAAGAACAGGTGAACTTGGTTCTGTCCCGGAAGACAGCTCTCCGCCACTCACATAAGAGGATGTTTTTTTTCAGCCGGACAACTCTCCAGCAGAACGTCTGAAACACCGAGAATTGTTGGCGGAACTACGGGAGAGAGAGAGAGAGCTGGAGAGAGCAATTTGGCTATATTCAGGGACCAAATAATGCAGAAAACTACCATAGTGTTGTGGAAGCAGTCACTCCTGATGACGGCTGTGGTCCAGTAGTACTGGCAAACTTGCGCCCAAACGCATTGGACACTGCGGAGTCTCGCCGGCTGCAATTTCTATATACTAACGCCCAGAGTTTATTCTCGAAGTTTGATGAACTTCGAATACAGGTAGCCGATGGGTCCCCTGATGTTATAGCAATGACAGAAACCTGGCTGTCACAGAGCATCAGTGATTCAGAAGTGGCGCTATGCGGATACCAATTATTTAGACGAGACCGAGTTTAACGCCAGGGTGGAGGAATTGCTATGCATGTAAAGAACGAATTAAGTGTGTGCGAGAAGCCTGAAAGGATTACTTATGGTATAGAGGCTATTTGGCTGACAATTAAGGCACGGGGGTCGCAACCCCTGGAAGCCGTGACTGGCTACCGACTACCGCGGACAAACACTGATACAGATACATGTTTACTGGTGTGCATAAAGGAGATAGGAAGTCAACCTGATGTTGTACTCATGGGTGATTTCAATGCGCCCAGCATATGTTGGAACAATTTGCGGGCCAATTGTTCTAAAAACGCCTTTGCTCACCATCTGCTAAAAACAACACTTGAGGCCCTTCTCACACAACACGTCCGAGTTTCAACTAGAGCACGTGGAGGGCAACAAGCTAGTTGTTTAGATCTAGTCTTCACGAAGCATCCCGACACTAAAGACGAGGTATGCTGCCTACCTCCACTAGGTCGAAGTGATCATGCCGTACTTTTGTGGGATTATGGTCTTTACACGTTACCTCCTACAGTAGACGAACCAAGGCCGAATATATGGCGAGGTGACTTCTCACAAATGAGAGTAGAGGCATCACAAATAGACTGGGGTCTTCTTTCTTCTGGGGATATCACTGAGGACTAGAATACATTTAAGGAGTGGTTGCTGCAGCTAATGCGCAGTCATTGTCCACTTTCAGTGCCCAAGGTATCTAGCCAACCTCCATGGCTGAACAGAGCTATCAAAAGAGAGATCAATAAAAAAGAAAGCTTTGGAAGAAGTTTTGCAACAAAAGCCGCAACGAAGATTTTGAACAGTAAAAAATCCAGCGGAACAAGGTAAAACAAATGGTTTTAAAAGGATAACGGGGCTTTGAGAGCGATTTAATTTGTCGAACTATCAAAAACCCAAAGTTGCTATACAGTCATTTACGGAAAAGCACACGTAACAGGAACCCGATTCCTAGTATGCAAACTGATGATGGTCACGAAATCTCCGACTGTAAAAACAAAGCAGAACATTTTGCTGAGTTCTTTCAGTCTGTCTTCACCATAGAACCTCCCTTCGTCGCAACTGTTGACGAGGTCGTGGAAGCATCAAATATTGGGGGGATTTTGTTTGAAGAAGAGAATTTTTCAAGAACTTAAAAGCTTGAAGGAATGTAAATCTCCGGGTCCAGATGAAATTCCTGCCAAATTGCTCAAGGAACTGGCTAAAGAGCTAGCTAAACCCCTTTCACTAGTGTGCCAGAAATCGTTTGATACTGGAATACTTCCTCCGGACTGGAAATTAGCGCATATTACACCGCTTTACAAAAGCGGTGGTCGTGCATCTGCGAATAACTACAGACCCATGAGTCTGACCTCCATATGCTGCAAAGTAATGGAGATGATCATCAAGAAGCAATTGATGATATATTGTGAAACTCACAATATATTGTCGAATGCGCAATTTGGATTCCGTAGGGGAAGGTCATGTGTAACAAACTTGCTTTATACGATGCAAAGCTGGACAAGGGCAATTGATGCAAAAGAAACTGTACATGCAGCCTACATTGATTTCCGGAAGGCCTTTGACAGTGTTCCACACAAACGTCTCCTGTATAAGTTGAGACTGATGGGTATCGGACGCAGACTTCTTACGTGGATTGAGAATTTCCTATCTGGTCGTTTCCAAACGGTGTGTGTAGGACGACAACAATCAAGGCCGACAGTCATCAAGAGTGGAGTACCTCAAGGTTCAGCACTCGGACCCACCCTCTTTCTCTTGTTCGTTAATGATTGTGTACAGGAATTGGACTGCGAGTGTGCCATGTTTGCAGATGATATAAAAATATGGAGGGTCATCAGGTGTGCTGCCGATGAAAATAACTTACAGGAAAATCTTTGTCGATTGAACGATTGGTCGCATAGATGGCTGCTGTCCTTCAATTCTAACAATTGCACTCTGCTGCGCCTGGGAAATCGAAATGCGGTGCCTTATGCGCGACCCTACCATCTGAACGGAATCCTTCTGCAAGAAACAGAAATACATAAGGATATCGGCATCTGGATGACAGACAATCTCAAACCTTCTACACAATGTTGTAAGGCGGCTAAAAATGCAACTTCAATGTTGTACGCCATCAAGCGGGCATTAACGGTTTTTGATGAAGACTGTTTCTGTAAAATCTTCGGTAGCTTCATAAGGCCACATCTTGAATACGCGATTCAAGCCTGGAGACCGTGGATGCGGCAGGATTATAACGTACTTGAGAGGGTGTAGCGGCAAGCAACAAAATTAGTAAGAGGCCAAGGTTCACTACCATATGAGATCCGCCTAAATAACCTTAATCTCTATCCTTTGAGTTATACAAACCTTCCGTATCGTGCGTGGCTTTGACTGTGCTCTCATGTGTGACGACTTCTTCCAACTCGCCACTACAACTAATCTCCGTTGGTAATCCCTTCAAACTGTATGTGCCCCAAGGACGATTAGATTTACGGAAGAATTTTTTCTCTAATCGTGTCGTGGACCCGTGGAATAACTTTCCCGAGGCGATTGTTATGTCCCAATCTGTGGAGATATTCAAACACCGACTTGATATACACATGCTACAACACAACGTGAACTATGCGACACATTAACCTTGAAACACCACTGCACCATGTGACTGTCTACATTTTCCTGACTGTAAACTTGTTAAAATTGTTTATAATTCTTGAGATTTTGATGTGATAAATAGGGAGTTCAAAGGTGCAAGCCTATTTTTCCCTCAAATATACTGACTGACTGACTAATCAGTGAATGTCCTGTACGGCAACTCCGATTAGATTTAAAACTATACCAGTTTGGGTTCCTGCCGTGCAAATTAATTTTTTCGTGGTTTGGGCCCGGCGTGTTCAATAACGCATTATACGGGGGAATAATATGACTCCCACGGTCAAGGGAAGAGCTAGGTTGTGGTGGGGAAGCGCTCGGCCTAAACGCTTTCGACGGTGTTGGCGACATTCTTGATGAGCTTGTTGCAGAGTTAAAGGCAATGGAATTGATCGATCGTTGGACAGAGAATGTATTCAGACTAGTTGTAATCGTAGTAGATGATGAAGCGGCGGGGCTTGACGGTCCCGACATCAAGAGGGATGGGCTAACTGGTGCACTGATTTTTATGGGCCTATGACTAGACATTCGGGAGATAGGGATAGCAGGTGTACTGACGGTTACGGGACTATGAATAGACATCAGGCAGGCAGGGATAACGGGTGTACTGACGTTAGTGTGGGTATGACCAGGTATCCGGGGTAGAGGATAAGCGAGTGCATTTACCCTATTGGGACTACGAACAGATTTAGGAAACGTAGGCTGAGAAGTCGTTGGTCTATTGGACTGGAGAGCCGCATTTCTTCGCTCCATTGGTGTAAGCTCTCGACAGAGGAAACTTTTAGTCATTTCTAAATATTGGGAAATGCGACCTCGTTGAGCAAAGATTGAGTCCACCTCGATCGGTGAAAACAATTTAACTAGGATGGGCGAGTTTTTGCTACACGATTGGAGACGTTTGGCTTCTGCAATTTTGTAGATGAAACCACTCGAACATAGAAAATCTTTTGCAATATCAAAAGGGTGACTTAATATGGAGGCATTTTTAGTATAAAGTTAAAGTTTCGCTTTTCTCTATCAAAAGCTCCCGTGGTTATAAGATGGACGAGGGAGTCTGACTTTTTACAATCTTGCGAGGGCACAGCTGATAGCTTACCATCAAACAGATTGCCTAGTATTGACAAAGCAGAACCAAACTTCATCATGAAGTCATTACAGTTCTGTAATGCAGATAAATAAATTTGCTTATCCTTGACAACGGGCTGCATGTTGATATCAAGGCATTGGCTAGTAGGCGTGGTCAGGCACCGCTTGGGTCTGGGAGCAGATATCTTACGATGAGCTATAATTTTCGTTCTCATAATTTTGATGGAAATCTGCTTTAAATGTGAGACGATTTAGAAAAATTCAGCCTATATAATTTTACCGCAGCTGGTTGTTAAAATCCCTTAAAATTGTTGAACAAACTGTATTAGTTATTACGTTCAGAAAAAAACAGTTGATATGATTTTCAGATTATGACTTACGACCAATAATCAAAGTGAACTTAACAAATACTGTAGCTATTTTTTTAATAAGCACTTTAAATTTATTTGAAAACGTGTATTAAATATTGGGAAACGACTCAGCCTTTGAAGGTCTCGAGAATATTCAGATCTTGACGAATTTTGTTACTAGGCCGCTAAAAGGGCTAAAAGTCTCTCGAGTTCAGTAGACTCAATTTACGAACACCAAGTTGAGCGTCTAATCAACTCCTCCACGAAGACACAGGATGACAGCAATCAAAATCGGTTATTAACAGTCAAAAAGCAATCCACTTTATTATTTGATTCATTAACGGTCTGTTGTGAAAAGATAGTGGCAGAAAAAATTGAAGCTATGTGCGATACAGCTTTGGAAGACGGGAAGGAATGTTCGCCATTGCCTGCATTCGAAATCCCGACATCATCGCAACAAGGAAAAAAAGTCACACCACCGCTCGGATTCGAACCCTGGATCCCCCGCGTAGAAATCGAGCGCCTATCTCTCTTCACCATTACGGGATGCTGCGATAGTTTTCAAATTCCCTTACTAACTACGGAAACTCGATCTAGAAATTCTTTGAAATCTCCTCCTGCCAAGCGAACTGAAAGTCGTAAAAGTTTAAGGGTTGTAACTCATGAAGATGAAGCCTCTGTATCATATTTTACCCTTTTGAACAAATTTACAAACCTTTAGAAGGTAGTTAATAGTCTTAGAGTGGAGATGGAGGAGCTGAAAATTTTTTCTCTTTTTCTCCCTTGTGAGGAGAAACCGGCGATGCGTGAACTTGAGTGAGGAAACCTAACGTACGGAGAAACAAAATCCCTCGCTGAAGTGTCTAAGCACAAAAATGATCCGGCAGCCAGGGTGCCTGACGGAGTTGGTAGTCTGCCATGGACAGGGGAAACGGTGAACCCACTGGCTTCCAAGAGAACGAAGAAGCGCTCTCGGGCTCCCAAAAAAGGCCAACCAAGCCCAAGTGCTAATATAAGTTGGCCGAAATTGAGCACGAGCCAGACAAAAAGGGCACCTTCGCAGGCCAAAACGAACAGAAGCGCTGAACCTCGAAGCGAATGTGTCCTAACAAACCCTAGAGAAGGAGAAGGGGACGACAGTCGGAAGGTGAGTACCACTCGTATAAACTGCATAGTCATAAAAGGCATGACAGAAGGTACTTCCGATACCCCGAAATCAAGATTAGAAGAGGACAGGAAGTTATTTAAAGAATATCTGAAATTTCTCCTAAAGGGTAAGGAGAAAGTCAAAGTTCTAAAGGCATTCCGAATGGGCCGTATAACAGACTCAAAAGATGAACAACGCCAACCAAGACCGTTGAAGGTAGTTCTGAAGAGTGAGGCTGAGGTCCAGCTATTGTTAAGCAGGAAACCAATACTTAAATACTCACACCCGACGGTTTTTTTCAGCGGGATTTTTCCCCCGCGGAGCGGGAGAAATGGAGATTGCTAAAAGTAGAACTCCACCGGAGATGTGAACTCGGCGAGAGCAATCTTCGAATTCTGAACGGGGAGATCGTCCCTGTCCCGAGGTCACTCCTCTGGAGAAAGCCGATAACACTAACAGCCTAGTTGGGATGGACAACAGTCCGTCTCCATCAGCACCGACAGCTCCCTGCATGCAATCTCACGCAAGAGGCAACCGCCTGCATAAAGTGGTGAATAAATCTAAATTGAGCTTGCTTTACACTAATGCCCAAAGTCTTCCCTCAAAAATTGATGAACTCAAGGCAGTAGTTTCGGAGCGGAAACCTGATGTAGTTGCCATAATGGAAACATGGCTAAAAGCAGAAATCGCGGATTCGGAGATTTCGATTCCAGCATACCAGCTTTTCCGCAAAGACCGCCAAAACCGACAAGGAGGTGGGGTTGTCGTGTATGTCAGAACTGAAATCTCTGTTGTAGAAAGAGAACACACTCTAGCCCTGGAGTATGAGTCCGTCTGGTTAAAGATCAAGAAGGCGAATGCATAGAGCCTTGAATTCCTGGCCGTTTACCGGCCGCCAAACATTCTCAGCGGAGCCGACGACTCACTCCTTGGTCTGGTGAAAAAAGCTGCTAGCCACCAGGAGGTTCTCATCGTTGGTGACTTTAACGCCCCTGCAATTGAATGGAACAACCTGACAGTTGAGGCGGCGTCAACTTCCTTTAGTTCCAAATTAATGGATCTCACGCTTGACCTGTCTCTAGTTCAGAACGTTAAGGGCATAACCAGATTTCGAGAAAACCAGCGGGCTACTTGTTTGGATCTCATTTTCACGTAGGATTCGTGCTACATAGATGAAGTGCATTCAAGTGCTCCGCTCGGTAAGAGTGATCATATGACGCTAATGTGGGATTACTCACTCCATACTCAACGGCCGAGGAAAACGGAGGATCAGCCAAACATATGGAAGGCAGATTTCAATTCAATGAAGAATGCACTATCGTCCGTGAATTGGGACTGCCTACTCAAGGGGGATCCGGAGGAGGATTGGAGATCACTCAAGAGGATTGCATTAGATCTGATTAAGCGCTTTTGTCCGGTCAAGGTACACAAGACGACTAGTCGTCCTGCCTGGTTGACGAGAGACCTTTACAGGCAACTGAAGAAGAAGCATAGGAAATGGAAGTTATTCAGGAAAACTGGATCGCCAGTACACCTCGAGGAATTCCGACGCCAAAGAAATGCAGTAAAAAAATCAATTCGCCAGGCCAGGATAAACTATGAATCAAGAATCCTCCAGCAGGCCGAAGAAAAGCCCAAAATTCTATTCCGCTATATTAACAGTAGATTAAAAAACAAGGATCCTGTCGCAGTACTCAAGAATGATGATGGCGGAGAGGTCGTTGAGAATGACGAGAGAGCCGAGTACTGAAGCCGGTTATTTGCCTCGGTATTCAATAGGGAAACCGAGATTCATTTTGATAATGCCAACAGTGCTGTTGCAAACGCCGGTCCAGCACTTCATTCTCTACTATTTCCAACATCTGTAGTTGAGAGGGAGCTGCAGAGCCTCAAAGAAGCAAAGTCATCCGGTCCAGACAATATACCAGCCAAGTTCTTGAAATAATTGGCAAGCGAACTCTCAGAGCCCCTAGCACATATCTTTTGTTCTTCATTTGAACTAGGAAAACTGCCATCTGAATGGAAAATGGCAAATATTTACCCGATATACAAGGGCGGAGCCCGAACGAAGGTCAACAATTACCGGCCCGTCAGCCTAACTTGCATTTGCTATAAGGTGATGGAAACGATAATTAAGAAGACGACAATGGAGTTCTTGGAGGAGAACAACCTACTATCAGGGCTCCAACACGGCTTCAGAAAGAACCATTCTTGCCTTTCCAGCCTTCTACTCTCCACTGAGCAGTGGACTCGCGCACTAGATGAAGATGGTAAGGTTGACGTCATCTATACGGACTTCAAGAAGGCATTCGACAGCGTCCCACATAAGCGTCTAATGTATAAATTGTCAGAAATTGGCATAAGAGGAAACCTGCTGGCATGGATCACAGATTTTCTCACAGGGCGATCGCAAACTGTGTGCATCGGTGACTCAAAGTCAAACCCTACATCTGTTCTGAATGGCGTCCCCCAAGGCTCTGTCTTAGGGCCACTGCTCTTCCTTATCTATATCAACGACTGTGTCAACGACCTGGGTTGCAGCGCTATCATGTTTGCGGACGACGTCAAACTCTGGAGAGCCATCAGGTCTGATGCCGATAGGAAAGCGCTTCAAGAGAGTCTCAATCGACTTAGCTGCTGGTCTGCTCGTTGGCTTTTAAACTTCAACATTAGTAAGTGTGTGGTTTTAAGACTCCGTACTAGACGGACTGATGAGAAGAACGATTCCTTCCAATGCCTACTCGATGGGCACCCACTTTCAAATGTGAACGAACAAAAGGATCTCGGTGTTATAATAAATTCCTCACTTAAACCATCTACTCAGTGTGTAAAGGCAGCTAAACGCGCGACACAGGTGCTGTTTGCGATTAGGCGGGGATTCGTCAACATTGACAAAGAGCTCTTCAGGAAAACCTACGGAGCGTTTGTTCGGTAACACTTGGAGTATGCTGTCCAGGCCTGGCGTCCGTGGTTCAAGAAGGATTACCTGCACCTGGAACGAGTGCAGGCGAGGGCTACGAAGATGGTCAAGAATCTTGGTCATCTGCCTTATGAAGACAGACTGACCGAACTTGATCTTTTCCCTCTCGATTATAGGCAACTCCGCAGGGACCTCATACAAACCTACCGAATTGTTAGAGGCCAAGACTGCGCCCTAGAATTTGATGATTTCTTCGAATTGGCTCGGACTGACCATCTGCGAGGTCATCCCTTTAAACTACAGAGGAAACCGGCCCGTATCGACGTTCGACGAAACGCCTTCTCTCAGAGGGTCATTCGAGCGTGGAACGGACTCCCGGAAGATGTGGTCCTCTCAGATACTGTTGACATTTTTAAACACAAACTTGATTCTCATTTGCTGAGAAACTGTGGCAGATATAATGAACAAAAGGTCAGTAGCAGCACCTTGCAACTGGCTCACACTTATCGCTGATGTTAAGCCTACATTTGTACATTTGTATTATGTACTATTGTTACGGTGGACCTATTATGCGATTTTGGTTATGAATAGGGAGCTCAAGGGCGAAAGCCTTCTTCCCTTAATAAAGTGACTTAGGCCTCGAATTAGTTGGTTTGAAGAGGTTGCATTCGGTTTAAAGAGGTTGCGTCTCGGTAGAATTGGTTGGAAGACAAAATCTTCTTAAATTTCGACTTCAAAAGATCGTCCACGCAAGAAAAATAATTCCAGAGACGCAGGAAAAAATTCTTTACGTACGGTTGCAGCCACAATATCCTAGATCGTAATTGATGGGGGATATCGATGTAGAAATGTCCTAGGAGGAGCAAGGGGAAATATCGACCGTGATCTTGTAGGGTCAAAAAAACATGCATGAGAGGGTTTTGCAAGGCGTCGTATGACCGGTGTGTCTCACATATCCTTTGCAGTATATCGTCTCTCCTTCTCAAGACAATATCTATGTTGCCGTGCTGTGTTTCCGACATGATGACGGCCACCTCGTTGCATGTGGGAGCATTAAATCTTCGTTGATGTTCTCCACGAGGACGTTTATCGGCACCTGTGACAATAGTTAAGTCAATCGAAGCGTGCATCTCCAGGGCGGACTTGAAACTGTTAACGTAGCTGTTGTGCTGGTTAAGCATGTCTTGAAGGGACAATACTATGTGATGCTTCAAGCCTGGGTACACTCGGGATCGGCTTTGAGATTTTAAGTTGATGTCTTCTACGAAGTATATTGGTAGAAATTTCGGCTCGCCATTAGGAGGAGATAGTAAAGATCCAATCCGGTGGCAAACTTAGCCTTCCACCTTTAAGGTTGGCATGAATCCAACCTCATGAACAATTTAGGTTTTTAATTTCCGGAGAAATAAATTTCTGATCGCGGTATATATCAGTATAGATAAGATCTACAGGCATAGTCCGAAATTGAAAGTGTATATTTATGTTGAAACCCGTCAACCCCAATGAAATTTACACCTGCTGCCACAGGAAGTCTTAAGTAGCATAAGTTGGCGTTGTAACTTACCATACTAACAGGCTAGGTACTTGCTTAAAGGCCCAGACACGTGTTACGCCGGTATTCTTCCGCTGCTTGACACAGTTGCTAGGGGTCCGGCCACTTACACTCACAGTTTCGGTCTACGCCTATAGACCTTAATAT
The DNA here is from genome assembly GCA_036362985.1 of Ligula intestinalis. NCBI lineage: Eukaryota > Metazoa > Platyhelminthes > Cestoda > Diphyllobothriidea > Diphyllobothriidae > Ligula > Ligula intestinalis. The sequence continues at coordinate 61,961,998 of JAYGXS010000003.1, forward strand.
GCTGATATATACCGCGATCAGAAATTACTTTCTCTGGAGATTAAAAACCTGAACTTTCTAAACCGGTATATCAACCAGAAAGCGGATAGGGAAAGCGGGGGACCCACTGATGAGCCGTACCCCTAGCAGCTGTGTCAAACAGCGGCAGAATACCGGCGAAACACATGTCTGGGTCTCGTAGCAAGTACCTAGCCTGTTAGTATGGTGAGTTACAACGCTCATAAACAATGTTGGCACCAAAAGAGGTTATTTGAAACGCCCAGTTGTGCTTTCTAATGTTTGAGAGAATTTTTTTCGAGTCGTCGGTATCACCAGCAAGTAGTGTTTGGAGTATTTCTGGTGGATGGGGGAGGTTATTCAAGAGAACTTTGCCGTTGGAACAGCAAATGCCGTTTGTTTCACCAGTCCATTTTTTCGCCTGACAATGCCCGCAAACTTCCACCATCTTCCCAATGGAAACATTTGCATCTCCCGCATAACCAAGACTTTGGTTGTAATTGAGTGAGGCTTTGTTCCATACTTGAGCATTTATGGAAGCAACCCATGGGGCAGGGTCGCCAAACCGTATGTGAAGCGGTTGCGAACTTGAGTTTACAGCATCGGTGGGCCGTTGATCCGCTCTTTGTGATGCTTGCATAGCCAGACGTGCACTCTTACGTCCAGGAAATATGTTTTGCCGATGTTGCGAATTTATTATCCTAGCTAGCTCTCTTCTTTGTAGAGTTTGGACTTCAGTTTCTTGGGAGCGATTAGTTTGATGGCAAATCGCGTCTTCGTGCCTTCGTTGGAGCATTTGCTCTTCGGTTTCTTGGGAGTGATTAGTTTGATGGCGAATCGTTTCTTCGTATCTTCTTTGCCGCCTTTGATCTTCGGTTTCTTGGGAGCGTCGATATCGCTGACGCATAGCATTATTCTACAGTCGAAGCCGTCTTTCTTCTTGTGTTTCTTGCAAACGTCTATTAAAATTGGCAAATTTCTCCTGTTCCTTCGTCTGAACTTGTGTTCTCGCGGCTTCTCTTATTCCTTTTCTAACTACTCGGATTATGTTCCCACTGCGGGAAGGTGTGGCAGGCAGCTGCATCGCTGTGGAGGGAGGGGGCGTGGTGTTTCACGTGGCCGCGACGATCTGGACGCAAATATGTGGGTCCAAGTGGAAGTAAGTCAATTGATTTACAGACAGCTGGTCTGAAACAGCTGCCTGTCACCAGTGCTACCGGGGAGACGCCTAGGTAGATGGCGTTCCCCAGTCTCCGAGATCTTAGCAGCCTCGCCATTGTTGCTGCTCCACCCCACCCCTTACACACCCCCGCCCACGCCCCGTGGCCTATTCACATCCGCCTGTCACGTCGGGTGTCAATCGCGAGTCTGAAACAGCTGCCTGCCATCAATGATAAAGAGGACAAACACAGACACAGTGACACCGGAACTGTCCCCTGTATGATCTACGTACAGACTGGCGCACGGAAGGTGGGCTGGCGGGCGTTGAGTTGCGTGTGACTGACATACAGACAGGCGCGCCTGCCCGCGTGCGCGCGTGTGTGCCCATGCTCCGTGATTGACTTACAAACAGCTGCCATCCACCAATGATAACGGAGATGCACACAGAGACAGTCAACACTTTTATTAAGCATACAGATTCCGTATATAGAGGCAACTTAAATGGATTAGAAAACGCCGCAGCTGGCAAACAGGAAAATGAAGGCCAAATGTTCAGGGGACCAGTGTATGACAGTAAAGTGCACCCGATATTTCAATCGCTGATTCCGATATCGTCAACGGTATGCTCCACAGATTGATGGGGCAGGTACAATAACTTTATTTTCATTTAATTTATATTGGTAGCGGAAGTTTGCTGCATTTAAAACGCTCTTTTCTCTCCTCTGTGGATCCGGCTAGCGCAGGTGGCTAGCGTGACAAGAACCCGCAGACTCCTGCCACACAAAATGGAAACTTCATTTCGGCCATATTAACAAGCCGTAATTGCTGTCTAACTGTTAGCCAAGCAGTAAACACAAGCAAACACTCAGCTAACTGTGGGGTCTAAGTCGATAAATTACATGGAAAACTTCGAAGATGCAGCTTTTTTAGAACAGACTGTATTGGGTTGTTCAGAGGGAGGAATAAGCGCTGACAGTTGGCCTTGCATTGGGCGTAAGCGCCACTGTGGGAACCCGTGATCGCAGACTCATCACGCCAAAGCTGCAGTTACGCTGACTGCCGCAAACTGACACGCGAACGTCTAACACGCCCCCGCCGGTGCGTAAACTCGCGCAGTCCAACCAATGACCTTCAAGGCTTCAGCCAACGGTGGCCGCTTCAATTTCTACCCAAAGACATCACTGAAGTGGATCTTAACGCCACTGTTGACTCATCACGCCAACGCTGCAGTTATGCTAATGGCCGGCCCTCGGTCCGTCTATCGCTCAAGGCCTGAGTGACTTATAAACACACCCTTTCTCGCGTGCACCCACACTGCGCCCAGCGAGCAGTCCAAACAGCGTCCCGAAGCGTTCTGGACCAATCAGTTTTCTGCAAAGCTTTTCGGTCCCCAGTCAATTCCTACAGTGAGAGAGGACATAGGATACCGCCTTCGCGCCGCGCGGTCGCGGCGACGCCATCCTCTCCCGCAGGCCTCACGGTCGGACGCCCTGCAAGACCTATTGACAACTTTTTCTTTATCAATAGAAGCGAATATGCATGCCCCAGGTTTTCGTTGTAAAGACGAGAACGATGCTCTGATACAGCCGATAGTTCCTTTAAAAATTGGCCATCCTATGCAACTCTTCGTCTTCTGCCAAAGAATTTTTTCCAAATTTAAAGGCCAATAATACGAAGTGACCAAAGGGATGCCGATGGGATCCCCAATTTCAAGTCGCATCGCAGAACTGTTCTTAAGGGAGCTGGAAAATGTCATCTTTGACCAATTTGGGCCTGCATTCTGGTGCCGATACGTGGACGACACTTTCGTCATAATTGAACGGAGCATACTAGCAGATTTCAAAAACGTGCTTAATGGTGTCTTCCCCGACATCCAATTCACAAAGGAGGAAGAGAGTGCCAGACAACTACTGTTCCCTGATGTCCTCGTCACGCGCAGACCCAGCGGGAAACTCAGCACCACGGTTTATAGAACGGTGACTAACACAACCCAGGTGCTCAGCTTCCATAGCAAATACCCAATAACGCATAAACGTGGCTGTATCAGAGCACTATTTCAGAGGGTGAAGACACATTGCAGTGAACCGAAGGGACGAGTGCAAGAATTATGACATCTTCGGGACCAAACGGCCAGGAATGGATACCCGAACAGCTTCATCAACCGCTGTCTCCTAGTGCTCCCACGGGGAACAAACGAAAGGGGATCCCCAACGGCCTGGCACCATTTACCGTACACATAAAACGTGTCAGAAGCAACCGAGCGTATCGCTGCAGAGCTCGGCATGGGTATTGCTCATCACCCGATAGCTACCATGCGTGCACGAATCCTGCAAATCAAAGACTCACGGGATGTAGGTAAGCAATCTGGCGTCGGTTATCAGGTGCCATGTCGTGATTGTTCTTGCCATTATGCTGGGCAGACCGGGAGACGACTTAGCACGCGAATAACGGAGCACAAACTGGCAGTGCGGAAAGGCAACCCATAGTCCCAGATCGCTACCGACACTCTGGAAGAAGGCCACTAATTCGACTTCCCGAACATTTGGATAATGGCACGAGCCAGTAATAAGACGGGACGCGAACTGCTGGAGTCCTGGGTGTCAGATCCTTACTCCATAAACAGGCATGTGGATATACCGCCCTGTTATTTTGACATCCGTGCCCGTGACCAGAAACCAGAACCCAGTTCCTCTACAAGCATGCAAGCTATCACGTCAAGGTCACACGCCGTTACTCAAGGGACACGCGTCGGAGACATGATAAGATAGCGTGAGAATGGACATAGCGTGGACAGGGAGCAATATTTACTTGCTACACCCCCCCCCTCCCATTTCCAACCCCATTTATGCGTAGCTGACGCTTGCTGTGCTCATTTACTCTGACGATGGCTTCTCGTGTGGAGCCGAGAGCTCAGAATAAAACTATCGTTCCAGACATTGCATCTTCCTATTCTTTACAACTTTCTTTCACTGTTGTTTACAAAATACTTTCTTCCTTCTACTGTGGCTTCCCACAGTCTCCTGTCTTCTCCTAAGGAACTGGGCCTGGAAGATTGTAGCTTTTAGGGTTAACCGTCTTAGACTTTACACCTTTGTCACTTCGGACCTGGCCTGCCTCGCGGCTAGACGTGCACTCCGGCAGTCAAGACTTCGTACTAACCATTCTCCAATGCATTATGTAAAGAATATATTCTTCCTACTACTATGGCCTTCCCAAGACATCTCACATCTCCTAAGGAACCTAGTCTGGAAGATCACAGCCGTAAGAGTTAAAGATTCCTTAGCCTTAATAACGCACGATTGTCTCACACAACCTGTCTTTGGCAGTGCAACAGTAAATTGCCCGAATCGGTCAATTAAAGGATGCTGAGATTTGGAGGGGTCGTCTGACATATATAGGAATAAGTCATCTGTGCATGTTGCAAACGTAACCTGCTTTCCAAAAGCAAGTCGTAATTTCAAGGAAAGAAAGGGGAATGTTCGAAATACATGTGATACAGATACACCATACTGATACGGAAAAAAATAATTGCGTGGACAGTGCACTTTTCTTGTCCATAATGTGTACTCTTGGGCGAGTTCTTGTGCGCTGTAAGTGGTATTTTATGATTAAGTATGGCTGCTTTTGTTATATTGTGGGGTTTCATGAAATCACGTGTTGCCGGATAGAACCATCTTATAATTAAATGTGCGTAGATATTGTGCACAGTTAAGCTGGATGTGTTGACTTTATGATGCAGCTCTTGGAACTGGTTTGTTAGCATTTGTGCAACGTATACACAATTGGCCGAAAATATAGATTTGCTATCACAATTTGGACAGGATGAGATCAATTGCGCATTGTTGGCGGTGAGTGCGGAGGTTGAAAGGCAGACGTGGATAGCGCGTCTTAATTGATGACACAGATGTTCTGGGATGATAAAAGTGTTGTCCGGTTTCAAGGTCTGTCCAAAGTTGGTGAAGCCGGCGTCATAAAGGTGCAGGCTCTGTTTAATATCCTCGTCCGTGTTAATTTTACCATCGCATCGATGATGTCCACCATTTGCCCGAGAGCAGGGACGGTGATTGTGGTCATGTAAAGTGAAAGTAGACGCACCGCCATCAACCTCACTCTACTCCCTCTCAACTGCATCAGGCGGTGACAAGACAAAGTCGAGATGACCAAGCAGGGAGAAGGCGTAGACCGCAGTCAGAAACACTACCTAACTAAGCATTCAGGGACAGAAGGCTTTGCGCGGGTACTAATGCACTGTCTACCCTATCTCACCTATAGTAGATATCTAGCCAGACTTAAGTCAGACAGGACGGGTACTACTATTATCAATACTGCTACTTTTACTGCTTCTTACTAGGGTGTAGGTTAGTGATAGTATCTGCTGGTTCTTTTACTGACTGTTTTGTAAGTCAGAAGGGACGCTGATTAAAGTCAGTACTGGCCTCAGATCCCTTCACGAATTGACGCAAACGTTCGCATTCCAGGTATGTGGCAACGAACACCACACAGCTTCTCAGTTTTCACGGCAACCACCCTATGGCTCACAAACGAAGCTGTGTGAGAACGCTGTTCAAACGAATCCAGACACACTGCAGTAACCTGGAAGAAAGAGCACGTGGGGCTTGGCATCTGCGCGACCAGTTTATGCACAACGGCTATCCTAAAGCCTTCATAAACCGATGCCTACGTCACTGCCCTCCAAGGACCCAAACAGAACCACCTCCCACGATTTGGCATGCGCTGCCATATATCAAGGACGTGTCGGAAGCGACCGAGCGTATTGCCGCAGGACTAGGCCTTGGGATCACCCATCATCCCAAGGCTACAATGCGCAGCCGGGTCATGAGGATCATTGATCGACTAAATCCCAGTGAGCAGTTGGGTGTAGTGTATCGTATACCATGTCTAAACTGCCCTGTAAATTACACGGGACAGACTGGATGCATGCTGGGTTCGCGCATACACGAACACAAGTCGGCTGTTCGACTGGGTGATGAATCTTGGCAAGTGGCCACCCACACCTACAGGACGGGTCACAAGTTCAACTTCGCAGCTGCGAGGATAATTGCCCACGCAAGCAGCAAGACGGGCCGAGAACTGATTGAAGCCTGGGCGTCGGATAACAACTCAGATAACCGATGCATCGAGCTGGCGCCTTCATATTTTGCTTTGCGTGGGTATCTCTGGACTCACGGCACGGGTGGTCCTGTCCCTCCTTCCCTCCCTGCCACCTTCCACCCCCTCCCCGCCCCTATGACGGATAATTGACCTTTTCCGCTATACATTTTGCTTGCTATCGTTGACGGCTAATTGGCCCCTTCCCCCTGTAAATTTTGCTTGCTTTATTTGACGGTTAATTGACCCCTTCCCCTGTAACTTTTGACAGTTTTCAATGACGGTTTTATCTCTGACGATGGACTCCCGCAAGAGTTCGAAAGCTCAGATAAATAAAACCACGACTCCGGTGCTCAAAAAGACTTTTTCTCAATCATATCCCTTCAATTTCTACAAGAAGTGTAGTAGTACTGATCTTACCAATGACGCCACATAGGTCAGACGTTACGCTGACTTATCCAACGTTAGGGCTCATAGCTCCTTAGTCTCAACAAGGAATGTGAATCTAAGTTTAACTATTTCGGCTAAGTACATGCTTGGTGTCCTGAGCAAAGCTACGTTTGCCTTGGTTTCCGCACTCTCAACTCGATCCTTCGAGCTGTATGGACTAAGATGATGCTGATATAGGTGCATGCCTATGCTAGAAGTGCATATTCTAGTAATCATGCTTACTAAGGCCAGTAGCTTGTATACGATAAGTACTGCCTGTGTATGCAGTTAAAGGAGTCGCACCCTGTATGCACTACCAATCTGTATGAGGTAATAGTGATTAGCATTTCAATAACAATAAAGCGTTTTTAGAGTAGTGCACAAGTCTGCCATGCCCTTATGTCGAGCATTTTGCCGTCTTTAGACTACATTTAGGCCTAATATAGTGCCTATCTGTAAAAGTACGACAATACAGTATCAGGTAGGTAGAGTAGGACAGTCTAAGTCAGTGCAACAGGAATAGGACAATTTCAGTAATGCTGGTAGTATTAGTGATAATGGTGATACTAGCATATCAGGGCTCTCCTTGCTTTCTGCCCTTTCAAATTTATCCAGCATGCTGTCATCTTATTGGTTGATGAAAAGTTATTAAGAAATAGCTCAAGTTTTAACATGCATTTATGTCGCATGGTGCCATTTACCGTTAACAGGCTAACCTTTTGCAATGCTTAAACTCCATAGTGAGGTTACAGAAGAGATTTCCTGTGTAATAGGAGAGCAATCTGCTCCATAATTAACTAATATTGCAACATCCTATAACTGTGTCAGTAGCTGAGTAATAAGCGATAAGCATAACGGATGGGAATATTAGATCGCCAAATTTTTCAGCTTCACGTGGTGATTCAGTAGGACACTTGGGATTTCCTGCGAGTATGCGGTCTCTTTGTAGGGGTTTGGAGATCAGCAGGCACAGGCAGATTACGTCGGACTACACGACAGTTTCGGAGTCCTTCTCCGCAGGATAGTCTGCATGTCATTATCCGCACAGGGGGAAGGGGCCTACGCGCTGGGGCCCGCGTGCGTGGCCTATTAGGAATGTGACTTTCGATTTGGAGCACGATGCCGATCTCATCTTAGACGTCAAACAGTACAGTATAGAACGTGGGAGCGAGCACGCAGTTCTGATTAACTTCACTGGTCATTATGAATGCTTTCAGTCAGTATCAGTCAGTATATTAGGAGTAAATGACAGAAACCCTTAAAACCTCCATGAAAACGGTACATGAATGCATAAAATGTAGTGAAATATGCAAAAATTATTACAGATCGCTTTCGTTATGCAAGAATGCATAAACCTTTTTGTGAAGCATTAATTGTTGAGAAGGTGAGTCGTTTGCGGAATAGCAGCGTACAAAGCGTTCACTGCAGATCCACGATGAAATATTCGTCTGGGCCACGTTTACTATAAATAAAAACTCTACTGAAATCAAGCGAGCAGTATGTTTGTAGTCATTTATGTAAGGTGAGAGTTTGAAAGCTTGCGTAGACCTTTAACAGGTGATAATTCGGACGTCTCTTGAACACGTTTAGAGTGGGTGAATGCACAACGGACTCTGACAAGGAGTTCCACTGTCGAATGACTCTTTAAGAGGAGGCTGAACGCTGGTTTGTGTGGATCGGTTCCTTCTCCAGTTGGCAATCAAGTCTTCTAAGGTTCCTTTATGGGCCCGTTTGAATTAGATCCTCCCACCTTACATCCGGATCAGTTCCCTTTAGTAAGTGAAGCGTTGCTATAAGGTCACTTCTCGTTTGCCTATCATGGAGGGAAAAGAGATTTAAGGCAACCAAACGCTGTTCTTTTTTGAACTGCTTAAGTTCAGGGACCACCCTAGGAGACTGTCCCGATGTTAGAGACTGGCGCCATCACCCCGTCTTTTTCCTAACGTACCATGGGCATACATCGCAAGGAACGACCAAATTTCTACAAGATTTACCGCAGTTTATTGCGATCACCCATGCCGACGATATCCATTGGATCTAAGAAGTAACTGTAAAGGCGGGTTTCCATATTCTGGTGCTGCTCTTTTGTGGCGAAGGTTATAGCAATTGTTCGGCGACGTCGACAAAACCCACACTGGATCTTTGGAGGAGGTCCCAGTTCTCTGTTAATGATGAGAGGCCTGCGAAGTACGCATACGAAGATCGTCCCGGCGATTATTCAAACAGATATTTTCTGTGATTAACACCGAGTTTTCGATTTCGTCATCAGCACACCGAGGTCCTTCGGATTTCCACGTCTCGCAAGGCTGCACTGTTGAGATACTAGCTAGTACTGCTGTTGGATCTAGCTGGCTCCTCTAGGCGGAGTATGGCACATTTATTGCTGTCGAAGCGCAGAAGTCAAAGGTTCGACCACTCCTCCAACTGATTTACATTGATCCACAGTCTATCCTTGTCTGCAGGCCCTGGATTACGCACCACATTTTCGTCTAATCGCCAAAACATAGCTCTGTTGCAGTCTAAATCTCGGACATAATCGTCCACATATTATGAACCGAATGGGACCTAGGTTTGAACCCTGTGGTATATCACGCTCGACCACAGCAGAATTCGTCTTCTCTTGGCCGATACATACAGTCTGGTGCCAACTCAAAGGACGATTTCGATCTATTTGAGGAAGTAACCTCTGACTTCCGTTCTTTCTAATTTGTACGACGGCCTCCAGTGTGGTAAGGCGTCGAAGGCCTTCTGGGAGTTAGTGAAGCCAACCTGGACAACGCACTTATCCTCGAGAGCTCGGGTCTAGCTCTAGAGAGATTTCAGTGGATTTGTCGTGCAGGTTTTTCTTTTTCGGAACCCGCATTGGCATTTTGAAAACAGGTTGTGAGGCTATAGAAACAATTCACGCTAAATTATCCCCTCCGTAAACTTGCTGTGACTGCAGGCTAACCTTATGATCTTGCTACTAGTCACGGTCGCCTGGCTAACACTTTTTTGGTATGAGTTATATGCGTCAACTTCCAATCGACAGGAAGTGTTCCGATATCCTTTGAATTTTGAAAGAGAATTAACAAAGGTACACGAAGTTCAGGGACACTTTCCCCGAGAATGCTGGATGGTATCTGGCCCGATCCGGGGGATAATAAGTTTTTATTTTCCCCAATTCCCTCTGGGTATTAATGTCTGTAAACATGATATGGCTAAACCTTGAGGTCGGCAATTCATGTTGATCAGCAAGAAGTAAGGTCCCAATGCTATCGTTAAAGACATCCTGACAATGGGGACCCAGTGCACCTGCCCAGCACACATAGTATGTCATGACAAGCATATTGATATTCACAAAGTCTTTAGTGACGTGAACGCTGGTTATGGACGCCAATGTTTCCCTCCTTAAAGGAAGGTGAAGCGTCATCACTCGGTTGGTACTTCCCTGCAGTAGACAGAGCAGTTTTCCCAGGGTTTCTTTCGAGATGGAGATGGCGACTCAAGCGCAGCTCTGCATTTTGGGTTTGTAATAACATCCATTATGTATTATGGGTGAGTTCCGCCTAACGTACAGACGGGAGAAAATAATGCATAAATTCATGCATATGGTACGTCAGCCCCACGATGATGGCGTACATCACCAAGAACGGCGCGGTCTCCAAACCACTCATTGTGACCAACGGAGTGGAGCAGGGCTTTGTATTCCCTCCAACCTTCTTCAATCTCACGTCATCTACTGTGCTGATGAACGTCTGCCATGATGAACATCCTAGGAAACGCGTGGCCTACAGAACTAACGGACGGTATGCTTTCCTGCAGTGTCAAAATCGGCGACAAATTGACACACAGTGTCTCAAAATATAGTCAGACTTTTGGCCGGCTGAAGCATTCCGCATGGAACCGTAAGTGGCGCTCCATTCTTCTTGAGTAAAATCTTCGGGGTTAAGAATATAGGCAACGGAAGCGTTAACAATATTCCCAAGAAAACCTGTCTGCCAAATAAAATTTTAAAAAATGGACGCAGTGGATTCGTAAGAGAGTAGTTCTTCTAACGAGTAAGTAGAGACAAGCACGAAGCTGCTTTCACCAATACGAGGGAGGGATGTTCATATTGATACAGCCTTCCAAGGCAGCTTTAAAATGAGAAGCTACCTTAAACCTCAAAGCAGTTAGCGGCGGCAGGGTATTCGGAATATATATATATATATATATTATTACAGGTCAGTCCTCTCTTGACAGATTGAGGTTGAAAAGTTAATGTCGGTTTCAACACTAAGGAGTTTGTCATATCGGGGTGGTGGCGAAGTCGACAAGAGAAGGTTTCCCAAATCAGAAGTGTAGGAGGACCAATAAGGTCGAACAGTGTTTACTACAAGGAAGAACTTTACAGGAGAATGTGTCACTCATGGTCTCCCCAGGTCAGTTTTTATGCGCCCGCATGTTTTATTACATGACCCTAGGGCATGTCCTTTGTTGCCTCCAGCCAGGGATATGGTACACACTGATTGGTTTCGAGAGTCCACGGCCAAGACTCGTGCGGCAACGGCCCGACCATGAACATGAGACGGAGGGCTTTCACAGCGGATCGAACTGAAGCATGCGACGGGGATTCTCATGTGCGATTACGCAAGACTCAGCAGGCAAAGAGAAGATGAGTAAGCGACAGTACGCAGTGATCGTGGCCTGTCACAAGCCCATATGCTGTGAGCGGTATTTTGCATGTGTACGAGGTGCATTGGACAGAGGCTCATGCAGATTGCATTGCCAACAATGACAAGGCAGACAGAAATGACCATTTCTGGCTTATTAGCCATCGTCAGCCAGTCATACCCAACCGAAAGTGGTGCAAAACCCGATGCTGGAACTCTCGATGTTTTTATCTGAAGTCGAACACTCTAATCATTGAGACACATGCTGCAGCCCCTCCTTCCGTCCAATTTACTGCCAATGGTTGATGAAACATCGGGTAAACGTCAGATGAATAAACCTCTCGTCCCAAATATCACATCCTCTGAAAGTTTTCCTGTAACTTGCATTTTTATTTTTTATGGACAGTCTGAAAGACTGCAATTGTCGGCTATTTACTTTGTCATTCTTCCATAAATTCCTCGTGTCAACACATCTCACATGTTTACTCATATCGTCTCCGAATGGGCGAGCAACCTCTACAGGTAGTTTGAAATTCCCGTTGTGTTCATAGATCAATTGATAGTTAAATCTTCGTGACCATTTGGGGCTTGATTTCCGAGAGCATTTCTAGGATATATAACGAACTCTAGCCCAAGTAGACCTAAAAAGTTTGTAAGAAGCCAGAATGGGCCCTAGCATGCAGAAGTCGGGCTCCGCGGAGCTCCTAACTGCTAGCATGCACATACACAAATCAAACGAGTCTGACGTTCTAACGGTGCACTGAAAGCTGTGACTCCGAAGATTGCCAGTATATGGATTAATTTAATTCCCATTGGAATATGTAGACTCCCTATTTTGGCCTCAATGGGACCCTACGCATATTTTAGATTGAAACCTCGAGGTGACGCACTGCAGGACGGTTTTAATTTGGAACAACCACTGCTGCCGAAGCCATCACTAGTCGACTTAGTTTCGACAAGTCACTAAGGCATAAGACTGGGACAGTTAACCGACTCAAAGCTTTAAGCCATCACAACTAAAATATCGCCAATTTTATCGCAAGGCGCGATCGAGAGAGCTTGAAAGGCTGTCAGGCAACAGATGGATCCACTCATTCGCGCGACTGAAGGTCAGTGAGAAATGGCACGATCTCCATGTGGTTATTATGGCACTTTCAGGCGCGTGGAACGCGGGGCCTTCCCTGCCCGCGAGAACCGACTCGTTTACTGGGGTAGCCAATATGCTTACGCCCTTTTTTATTGCTAGATGGAACATGGCGGTCATGGTGAGCGTCAGCGCGATAGACTCTACCTTATCAACAACAAGTCACGCGAAAACCTCTCCAAGACAGCGGCGATTGTCTTTCACTGCGATGAAGGATATACTGAGATATGTAAAACCTCACAGAGGAAAACAAGAGGTATGGAAGACAGTGCAGGCAATATGATTATTTAAAAAAAGTAACTGAGGAAGAACACCTGGGAGAAGTCTCGCTAACCCCTCCCCCCCCCGCCCCAGTAGCATCACTATAATACAGTCGCATGCCGACCACGAAGACGTGGTCAGGAAAGTCAATCGAATTCTCCGCCAAACTCAAGGTTGTTCGGGGGCCCAGGATCAGCACCTTCGGCCGGTTGATCACCGATCACTTGAACCTCCTCCAGCTGCAGTCCCAGCTCAGCGAAGAGAGCGTTGATGTCAGCAACACGGTCTTGGTCGTCCGTCGTCCCTGTTGACGGCCAGAGAGAGGCGAGAAGCGCACTGAGAAGACCGCCGGAGTCCGAACGTTGGCGACGCCTGAAAATAAACGGACGGTGGGTCACCTAGACAGAAAGACATACATGGTCGTGTGGCAACAGCTATAGGGGGGGGGGGACTCCGACGGCGGAGAAAGCACACTGGTTGTAGGATTCGCGTAGAAATCAGTAAACAGTACAGGTATCATACCGGGACAGGTTATTATGGGGCAATAAGGAAGGATGCATGGCGCTCGGAATAAAACCAGCCAGTGAAATTTAAGTTGGTCGCTCACCTTAGATACCCCTAGCCCAAGAATTATGTCTTAGAGGACTGATTGTACGATTTTGGTTAATTTTTTAGCTAAATTTTAGTTTAAGTGTAGTTGCGTTTTTAGGGTTGTTAGTTTTGTTAAGTTTAGCTTAGTTAGTAAACATGAGTAACACATGAGTAACGGCTAGGAGTATATAAGGTGGGCAAACAACTTAACTTTTACTAAATATCCTTTTGGAAGGAAAAGCAAGCAAGCAAAGACTGTAGTTTACGTACTTGGTAATAAAAAATGTTTGCGACCCCAAATTCACTAACTTTAGACATTACTCACTATCCTCCCCAGTGTTCATCCCCGATTGGAAAACAGAGGGTATAGTGATGGTACAATGGCCGATCTTGTGTAGGAATCGTTCATATCACGGCAAGTTAGTGTGTTCCCGGCTGTCATAAATTTGATTTCCAAAGTTGCCAAACTGATACGACCCGGGCCTGGTACTTCTAATTGCAGGAACTGTGGCTAGCCGAACACGGTTCCCAAAGCCCGAGAGAGAGAGAGAGAAGGCAGAAGCCAAGAGACAGCGCGTGTACTCAGACAAGCACGTTACAGCAAGGCTGATTGGACGCGAGGGGTATAGCCGAGTGAATGGGCCAAACAGATATGAGGAAAAATCGATAGTCACGTCGCACTCTCATGACAGCTGCGTAAGATGAGTTCGCAGGCCTTTCTGTGAGATGAGTAACCATAGGAATGGGCGCATTTCTAACAAAAATGATGGGATAACTAGGCCCTTCTCAGCGACTCATGGTAAGACCATGATGGCTTCTGTGGCTTTTATGACACCCTCATGCCTATGTGAGATCTGGTTTGTCTTTACTATAGGTCATTACACTTGGAGAGGAAATCCGGTCTATTTCCGAGCGTCCGGATCTTTTCTCACCATGACAGCCGGGTAGGTGATGCCGGAGCGCTAGATGATGTGCAAGTACATACACCCCACAAGATACAAAGTCGCGCGCAAGTCACTCCATGGAGAACGCTGTCGGGTGGAGGTAGTTGTTTGCGAAGGTCGAACCGCTGAACGGAGAGGTGTGCATGGATTGACTGGTAGTCATAAAAACTGCAAGTGTAGATTTTTGCACGCGTCGAGAAACTAGTGATGTCGATCAAATCGTATGACAGTAAACAGTTCCTCTTTTACTGCTCCCTCCTACTTCTAGTCACACATGACCCTGTCGATAACAGTGGCACAGAATGATTGGTGCTTTCAACGCCAACGGGATATGCAATTTACCCGACCCACCGGTGAAAAATCCAACGGCCGCGGTGGAATTTGAACCGGCCATCAAAGTATACTTGGCGATTTAACTCAAAGTTTGGCTATCGTGACCCGATCAGCAAATTGAAAATCTCTATGGATAAAGAAGAGTATCGACTAAGCCATCTTCATCAGCCGGGGCTGTTTCGGGGGCATATATAATGTTCCAATGCCTACTCATGAATAGTCATGGAATTTCGCACAAACACTCAAATTTACTGCTAACCGTTCTTTTCTACCAGTTTTTCACACTACTCCTGACTACGTATTTTTTTTGCCAAAGGCAGAGGTGCTAGTTAAAGGCCCAGATACACGCGTTTGGCCGATCTTGTGCTGTTGTCTGACGCAGCTGCGAGAGGTTCGGCTCATCAGTGATTCCCCTAGAGTCCCCGTATACGAACTGCAGTTTTAGCCTATCTCGTTTAATTTAAGAGGAAAGTAATGCACAAGCCTGGAGTATGTCCTTCTGAACAGACCTTTTTCAGATCTCTGAGCTAATGGATTTCAGTTCAATTTTTCAGATCCGGTTGCGGACCGAGTTTGACTAGGTCGGCTCTGTAGGATCTACTCCAAGTTCGCACATTAATAACCTCGCAAATTAAACAAGATAAGCCAGCATAGTCGTCAGTTGGGGTAAGATGGGCTGTTAGAAACCAGACAGAAAAATTCACCGATAGGCAATGAGAAGCTATTTCCGCTATCTCCTAAGAGTGACGCTTTAGTCTCTTTCAATTACAAGGTCAATTCAGCTTAGTTTGGCTAGCGGTTTAAGAGCCTAGCTTTCTTGTCCACTATGATTCACCTTAGCGGTCTACGCGTTGTGCAGAAGGAGCCTTATTAAAGAGCAAAATTTGGTTAACTGCAAGAAAAGGCCAGGGCAATAACCTTTCGGCTTCAGGATCGTAGGAATTTACTGAGTCCAGTGGTGGGAAGGGATCTAGGGGATAAATTCTCTGCGAGCCATGGTTCTGAAAAGTAAGAAAAGATAAGGGCACAGTAAGTACCTAATCGAAATTTACCACGAGCAAAAAATAAGAACATAGCAATATTGACTACTAAACAAGGGTGAATGCGGACCGCCGGCTATAAATGGTCCTCTTTGTACACTGCTGAGAATCCAGAATCGTTAAGAAGGACCATGTAAACTGATCTTCATAGTATACTAAAATTTGTTTACACGCAATCACGAAGGCTGATAGTAAATAGAGGATCGACGACACCTACTATTCGATGAAAACTAGAGTAACAACAGAAAACATAAGAGACCCTCCAAAAGTTACAGGTAGCTTTACACAAGCTGACGCAGCCACCAGGAAATGCATTCCTCCATCAAACTAGGTAAAAAGTAGTGGAACAAAGTTATGTATTCCGGTGTTGCAAGTCTGCAAAGCGAGTGACCTACTCTAAAGAAGACACGGGAACGATGAAAATGGTTAAAAAGCAGGCGAATAAGATGCCATCAAGTAGAAAAAAATAAAGCATATTACAGTATGACGGATTGGCGTTCACCGATCGGTTTTGAGGCCTACTTGTCCCGCTGTGTGTTTCGGCTCAGTCTCCAGCCCGGCCACTAGCTGTTAGTATTACAGGCAACAGCAGACGCGTCTTTGACCGCGGTCCCACCCGCCCTCAGGGCGGCCAAGGTCTGTTACACCAAACCTCTCTATGGTGGATCCATCTCTTCTCTTCGCCTCTCCATCTGTTTTTTTTTAATGACAGAGCAGCCCCTGCTGACTATGCTGCTCCGACCCCTCCTCCTCGCCGCCGGGATTATGGCCCACCCGGCGGAGTTCCGGATCCGCCAAGGGCTACTTGCCTGCCTGCATTACAGGCAACAGAACATTACCGAAAAAGGCTAGAAAGACCGTACTGGTGGTCATCCTTGACTTATAAGCCGCTGCTACCATCCCGAAGTGCTACAATACCTCAGGCTCGAACATTCAACCTGGTGGTAAGAAGTTCAACGCGGAGTCACCACTGAGTCACTGGCTCCATGTCATGTCGGTATTGATCAGGGACCGTAACAGTGGGCGGTGGACGCTAACTGGCCGGTTACGAGACCCGCTCGTCTCCTGGTGCCGCGGGACTCAGTCTCCAGCCTCGCCCCCATCTGCACAGCGGTTAGCATTATAGGCAGCTGAACACTGCTGACAAAGACCATGAAGGCTGAAAAAAACTGCGGTACGAAAAGGACCACAAGCTTAATGAATTAAAAGTACTGATTATCGCCTATTACTTAGTCTCGCAGTGCAAAGCTCCTGATCTCTGATTAGGACTAAGTACAGTGGGTGAAAACCATAAACGCGGGGATGTTATGTTGAATCTCCTACATGTTCACGCCTACAAGAGATGACTAACAATGGCACAATTCTCACTAAGTAGAGGCATCGTCGAAAGCATAAGTATCCTAAGAATATGAATCAGGCAGGACTTTCTTGCATTTTCGTGAGATTTCAACGTTGCGTGATGTGTATCTATGTAGAAGCGAAATCAGACGACGGCTGAAGAAATCCAAATACTGCAAATAACTAAATAGCAATTCATAAAGAGTACTGATAGAACCGGAAAAAGAAGCTATGCGCCTTGGTCGAAAACGGCATGCAAGGCGATAGTGCACTAAACATTGAGTGCAATCGTGAGCTGAAGTTTTCAAGAAATACAATTACCAGCGTTATAATTACTTCATGATCAGAAGCCCCTTGGGATCTTAGAAGAAAAACCATAAGAAACAACGAAGGCGTTGGGCTGTTGATTACTTCACCGATACATATCCGTAATAGGATTTGGTCGTCTTCGGCAGAAACAAATCTACTCTGAAAATTCGTTACGTATAGAACCATTACCAGTATGCTCTACGTTAGGAGCACGACATCTACAGTAAATGCAAGGAGCACTGCCATGATCTGGGAAACTTGCCTTGCGCAGGACCTTGGCATTTGTGTCTTTAAGGGAAGGAAGAATATCCAGTCATATATGCAAACGCTTGCTGCTCAACAGCCACTCTTTGTAGACCAACACAACGGCGGAAGTGTTATGTTTCAACCAGGCGACTAAAGCATACATAGAGCCCAGAGGAAGAAACTGTAGATAAGGAACCACCAGCGTGATGCAAGGACCCGGCCATCTCGGTGACTTGATCATAATCCAGTTGGAAATCTATGGGAACTCTTAATCAGGCCTGAACACAGGCCAACCGAAGAAGGATATTAAGCGGCCATAGAGGGCTTTGAGTCAGAACTTGGTAGTCTGATTAACAGCACGTGCATACAATTTTGAAATTCTGAAACAAAGCTGTACTATTGTCTTGATAAGTTTAAATAATGACAAAAGATGACGGACGATCTAACTTTAGGAGAGCCATCTGTTAACCAGTCTCCAATAAGGCTTTATCCGCATCAAAAGTCTTCATTTTCTCTTCTCTGTCTCTTGGATAGCTCTACTCAAAATTGTTGAAAATATAGAAGACGGACGGTCGGATTATTGTAGGATAAATGGCATCTGCACGGAATGTGTAGTGTGGAACAATTCGGTGAAGGGTAAATTTGAAATGCATCAATACTAGTGGTCGACTTCTGCATAAAATAGACGTACAGGTGGAAGCAACAAGGGGGCTTCGGGCAGCTCACGAAGAAAGAGGTACCGAAGAACGTTTCGTGGCGCCTGGACGAAGCACGATTTCCGTCTGAAAAGGATGTAACAAAAGAAAGCCTTTTAGATGCCTGCCTTGTCACAGAAGATCTTCCAATAACGAACAACCCCGCTCTCTCTAAATTGGGAGGTTCAGTGTGGTCGCATAGCCCCTTGTTTTGTACATTAGTGGCACACACACATGGTCAGGGACAAAGCTTACTTATTAAAGAGAGACGGTTCTAAGTTGAATGTATGTCATATTATTTTGGTACCAGTAGCGTAGTGCAAAGTCGCCCTTCAAATGTACGTGTACTTCGGAAACAGCCGATGCCAATGTTGTCAAACAAAACATGCCTACTACTGTGAACTAAGTAGAAAGTTATCAATGTATTACTGGCAAACG
>JAYGXS010000003.1:61990228-62004824 GCA_036362985.1 Ligula intestinalis
AATCAACCCGTTTTGCCCCACCTACGGAAAATATTTTCGCGGCGTGCAGCTTCCGTTTTCGCTTTTCAACCCCCGATTTCATAGTTGTATCAGAGAAGATGCAAACTATTGATTATTTACACTTGCTTTGAAAAAAAAAATAGATTTCGAGAAATTTTTACAATGATTTAGTTAACCCTTAGCCGCGGATTGCCTCCACCTGGCCCCGGATTGCCCCCACCTGGCCCCGGCTACCTAGATGGGGCTAGCCAGCTGGTGTTTACAGGGCCATTGCATCCATTGATTTTAGCCTCAAATGTTCTGCGCCTCGCGGTTTATTGTGCGTTTTAGGTGTTCACAGTAATTCAGCACCTTAAAAACATGATTACAGATAACCGCAGGAAGGTAACGACCGCAGTCCTTCACGTTAATGCTGTGCTTAAATCATCACGTGATAAGTGCTGGCATTTGCACTACCACACGATCAAGTGTATATGCTTGATAGTGCAACACAAAACGCACTTACCAGAGAGAAAACTGATGGTTTCTGAACAACGTATTCTTCAGTTTCTACATCTTGCGCATCGTCTGCTTCACTCGCCAATTTTCGCAGCGCCCGTGAGGACATAAAGATTGGCTAAATATACGAAATACAGGAACAGCCTAAACCAGAATTCAGTCTATGCAACCTAAAGCCCTCATAACAAATCCACGGATTAGTCATTTAAAACAAAACAAAGAAAATATTTATAAAAGCAAAAGTGGTTCTATTAATGTAATTATCAGACATAAGGACACCAAACTTGCAACCAATCGTGTTTGCATAACTAAAATCAGCAGTCACAGTAGCAGACCTCTGTGTATTCGTGAGCAGCACTTCCCCGACCGAGCAAACAATGGCACTAATGAATTCTGTGAATGAGCAAGCAGTATCTGGAAGAATTTGTGATCTGGTCGGCAAAGACATCGATTTTTCGCAACAAATTTACGAATTTCTGTCTCCCATTGTTGTTTCGCTTCTCACTGATTGGCTGCACATATCTCCTGCTACATTTTACTTACAGGCTTCTGTCAACATGTGAGGAGTGGAGTTATACAGGGTAGCGTACTGGGTCCGCTCCTAATTTGCCTGTTATTCAATGACGTTTCAGATTTTTTACCGTATGGCAGACCCTCCATGTACGCTGATGATTTAAAAGTCGCTTATCGATATAAACCGGCAGATCGCAACATCGTGCTCGAGCTGATAACAAATGATCTTCAGGCCTTCGCCCAGTGGTGTTGCACATGGTGCCTCACCCTTTTATGGCACAAATGTTCCGTTATGGTTGTTGGCGACGATCATCAACCGGAATTCAGCATTGACGGCCACGAACTAAATGTCCCTGGAGTATTCAAGGATTTGGGCATATCCTACTCTAATAGTTTCAATTTGTCAGAGCACTGTGCCCTGATAGTCTCAAAAGCACGCCGAACCACCGGATGTATCCTTAGAAATTTTAAGACTATCAAGGTTAGAACAAGCCTTTATAATATGTACGTGAGACCTAGTCTTGAATACTGCTCGCCTCTATTCAGTCTTCTGCGTACTAGTGAACGGAAGAAAATAGAATCGGTGTAGCACTTCTTCACTAGAAGAGTTTTCACTACAGAACACCGTTACTTAGCCTACCAACAAAGGTGCAAACTTATAAAGCTGGGTCCCCTATGGCTTCGTCGATTGCAGAAGGGTCTTTTTTACTGTTTAAACTTTTGAATGGTCAAACCTTTAATCCTCTTAGTACAATGAGGCAGCTTGAGCACTCTCGATGCGCCAGTCATCGAGACGTATTTTTAGTTCTTCCTATGGCACGTACAGTTAAGTACCGGCAATTCTTTTCAGTAAATGCCATATCAATCTGGAATAAGCTGCCAAAAGTATTGAAACCCAGCAAAACTACCCTATATTTAAGAGAGCTATAACAAGTTTTCTACATTCAGGACAACTTTCACGACTTTTGGGTGCTGACTCGGTGGAATCTCTCTTTCACTCTGATGGTGTTCGTGGACTTTGAACCCCGCCAGGCTTCATGCTGAAGATAATGCTGCTGAAGCAGCAGCCCACAGTCTGCTAACCCTTCAGCCGATAGCGTGTAACTTTTGCCGACAACCATCGAAGGAAGACTGAGAACACTGTGTTCTTGTGCCAACCCTCTCCGTCTGGAACTAATGTTTTTAAACGATATGAAACAGTTCTGCTGCTGATGAGTCAACTCAGCTTACAACTGTACATTTATTCCATTTGTATCATACCTTTGAAGGCAGGTTTTTTGCACTTGAAACAAACTCCCTATCTCGCCCACTATTGCCAAAACAAAAAACCTGAAACAAAACCAATACTGGCTGCAACATAGGGAGTTTGTTTTAGGTCTTTTACGGTCTTCGAGGTTTTGGAAGGCGCCTAAGATGTGCATTACCAACTCTTTACAATTGCCTGTAAACTGGCATCATACATATATTATTACAACAGTCTCAGACCCCTTTTAACATGTAAATCTGTGGTGAAGGATGTAAAAGCCCCCGGTCCAAGATTTTCAATAGCGAAAGGGACTTTAACAGACGCCTATTTGGGAAACCTATCCGCTCCTTTGAAGAGACAAACAGTGGTCAACATTATTCTACTCGAATAACGTACGCCGATGGCTGGCGCAGCAAAATCCGCATCTAAGCGAACCATCTCACCCCTGGTACATAAGCACCACTCGCCCAGGGTTTCGAATGAAAAACAAGATTATGGGGACGGATGATGGGGAAGTTTATGCCTTGTACACGTTAGGGTAGAGGGATTTTTTGATATAGATTGGCCTGAAGTCATTCACCGCATATTTTGGTGTACTTCCGAATGATAAGAGAATATTTGTGGGTATTGTGCACAAAAATTGCATTGTATGCTACCTGCAGTGACGGAACATCATGCCACAGGCATACGAAAAGCGACTGGTCATGGTCACGGAGGCACGTTCAGACTTTCTTTGTTCTGACGGACTTCCCTTCAGCTTAGTACATTTTCTCATGCTGTATACTCGGCTGTATCAACAGTACTCCAAACCTGTATACAACCTTCCTTTTTTTCATACAAACAATGATGATGCAGTTAAACGAACTTGGATTCAGCATTAGCTACACCGTTAGCGTTCTGGTTATAAAGCCCTATGAAATCCTTGTAGCAGGTAATGGCAACATTGCTGTCTGGTTTCTTTGTTCAGTGCCCACTGCATCAAGGTCACGTGTCTTCGCAGACAGCTCTTTCCGACTTGCTGACCTGAAAATACTTCAACGACATCATCGCGCCTCATCCTGAGGGTCATTTGTACACTTGATTGTACTAATCTGAGTACAACCACTGCTTTGACGCTAAACATGGTAAGTTTCCTGTATTAAATAACCATTCAGCAAAAACTACTTCGCGAGAACCAAACTTGACTTCACTGTACTGTTGTCTCTGTGTTTGTCATTGTGCCCATCTTTAGTAAAAGGCATGGATAGGGAAAAGTGGTTGCCGACAACCTGTCGCGAACAGAGGTAAACTCGTGGTTACAATGAATAAAGACGTTTGAGGATTATATTGAACTATGTCCGATGTCGTGGCTTAGGATTACATTAGGTTTTACCTCCAAGCTAAAACTTCGCCAAACGCATTTCAGAGAGTTTGGACAATTTTACCTCGAGTTACTTACTTTGCAAAAGGCCATCGATCTTCAATCGACATTCAAGCATCTCGTGGCTATGTGCAGCGGTAAAGAAAATATCATCCTTAGCCACTATCGGTTACGTTTGATGCGTCAGGATTCCAGGCAATATATTGTGAATCTGCCTTTCACCATCCAGGGCTACAGGTAAAATGCGATCAACATGGGAAGATTCGGGCAGAAAATGTTCATTCATCAGCTGATTGGTAGTTTGCCTGATGAGAAAGTTCCGAAGAATCTCCTATCGGAGAGGAAGGCTTTCTTAAGAAGGAAAGTCTGTGATAGTGTCAGTCATTATGAGCGCGTACGGCATAAAACTTCAGCAGCAAAATCAGTCAAATCCTCGAGTTATATCGTCCTTGAAAGCTGATTTGGCGATGTCCTTAGTCAACATTGCCAGATTTTCACCTCGAGGGCAATTGAAAGCATCTGCCACCATCCCCCTACAGTTGTGGTCATCATCACATCGGTTGGTCAGATTGTAAGCTCCAAAAGGCGATTGGAATTATTCATTTGATCCAGTCGTGGATAACTCGATGGCATAGGTGAAATTTAGTCCCACGTCAGTAGGGGAAAGGCTTTAATACAGCCAACGCTCTGGCCAACTGAACCAGGACTCTCCACCGGGAGCCGGCGTCATAGCGTAGTGAGCTACATTTTTTTGAAAATCAGTAGCTCGCTGAATTCATCCACCGATGTAGAATTCTTTTTACTGCCCATAAAATTATTTTATACGAGAATGCGTTATTAATCGAATCTAACTTACAATTTTACCACACGTAACATACTACTCATTCCTGTTATTATAAGCTGCTTACGCGCAGCTGTGATTGCCAATTTTACTTTTTACTTTCACGATAGCTCTAAGTTTGCAATCAAAAGGCCCCTTGGGCCTTAAATATACAATTTATTATTATTGTTGGCTGTACTAAAGCCTGCCCTCCCAACGCGGCTGTGACTTATTGACAATTGGATGAAATTAACTATTCAAATCCTCCAAACATTATTAATAAAGTGTTTCCAGTGATCATATGATGGATTTTAGGTTAATTGTTTAGGAAACGACCATTTTCGGCTTGTGAGAAAATAGGCGCATCGAAAAAGCATGTTTCTGTAAAAAAGGGAGAAAAATTAACATACTTGCCACATACCTTAATCCGGCTAGGTATGACGACGCCAAGGCGTGAATTCCTTCAGCAGAAAAGCCGCTTCAATCACCGTTAACCCTCACGTTTCCAATGAATCACCATTTTGTAAAGTTTTAAATCAACTCTGACTTGATTACTGCTCCCATCTATGACGCCTTTCTAGAGAAACTACCTTATCTCCTGCTGACTCAATTCACTTTTTGTAATTACGCTGGAGGTTATAAACTGGAAGGCAGACATGCCAATAAATGTTATTTCAAGGAAAGGCGTCCTTTGGGAAACTGAGGAAATTTATTCAGTATTGCCCTGACAGAGGACACCCCTTTGCATGGGACATAACACGCACTGTCGGATTTTGCCCCTCCAAAATTGCCGAGAGTCTCTCGAAACCATGCGCTCTGATGCTTCATGCATCAACCAGCGTATCGCGTTTGCTGGAGTGTACAAACACCTGAAAGAAATGTGGAAGAGACTCCAGCCGACAATTATGGACCAATATGAACCGCAATTAGCGCCCACACCGGATGACTCGGACTGACACCGGATCTACGCAAATTACAGGTGCCAACTATCCATTACGCCATTGCGACTGCTAATTATGTCCAGTACGGTGTGACTCAAATTGCAGCTACCTAACCTGACTTGACTATGTAACTGTACGAGCACTTTGAAATGTTAATTGTTCTTTGCACATTTTTCTCAAGTCTGACGACGACCTGGGGATCCATTGTCGAAAATTTACTGAATAAATTTCCTCATTTTCCCAAAGGACGTCTTTCCTTGAAAGAGTTCGAGGGTCTTCACGGCTGAAGTTGACCTTGGTGGAGAAATTCGTTACGTGCCGGTTCACACTACCAGAGGAAGCCAACAACCAAGTCTCCTCAGCCGCGACTGAATAATAAAATTGCCATTAGTGCTACCTTAAGTACATCGAATCTCGTTCTAGATTCCCCATTCGTTAATCATAAATAAATATTTTGGGATTATTCTTCTAAGTCCACTCCACTCATTAGTTCTATCGTTAATCAGAATTCCAGCCCCGGTTGCTCAAACCTCATTTAGTCCCCTATGTACCTGCACCGAAGGTCGAAGGAGAATTAGATCGCGTACAAAAATCGGGGATTATTGAGCCCGTACAATTTTCAGAAAGGGCAGCCCCAATAGTCACTGCTCTTAAATCCGAGAATCCTATGTGCACTTGTAACGATATCGAGCTAACTTTCAACTCAGCAACAAACCAAATCTTTAATCTTTCTCGCGCTTCCTGTTTGTGATGACACAACTCCTCGTGCAACGCTCAGCTTCTCACTTTTCGCAACTGGTAGCGCGTGCGCACCGGTGTGTGCCGATCTCAATTCGTTCAGACCAATCATCTTCAAGGCTGACACACAAAGTCTATCAATGTGACGGTTGCCGTGCTCTCACACTTTGGACGCCGGGTCACGCAGCAGCGGGCACGCGCTCGTCCAGCTGCCAACTTTCCCCAACCAATTCTTTACCACCGCCGTACAGAATATACTATTTTCCCCATCTGACTTCTTGTTTAACATGAAACCGGGCCTGAAATCTGCAGCCAAGGGTTTTCACTGTTAACTTGAGCCACCGCGATACGTTGTCATCCAAATAGGTACTTCATGAAGTTTTTTTTAAATGTCCTTAACGTGTAACTTTCGCAGAGAGTGATATAAGGGGATAGATGGACATGTTTTTGATCGCGTAGTGGTACGCATGACAATACTGGCCAAGCTTCCCCTTAAAAGTATCCACGGATAGGGACATGATGACGTCCGCAGGCAGAGCATTCCAAGACTAAATCCATTTCTTGGGGAAGAAAAACATTGCGTCAAGTCTTGCCAAGGTAATGAGTAGTTTCCGTTGCCGTAATTCGGGCAAGCGTGTCCCTCATGCATCACCGATGGCTGTTTTGTATCGAGCAACTTCACCGTCGAAAAGGGTCTTTCTCATTTTTGATAGGGTGATCATGGTTTTCTTGTAGTGGGTCGTGCCTGGCCGACTAGCTCGCGTCGAAGTGCACATTACCAAAGGCTCACCGAAGCGGTTCTCGACATCTCGATCAGCCAATCACTGTTCCCGCATCTACGTGGTTTGAGCAAAGCGACGAATGGCAACCTAGCACGCGTTCCCGACGCAAGCTGCTTCCTCACCCAAAATCTCCAGGCCGACCTACCCAATGGATGCGCTCTTTCTTTCGTCTGGCCGGTTTGCTGTTAAGACCTCACTTGGACTGCGGCTAGCTCTTTTGCCGGTTATAGGCTCACCAAGTCAGTCTTTCTCTATCTATTCTCCTCTCCTTTGTGTACAAAATACATTCTTTCATCTACTCTGGCCTTCACAGACTTCTATTCTGCACTTAGTAGCCATCGTCTGAAGATCGCAGTTGCACGGTTTAACTCACTTAACCCCCTGCGATATTGGTGACTTTCTGACGTGAGATGAACACTCAACTTCTGATGTGGGCTGCCATCCCTGCGTAGTTGCTGACTTCCCGACCTATTCCAGCGTAGTTCCCTACGTATTTGGCGATTTACGGACCTTTCCCTACGTATTTAGTGATTGGCATTCGCGACTTACTACCGATAGCCAATTCAGCCCATGCCATGGTTACTTCCCAATCCAACAGAGATTTGAAATTTATATTTTTCAGCACCGGTACGGCACTATCTGTACAAAGTTAATTTCGAAAAAATTACAATAAAAAAAAGAATTTGACAGTATGTGCAAGTAGACGTAGAAAGTCGAAATAATGTCAGCAGAAATTGTCCTTTTGGGGTAACATTAAGCAATGTTTTGTAGGTAATTTTAACCTAAAAACAAAAACTTATGGCAGTTAAAAAAAACTCTTACAGTGAAAATGGAGACAGTGTTCGACGGGCCTCCATGTTCAGAAAGTATGTACGAGAAAAAAACTGCTAGGGAGATAGTAGTAGGAACATAGTAGTAGAGCAGAAATAGGTGTGGGTGGTCTGATGAAGGTGAGTAGTCAACGAAGCTGCAGCATTTTTGACTGATTACTTCCGCGTGGCTTCGTTTGATTCAGCGGTGGCTAATGGAAACATCTAAGTTCTCGCGGGACACGAGGCAGAGAGAATAGTTTCAAGCGGATCTCCTAAATTCCCAATGGTCATTTCTCGGAGTCATGGAGAAAGCTGCTCGAAAAAGATGAGGAGAATAGAAGGTTAATATAATCAGTGTTAAGATAAATGTGCAGTCGCCGTTTGAAAGCAGGCAGTCTAGTTAAGGAACTAATTTCGATTGGAAAGTTATTCCAAAGAGAGCTATATCGGGAAGCAAAAAACAAAACGCGTTTACATGAGGAAGATGCAGGAGGTGGTATAACAAGTACCGAGTTTCTTAGTTTGTAGGGACGGCTGAAGGGGGTAATGACAGACGTCCTGGGTAATTTTGTGCTATTATTAAGCCGAAAAAGGAGACAAAAGCCTGCTTCCAATCTCCGGACCCAAAGGAACCTTAGTTTCGTTAATTGACATCTATTTGAGTAACAAGTATTAGAAGCTGTTGGATACAGCAGTTTTCGTGTGAACTTTTTTTGAAGTTGTTCAATTTTTGAAATGTCCCCTTATGCGTGCCAGCACCCAGTTCTCCTGCCAAATCTCCAACCTTCCTTCTACTGCCAACAATTCTTCTGGTTAAACTCATACTGATTCGGCATACGGATTTGCTGTTGACGTTTTACTGGACCAGCAGCTTTCTTCAGCCGCCCCTGCATCCTGGCTAGTTCCAGCCACAGCCGCCCACGATGTTCTGCAGCCTCACCTTGGTACGTATCTCTCTCAATTACCTTAACTATTCTTCCTCCACTCGAATTCTTTCAGTATCCTCGCTACGGTCTCGAGGGGGAGTGTTTGTAGTGGGTCGTATCTGGCCGACTAGCTCGCGTCGAAGTGCAATTTACCAAAGGCTCACCGACGCGGTTCTCAATATATCGATCAGCCAATCACGGTTCCCGCACCTACGCGGTTTGAGCAAAGCAATGAATGGGATGCTTGCACGCGTTCCCGACGCAAGCTGCTTCCTCACCCAAAATCTCCAGGCCAACCTTCCCAATGGATGCGCTCTTTCTTTCGTCTGGCCGGTTTGCTGTTAAGACCTCACTTGGACTGCGGCTGGCTCTTTTGCCGGTTATAGGCTCACCAAGTCAGTCTTACTCTATCTATTCTTCTCTCCTCTGTGTACACAATACATTCTTTCATCTACTCTGGCCTTCACAGACTTCTATTCTGCACTTAGTAGCCATGGTCTGAAGATCGCAGTTGCATGGTTTAACTGACTTAACCCCCTGCGATAGTCTAACGATTAATATTTTCGACTGCGAGAGTAAGGAAAAGTACGGTGAAAAGTAGGGAATTAGATTAATGTGAATTGGGGGATATACGAGCTAGGCACAGGAGTTGTTTTGTTTGTTGCCTTTTGGATGTGTGTCCTGTTGTCAACGGCACAGTCGGTGGTAGCCAGCATTTTCGATGAGGGATTAATCAGTGCACCTTCGAGAGGAACATCTAAGATGGCTGCGCGATCCCTATATTTAAAATTTATTTTTGTTAGCGCCTATAACGCACTTGATGAATGCACCTTTCCGACACGATGGTTCGAAGATCACAAACGACAATGTCTACTCTGTGTCCAGTGAAGAGGACAATAGACGGTGAATTAAGCGTAAATTCGTTTAGTGTGGGTACTACATGCGCAATATCTAGCGCGCTCTCTCATTCTTTGACACTGTGACAAGGCAAGGCCAGAAAGAACGTAGAGTGACATATTGGGGGTCTAGTTAGTGCGCGTGTTTAGAGCAGCACATCCAGTTCCGTAAAGGAAGAGAAGGGAAAGATGTGTATGAGTTGTGTATTCTGCACAGAAAATCAGTGGCGGTCTGAAGTCCCGACGCGTGGCAGGCCCGGACCCTACACGCCCGTATGTCTGATAACCCGCTGTGGGCTTAAACGTCATGCGAGAGTGAGTCACTGGCCGCTTGATCAATTGCTCGGCCAATAGCAGTTCATGGCCCCTGTGATTGGCTGAAAGACCGATAACTGCAATCAAATGACCTCTTATGCGTGCGTACTGCCAGAAGGCGCTACAGACTTGAGTGCCGGGGTTGACAAAACCGTACAGTCTGTCTACACGCGCTACATGCAAACTGGGCCCAGGATTCAGAACGAGTACCTTGGATTTTCTATTTCGGTCCTATATCCAGTACCCTCAGGTGCGCACACAATACCGATCACGAGAAGCGGTCTATCCCGTCATTGGCGGCTTGCCAAGCCACATAAGCTCCACATGACAACAGGATGTTCTATTCAGCAGCCACCTGTTCGCGTTCCTGTTGCAGACATCATGATAAAAATGAAACGTGGGTAGCTGCAGATGATTCTGGGTACCACGCCGAAAAACAGTGATTTGCTCTCCTTCAGTCTTATACTGCCTCAGGAGGACCCAAAAGCAGAAGCTTCAGGCGAGGTTTAGGCACAGTCGGCCAAAGGATGCTTCCTCGTACAGATAGGCAAGAATAGATTCAAGTAGGGTACGACTGAAAAACTAATATTAAAAGCTGTGATCGGTAGCAGTCAGTAGCAAATTTTTTAGCCATACCATTCCTGTACATTCCATATAATGAGGGGAGTAAATAGTTTTTTTTTAACTTGCCATAATCTCAGTAATTATCAAGTTGGCGTTCTCTTGACGAGAGTTGAATGTTATATGTACAGCGAAGTGTTCTATATACCAACTGAAATATTTCCGAACTCTGCGGCATTAAGTGTATTCGCTTGAGCCTGTCATCAGTTTATTTGATAAATGGGCCTAAGAGTGGCGCACGATGGTTAAACGTTGTAAACCTACGTTCTGACTGCTACCCGCCCATTGAACATGACAAACGGAGCTATTTGATTCCGTAGAAATCTTAACTGCCCACAGATTTTCCTGTTAAAATACCGCCCATTAGAATTTCTTATGTTTTGTGGAAAGCTCAAGAATAAAATACTTAATCCAGTGCAAGTGTCCTGGCGTCTACCAAAAGCAAAGTAGTACAGCGGCAACTGTAGTCTTCCCTTTCTTGACACTACTGCATCATATACTCATTATTGATAGAGCTGAGGGCCTTAGAGGGCTGACGATCACTTTGCCTGTGGACTGAGTCACGTGTCTTCAAAATTTGTCATTTGATGCGGTGATATTTTGCCGGCTTGTCAAGTCCTAATTCCAAATAAGTGGGATGAGCGTCCGCGCAAAAAAGATACCGGTTTTGGCTTATGTTGGTTTATTTCACTGCAAAACTGTCCTTTCGATCTTTTATGTAAACTCCCCCCCCCCCCCCCCCCCCGGCTACTCCTGCATTACAGATATAATGGTGAATGTAAGGCGTCAAGTGAACACTATGAAGAAACTAATGGTCGACGGTTGGAACAGCTACTGTACTTGCTTGAGTCAATAAACGGTAATGCATAAGTATATAGCCTTTTTATTGGCACCGTTCTATTGTTGGTGGGTTAGGTTAATAAGGTAAGACTTTTGCCTGTGTGATCTCCAGGCATGGTTACGAAGGGGGGATATAGGTGGTAGGCCAGGGTGGAAGGAATAGTCTATTCTGTACAGAAAGAGTGCAGAATATACACGAGAAAGTTGACTATCGGATGAGCATATGCCTGCACCCGGGCGGGGCAGAATCTTAAGTGTCTGAGCCTGGCAGTTCTTCAAAATCAAGAAAGCGGCCTTTATGTGAGTAATCCCTGAAATGTGATTGACCAGACGGTTTTTCTTCATCATACGAGTGCGCGCGTGTTATTGGCCGCGACGTCAGGCAAGCGTTCGCGCGGAGATTGCGGCACCTGTGACTCCCTGTCCTAGAGACAGACAGAGACTGCAGTCACGTGAGCGTCCGCGCTGAGTGGGGTCACTAGAGTTCCTCGTCTTCATGCGCAACTGATTCTTATTATCTGGTGCCAACCAGAAATATGTGGCTTCTGTTTACTTCACATTTGTAGCGTTTGACGATAATTTCCTGCAGGGGTCTTCCCAACGATGTTGATTGTTGTGACGCTCGGTGAGCTCTGATCAGAGCTCCGCTATTCGTTCAGTTCTATTCTATTCTTTCACTTCTAGCCTGGCTTACCCAGTCAGTAAAGATTGAACCGTCGGAGCTTATCGAGTAACTACAGTACTTTTAATGTATTAATGACAAAGACAGGGGACATCCACGAAGGCCTTTTCTGGCTTATTTGCCGTCATCAGGTGGTGATACCCAACTCCATTGTAGCATCGGAAATTGCCGCCACACTCGAGTTTCGAACTCGCGTCTCTCCGTTCAGATGCAAACGCCCTAACCATTGAGCCCGGCATCAACCTAATTGGGTGCATCCTGAAACAGATCGGTGTACAATTACTCAGTACAGTATTTTTGCTTGTCTTTTTAGTGACTATACACCAAAAAGTTAGTACCCTAATAATTTCCCATCCAGCGTTTGAACACATCAATGAGGCTGAGCGCAAATGTACAACACGTATGGGATATAGAGGATGGAGTGCCGCAAACAAATGTCGGTGTGGCGCCGTCTGTGCCACACATGGAATGCATGAACATTCGGACAAGTTCAACGATGACATTGACGTCCGAAATACTCCTTCCGAGAAAGATTGGCAGCACTTAGAAGCTTGCACACAGCTTTGTTAAAGTTGCCTATTGCTGCTCTCGAAGTATGCGAGTGACAGAGGCCCCTTGAAGAAAATGAGAAGAATAATCACTTGTTCCAGCGAAAATCCGATAGGCAGTCAGAAACTTTGGAAATCATATTCATTGGGGTGAATGCAGGAAATCTAAATTTTCAACCACAAAACACGTCGAAAGTCTCCGGCCAATATTTCATTGGTTTTCCACTTGCTGCCAGGCTAATCGCTTCTTTGTATATATTTGGGCGTTATTCTAAGTCCCTTAGAGCCTTACGTACTCGCATTTTATACGATTGCGGTCATGCCTGCTCTAGCCTGAATAAATGATTTTCCGGCCGGTAACTCTTCACGCGTTATGGTTAGCTGCACCGGATTTGAAAAGTTTCGCTTATTCTCTTCTCCGGCAACGGAGACCGAAGGTCCGATAACCACTTCCATGTCTTGACTTGCCCTCCTCTTTGACCCCTTCAGGTGGGCTGCGTCGCCAGATAGAGGAAAACGTAGCAGATCTCGTGAGGCGGACGACGGTGAACGGGCCCAAACTACCTCAATCTGCTTGCTTGGATGGTCTGAGATACCCTCGCGATACTGTCGAGCGAGTGTGGACTGTCTCATTTGAGACCAAGTCGGTATACTGCATTCGAGGAAGGTAGCGGTGGTAAAAAACCTCCAGACTTCGCTCATCTTCAACGCACAAAGCTCAGCATTCACATCCATAGAGGATGTTGTATACCTTCCGTGGTAGTCACAGGAAAAAACGTGGGTATCGTGTTTTGCCCTGGGTCTCGGGCACCCGTATACAGTCGCACAATGACCACTAAGCGAAAAGCCTTCCTGAAAAGGAGGTGGGAGTGCCTAACTTGTATTCCATTAACGGCACTTGAGTAAACTCCACAATCTTCCTTGTCTGGGGTTGTTAGAAATTATCGAAAGGGCTAACAAAGTACCACGGTGTAAGAGAATGCGTTTGCTGATATAAGTAGAGAACAGTTCCACGAAGCACTCCAAGCGCCTCCATCTGCAACTGTCCCCCATGGCGGATTCAAGCGAGAATTCGAAAAGTCGAGCCAACAAACGTTATGTTCCAGCAATCGCACAAGCTTCTAAGGTTTTTTTGCTCCTGGGTCGAGCTCGTTTTCGCTAATATTCTGCAGGGCTGTCTCTGTCTCAAGCCTCATCAGATGACTAAAATGTTATGGTTAAAGGTACGCTCATCCGAAAACACGCCACACGGTAGGTGCGCTCGTTATATTAAAGGTTCCTTGCGGAGGGCGCGACGGAATACAAGGAATTATCTTCATGAAATCAGATTTTAAGGAAGACACACATTCACACGACTTTGATGTCTGGGGTCCCACAACCACCGGTGCGAGTAGGCAACGCAAACCCAAGACGAGTGCCCAACAGCGGCCTGGTGCAAGCGGTTAAAATAAATCCACCCAAAATATTACCAGATTCATTCAAAAGCTAATGAGGTAGTGCTTTCTTTCCAAATACATGCTACAGGCGTAACTGAATGTGCTTTGTCAAAATCACGATGCTACTACGTAGGAATTGCCGTGTGGGCGTTTCCCGCCAATCGGTTTCCCAATATCACCGGGCACCACAGCAGGGCGTTCCCACTCGTCCTCACGGTGGCCAAGGTCTACTACACCAAACCCCCCCCCCCCTACGGTGGATCTATCTCCCCTCCTCTAGATCTCTGTTTTTGATGACGGAGCAGCCCCTCCCGACCACGCTGCTCCGACTTCACCTCCTTGCCAACCCAGTGGGGCTCCTAATCCAACAAGGGCTGCTAGCCAGCCAGCCAACATCACCCAAGTAATCTTCGACAAAGCCGGACTGGGCTTCCTGAGGTTTGGTAACAGTTGCGTAAACGCCAGGCTCAAGCCGAATCTCGCCTTCCCAGGATAAATACGAACTAGTCCAATAGGAAGCTAGTGCATGACAGGCATCAAGCGTCCACTAAACCCTGCAAGACGGCTACCTGGTTCACCAAAGCACACCCCAGAGGCATAGATTTGACAGGGATTGAAATAG
>JAYGXS010000003.1:62004834-62189224 GCA_036362985.1 Ligula intestinalis
ATGGAGACAGCACAGTGGTACGTCAATTTTATGCAATACGAGGCAGATAGGTAAAAATTTAATGAGTCGCCCCCATGTCCGGATGGCCTGAGAACGGTGAGGCAGTCGGCCACCACTTAAACTATGCACGCGCTAGTAAATCATCACTGGCGCCCAGCACGTGTGCATGGTTTCAAATAACACCGAGGTGTTATAAGCATGTCTGAGTTGTACAATTAACTTTTAAGAAGTCCAATTTTTTTCAACCAAAGGAATAAAAGCGCTTTACGTGGTTTTGCTTTCATTCACAAAATTAGAAGAGTAAGCTGACGGTGCACTTCTAATTGGTTTCTGTTAGAAAACGGAACTGCCTAAGGACGTGACTGGGTGCACAATAGATGAATCATATAACTGTGGATACCCTTAAGCCTAAAGAATAAGAACGTCATCTACAGCGGCAGAGCAGGACAGGCGACGTGGTATTTATGAACTGCGATTCGATTAATTTCTTATAATCCAACGGTTAGTAACCGTCTGTTGACTATGCTTTTCATGTACGAACGCAAGATTGTTCCTGGCTCCAGCTGCTGTTCAGAGTTATGATTAGTCGAATGGGGGCAGAATACGCCCGAAACAACACCCGCAGGCCGGCGCCATCCTTCCCCTGTTTGATAGTACAGGGTCAGTACGAAATGTTGCTTCGATTTGTATGTTGTGGCAGAAGCATTTTAGGTCACTTCGCTATCGATAACTTAAACCTACAAGAAATCAGCGAGCTGAGTTCATGGTGTCTTCAGCACTCATAGTCATTTGTCCAGAGCCGCCTATGTGTGTTTTTATTGCCTTGTGACTATTATTTTATAAAAGGGTTCGTTGTTAATCGGATATGACTTACTATCTTACCACGCCTAACATACTACTCCTGCCTGTTGTTATACAGTTGCTTACGTACAGCTGGGATTACCAACTTCGTATTTTTTTGTTTCTTTTTACGACAGCACTAAGTTTGTAATGAAAGGGCCCCTTGAGCCTTAAATATACAATTTATTCATTTATTTCATGATGCGGCCATCTCATACCTAGCCGATTCAGCCCAGATTTGACCCTTTGTTTCCTTACTATAAACAACTAAACGCACTTTAAAGGAATCACGAAGCGTTAAAAGTCGTGGCTCAGAAAAGTTTCCAACTAGCAGGACAACGCAGTGCTTTACCGAGATTACGTTTCTGCTCATAGTGGTCTTTATAGTACTCTCGTTTATGAGATTTGAGACCCTTTAAGGAAAGCCTGATATATGTGAAATTTGAAGTCTATTTGGCAAACATGTTTTCGACAACTCATCATTGGGCCTATGCACCGATAATGAAAACAGGACAGCTGGACGGGGTCTGTAAATGTTTTATGATAAAAACTAATTGTTTGCACACCGCCCGCACGGTGAGATCGGCATCTAGAGATCATTGGACTGGAGAGGGAGGAAAATAGGATAGACTGTGAGTATTGGTCATGGTTCGAGTGCGCGGAAAGAAAATCGCTGTCACGTGCACGGAGCGAAGAACTGTCACCAGGGGGTGGGGGCGACTTGTCAACGCCACCTGGCGTCGGCCACGGAAAGGAAAGAGCCTGTATTAGCGTCTTCTAACAGACCAGCATTGGCTTCGCTAGCCGTATGGCCATTGCCTCGGCTGGTGTTAAGACCCAAATTAAGGCTGTGTGGCACGAGTAGACAGACAGTTCGGCTTCATCAGCCATTGCATCCGCACCCACTTATGGGCGTTTTTACTTGAGCACGGATGGCGTGATAATAGCGTACATGGTAAATTCAACACAGGTTTACTTCACCAGACATAGGTCACCTGGGTGCCCTAGAGACAATGGAAAATTTCGTTTTTCGCGACGTATGCGAACTATCGTACCCAAAAGAACTATTCTAACTACAGACAAAGAAAGCTAACTGTTTTCTACAAAGACTAGCTGCGATAAAAAGCTATTATAGTAATTCAGAGAAGGAGCTATGGGGGTGAAGATTGTTAGGATGGAAGCCTGACCAAAGGCTAGCAACCTTCTCGGCTCTCCTAAGGCGTCGAGCCTGCCGCTGATCGCTACAATGATTCCTTTGCTCAAAACTGTTCGCTGGGCTGGCCCCAAGTAATGACCTTATACCGGACGTGCAAATGCGCACCCCAATGCCGTGTTAGGCTTATTCCTAAGAAGCGGCCCGGATGAACTCTCAGGTCACGCTATCGGTCCACCCTCACATAGAGGCGCGCACAACTGGGTGCGAGCAGCCAATGCGGCCAATCGGGCTATAAGAGAACGCGTGACTTACAATCCCTTATAAGCCAACAGGGCTTAGCAGACATGGAGAGTTGCATAACACACGCAGACATGCTAGGCCGCTCCCAATGCCGGGGCTTGCTCCCGAGGCGGGGTTAAGAGCGCGCTGGAGATCAACCAACGGCAACAGCCACTCGAGACAGTTCCTCCGGGTTTTGTACACAGTAAACCCTTCTCCATGGGGATTCCAAGATTATGCCCTTCTTATTGTGTTCTTCCCTGGGGATTTAAACAGGGCATAATTCGACGGTGACACACGTCAGATGTCATCGTTATAACACTAGCGACGCTGAACCCGTCGTTACAATAACAAATACAACCCTGAATTTCCTGTGTGGAGACGAGTTGTGTACTTAGCATGCATTCTGAGAAGGCCACCTCCTCCCCCAACCCCATTTCCTCGTAAGCAGATTATAGAATATGCCACTGTTTGTTGTTCTCTCATTCTCTGACGATGGCCTCCTATACGAAGTCGAAAGCTCAGGGCTAACACAAGTGCTGCTCTAGTGAGCGCGCCTTTGTCTTCACAAAAAGAACCTGGAGCACACACATTCTCTTTTATTTATAAACATTGATAATCACATACCGAAAGCAGCCGTCATAAAGACTAAAAAGACTGAGACAGTAATAGGACGATTGCGGTGCAAACAAAAAAGCGAGAAACACTTATTATCGGGACTGCTTTGAGCTTTTTCTTAAACAGGCAAGGGAAGACTTGGGATTAGAGGGAAAGGTTTAGCTTCTAAAGAACTCGTAGTAACCGCATTTGGGGATAATCTCTCAAGCTCAAACATCAAGATACACATTTGCATTTAGCTTCAAACTTCAATTTCGTAGTTGAAGAAGCCGGTGATATGCCATGCTGTGTACGACTCAGGCCAGTGCTAGTTCAGTTCGCTCCAGAGTCGATTATAACATGAAATAGTGTTGCCCAGCGATCAATCGGTCCTTCGTTTTGAACACGAACAGGCTCATTATAAACGCCCTGAAATGCGCCCCAACCACACTAATTGAGCACCACGAAGACGACAGCGTCAATGTAGAACAAGGGTTGGAAATGTCAGGTCGCGCAAGGGTCCATCTCTAGTTGATGGATTATGTGACTGAGCCATCTGAGACGACAACCGCTCACTGCATCTTAAGGATGGTTTATGGAAAATACATGTTCACTTTCGACGGAATGTCCGGCGGTCCAAGCCCCGTCAGATACATCCGCCAACCTGCGTCCACAAGGTACAGGAACTCCCTTTGGCAATCGCTCAACAGTGGAATTTTCATTGTGGCCTAGCCTATAACCTTGCCTTCATCGAAGTTGGCGGCGAAAATATAGGCGTAACCAAACGCTACAGAATACGAAGCAAGCCAGTTTCAAACTCCGTTTCGGTCTCCCCCATAGTCGGAAAATTGGGTCAGAATGGGATATGTGCCCTCCCCCAAACTATGACGCGAGCTTCCCTTAAGTAACAAAATTGTGATTATGATGACACGGAATAAGGTAACAGCGCAAGGAAGTAAGCAAATAAAGATACGCCGCTGCTGCAAATCGCGTCTGACGTAAAACGTTATGGATTCGAAGCAAAAATTATGCAGAAATGTTAGGTACTGTCTTGACCTGATTACTTATTCTTAATGTCAGATTCATCTGGTGCCGTAGGGAGAAGGCGAACGGCAATATACCTGACACCGTAACAAGACATCGAGAGGATTATTAACCCTTCGTACTTAAGTGACTACTGCCAATAGAACAATGTGCTACCAAAAGGCTAAATTGTGTATGTGTGGGAAAAACTGGTCAACAGGTACTGTGCGAAAAAACGGACATGTATGTGTTTAGGTACACGCCTGGCAAGCAACATAAGTCCGTACCTCATGTTGGGGGAGGTAAATATCCAATCCCTACCAAAAATTGATAGCACAGACGCAGGCGGAAAAGCAGACCGACTTTAAGTGGTAAGCGCCCACAGAATAAAGAAGGCTTCTTGCGGTGTGCGCCATCGTACAAAACCTTGGTCGTGACGGCGTCTATTTTCAATAAGATTTAGCAGGAGGAACGTGCATATTCATTGATGACTGGGCACGATGGAATCGCTAGGATCGAACACAATATTGAATGGAAGGTACGCTTTACCCAGTTTCTGAATCTGATAGACGCGATCCCCTCGACAGTGACCCCGCATGGCGATAATGTCGGTGCCCGTATGAAACTGTAACCGAAGCTGACCATTTATAGGATACACGCTTACCAGTTTACGTCAAACAGAGATGTCTAGACTAGAATATCCTGCTCCGCAACTGTTATCAGCAGTCCATTCACACTCATTTTGTGTGTGATGCCACTTCATTTGACCTGTAAATCGGAACTTCTTATGGTGGATCACGACGTACGATGGTAAAAAGTCGATACTTAAAGGAGCAAAGGACGCGGGTGGGTGGGTGGTGGTGTTGCCCTCAAGAGTTCAAATCCGCCAAAACAGTGATCTCCAATAAACACTGGATTTTTGAGAACGCTTTGATGGACCATGCAGGAACGGTGGGTCGTTGCCTGAATATGCCGGTTTCGATAGTGTAGATGACTGTGCAAAGGCAGCAGAACACAAAGCCCACAAACAACTACCACCTTCGTTTCGCAGTTGGAGACGCCTGATCTGGTACAGAGAAAAATGAAGCTTTTGCGTTACTGGCTAATTGCTACCTTAATCCAAACTTCCGTCAAATCGCGTAAGGTAATTAAAAAATCGACTGCCAGGTCATGAATACAAAAGTTGTCCTGTAGTTTAATTAGGAAATTGAAAATCGGTGAGAAATCAGCCAGAAGACTAAACTGTGACTAGGGGACGTTTTTATAAATACAGGCCCTTCATACGTCTGCGACGTCATCCGCGAGCCCAAAAGATATCCATCGCTTTCAGATGTCCCATTGATAGGGTTTGCCCCCCCCCCCCCCATAACCCTACGATAGCTGCTTTACCGAAAAGCTACATCATCGGTCGCAAATATTGTTGTTCGATTAATAACGCCCTACCTGCATAAGTAACTCGGTAGTCAAATTAAAACGGTGTGGACTTCGAGCGCATTTCCAGCAGAGCGATATTAAGCCTGGTGCTGGCATACCGACTGGATCCACTGTTGTCCAGAAGACCGCCGTCTGATTGAAATGAAGGCTATCGTTCTTGAACCTGCAACCTGCTAAATAACTAAGTCTGAACATCACCACTTGAACTAGAATCCTTTAAAACTGACCTAGTCAGTAAGGACGAACTGTGCTCCTTCGAAGTTGTTAAAGGAAACGAATTCATCGGCGGATTCACGACAATAGAAATCTAGGACTACCAACTGAGCCTCCAAACAAATTTTCCTAGATCGGGATTAAGCAATTAGTCAAAGAAGACTACTAAGACAACAGTTTTGGTAGATGTAAATGGTATCTGTAACGTAATCATTCTCTTCAGCTTTTTTTTTCGAGCCCTCCTCTGTGAGCTAGTTCAGGAGTCAGGGGCATATTGCTAACTTTTATGGCCTTCAAAGGATGTTTGAACGCGGGCAATCGATTTTTTGTTGACAACCACTTCGGTGCCCTAGGGAGCATCAAAAGGAAAACATCTGGTTGGCACGACCTGTATCACGGACGAAAAACGCCATTGTTATTCTCGTTTATACACCGCTGAAGGCCCAGAAAGAGGTTGGCGGCTGAAATGGCCACAGCTGTTTTTTTATTTTGTTCTAGAGGCATCGAATACAACCGCAAATGAGTTGTCAACCTTTTGTCTCTGACTTCATTCGTCGTTTGAAGTTTTATACGCATTCTTGTCACCCATATTTTCAGTTCACCACCTCCGTGTCCGTCCTTGTGCGGAATGCGACACTAAAACTACAGTGCCCAGTAAGGAACTACGCAGTCCATACAAACGAAGCTTTATAGATGCACGGCTTGAGTGAACCTCCCAGTTCAGTTAAGTAAACAGTCAATCCTTTTGGAAACAAGCTTCCATGATAGGTTTCATAGCCACAAACAATATCGACGTGAACAAAAAAAGAAGCAGACAGTCAAATCAGTTTTTTTTTCGGTTTAAACATCTTACACAGGCAGCCTTCAACAAGTTCGAAAAGTAACTTATATCGTGGGGAAGTGAAAAAGGTCTTCGGAGGAACGAAATGTATCGCAGGCTTTTACCACGAAATTGTTAATCAACTCGGAACGACGTAGGTGAAGAGATTAAAAGGACTCAGCACCTTCCTTAAACAAGCTTTTAATGGCTTTATTTACTGATCCTCGATAACGGCCAGATCATTGCACTCGCATAATTTTGAAGCCAGCTACTGTTATATGCGACAGATGTAGGCCGCAAAAATGTCACTGGAATACCGGTTTTCAAGGATGGAACTATTCATAAAATACACAATCGGTGACATAGCTCATGATACATTAACTGAAATTCAGAAACAACGGTTTTGTCAGCAAAAACGGTCTGTGTGGAGCTGTAACAGTGATCACAATGCAGCACACTCTTGGGATAGCTCGGTCATGCTAGGGCGTCAGCGTTTAAATTCAGGGCTCTCCGGCCGCCAAAAGAATCACACTCGCTATGGAATGACTACTTAAGCAGTATACTTTTTTGTCATTGGCGCTAGTTGCTCTCATATATCCAAACGCTCTTTAAGTAACGCGTGTAACAAGATGCCCTGCCTTGTATCGTTCTAGAGCCTTCCATTTTTTAGTTGAATAACCAATAACCTCAGTTTAACCCTAACCCTAGCCATAACTGGGGGAATTTAGATAAAGGACTTCGTTCGTGTCGTTTTGGTTCACATTTTTTAACGGGTGCTGCGTTCAGGTAACTAAAAACGGCAGCGTATTTACTATAAAATACGAGGGCAAGATGACGCATTAGATGTAAAACAGTTGGCTAAAGCGTTAACAGCAATGTTTCTAATTGAAAGCAAGAAAAAAGTCTTCCAGAAAGAAGCATTTGTATAGACAATTGCATTTTGTTTTAAGTTGAAAAAATTGCTGATTCAATTTTGTTGTGGGTAGCATGCACTATCTGAAACAGGAAGGCCTAAAAAGTGTTGCTTTGGACATCGAAGGAATTTTCAGGAAAGCCAAAAAATGTCATAACAACGTGAATCAATCACGATTCATAGTAAATGATTAAGCAAATTTCAGTGGTCTTCAAAGGCATTGCTATTACCCTAAATATATTGAACTATTCGTATGCATGCATTGGCAATGGTACCACAAAAGTAAGTTTTGATGTCACGTGAAATTCCCTATTGGCAAAAGGAAAAGCTTGAAACTATTTGTGAGATAACATATTCCAGAGACTCATTTTTAGTTCCAAATCGGGACTAGAGAGCAAAAAGTGAATTTGCCGCAATGATCATAAACGTAAAAAACTTCAACGACGCCTGACCAATCGTCAACATAAATGCCAAAGTAGGATATTCCCGGAAGTTAGATTACGTCGCGTACCTTGTGTAACCAAAAAAGAGTACTGTATTATGAGGTGCTGACGCCATCTTGAAGTGATACTGCTGCTCAATTTGAGTGGAGCACCGAGCTCAAAAAGAGCAGAATACGATACAACACATGATACGTTGATTTGAGAACGTGACGGCCCTTAGATAACCCCTTCAGACCGAGACATTATTTCAGAAACTCAGGCAATTTTTCGTTACACGCACGTCACCTACCACATATCCTGCATGCAGCAATGTCAGAATTGACATGAGTGTATGCAATAAAAGACTGCATCAAGCTAAAAAAAGACAAGCAACTTTATTGAGCAATTACTCACTTTTGCTGCCTTAAATATCATCTCCCGTTCAAGTTCACTTTTTCGGTTTTTGTCGTGTTCGTCAAGTTTTACAAGAAAAGCCATCTGATCACGCGCAAAGTCGGTCTGAGTGAGATGCGGGTCGTTGGCGAGGCGAAGAGCCTTATGGCCCATAACAATGGAGAGTCGGGTGAGGATTGAGCGTAAAAAGTTTTCCAGACCGTGGGCTATACAAGTGTAGGCCTCATCGCTAATTGTAACCTGTGAGTTGTTGAGACGCTGGGCCAGATGCGATTTGAGCTGAGATACGGGGAAAAAGGGTTGGTTGAGAGAAGACTGCAGGGCTGATGTTGCTGCTGTTGTCGCAGTCACGGTGGAGGAGGAGGAGGAGGTGGGGGCAATGGTGGATAAAGAGGACTGAGGAACAAGGCTAGGCCGAGTAACAGTACCAAAGACAGTTGCTCTGGTAAAGGTCGGTTGTTGAGTGGAGGCGATAGACGCAATGGGTACCGGTCGCATCCGAATCGCCTGCACCATCGGCGTCGTTGCGGCCACAGTGGACGTAGCGTGCGGACTGGCAACAACGGGAAAGGGGGCGTTTGGGGCAATCACAGTTGGGGCAATCGGCCTCAGCTGAGGTCGATAGGGGGTTATAGAGGGAGGCGTTCGTGTGGTATAACTGGATGGGAGAATCGGTCTGATTACGGGATGAACGAAATTTGACGTGTGTATCAAAGGCTGACCAACAGCAGCCGTGGTAGGGAGGGTGGACGTAGGAGAGGTAAAAATCGGAGTTTCGCCCGCCCGGCTGACGCAGACTACTGAGGACGAATACGTCGTCGAGGGCGCTGATGCGTTTGACTGGAACACCATTGAGGTGGCAGTACTTGGGTTGACCTGAGAAGTTATAGAAACTGGCATTGCCGGTGTTTGTAGGCGTTGTTGTTGTTGCTGCTGCTGCTGCTGTTGTTGTTGGTGGTGGGAAATAAATGTGGCTGTGGCCTGCCGAGGAAGGATAGTAGACGGGGCAGACTCCATACTCGATACGTTAGTAAAATTTGGCCGAACCGGCAGCGAAGTGTGCGAGATCATCACGGGCGTACTAACTGAATTGGACATTGTAGATACGCCAGCAATGATGGGCTGTGGTATGGACGAGGGGAGACGTTGTGAATGGGAGGCCTCCACATCCAATGAGGGGGGTCGGATATTTGGCAGTGTACACACACCATTGTACAATTCCCGACGTAGGAGAGCGATATTGTCCTTGATGAAGGGACCGATGTTCATGGGCTCCGCGTCACGGTTCAGGCTCGCACTGAGCTGGGTGCAGAAGGTGTCGCACTCTATCTCACTGTCCTAAAATGTTGACCAGACAAAACAGTTATTTCAAACCAGGCTGCCGTAGAACTGCTAACGCAATGAGAACTATAATCCCGAGCTAACCTTAAGTAGCTTATGTAGTGGGTATTTATACGAAAGAGAATTAATTGGGAAATATACAACATAAAGACTCTTGTAGCGTCACCAGA
Organism: Ligula intestinalis; assembly: GCA_036362985.1. Taxonomy (NCBI): domain Eukaryota; kingdom Metazoa; phylum Platyhelminthes; class Cestoda; order Diphyllobothriidea; family Diphyllobothriidae; genus Ligula; species Ligula intestinalis. The sequence goes on from JAYGXS010000003.1 coordinate 62,014,457, forward strand.
GCTGATTCCGACATAACTGGCCATTAAGAATACGGTTGGCAACATGAGGGCGAACGCTAAGTTATTTGAGGGTCAAAAGAAAAACAAGATATAAGGCACACCAATTCTGCCTTTCTATGGACCACCAACTGAAGACGCAGATAACCGCAGACGCCTAAACTAAGTTCTGCTAAATCAATTGGACCTGGAGAAATTAAGCATACACAGTAGAATCCAGTCTCCCTAGTCTTTACCGGCAATTTTATCTGCCCACTATACTGATTAAGCGTCTGGCCTGGTTCTCTGGAGATACAACGGAGAATCAAAAGCTAATGCACTGCTTGGCTTTCGAGTGCTTTACTCCTCGTCCTGTTTTGGGGGTATAAGATCAATGCTCATCCTTCTCGCACTTCGCTTTTGCTATAGAACATGCGACTGTAAATTATAGTAGGCCTGTTTTTTTCTGGCACTTGGTGACTACTGGAGGCGTAACAGTCTGACCCTGCTAAGGAGTGTCCAGATAAAAGTATAACACCTCTTCCAGGGCCGTGTTGTTAGTCTCTTACTTGGGACATGAGAGCAAATGTGGGGCGGATTATGGATAGACGCTGTTCTATTACCTTCTACCTTTACAAGACTGACCACCATACAACCCACCTCAGCCAGCAAGCTGTGCCGTCAGATTAGGAGTCAGCGTTATCTTTTTGGCCCATGTGCTGCCACATCGGGCACCGGCCGATGCATCACTGAATTTTAATTCCAACAAGCAGTCTGATGTAGGACAAGCATTGTTCATTATAGGCGAAGTAACTTTGAGGTATGACGTCCCATCTAGTTCTGTTCTTCAACAAATAACTCGAAAAAGCGGCTGCCTCAACTAAATGGTGGCCAAATTAGCTGCAGTATATGGTATGCATACGCAAAAAATACGGTGAATTAAAGGTCGTCGTACACGCTCATCTGGAAATTATAAAGTTCTCAATTAAGTCATTAAAACTTTTCGAATTGCATCCAACTGCTCCAAGTCAAACCCAAAACGTTACATGACTTTGCAAATGGGAAATATCCTCTCCGGTTTTGGTGTAAACGAGTATTCTCAAACATCTGCATCCTCTCCAGACGAATAAAGTGATAAAACGTGTTCTTATTAGGCGGCAACGTCCCTGAAACTGGATTATTCGCTTTAAGAGAAGACGCATTGCCGGTAACTTCTTTCTTAGAAGCAAAGTTAACAGGAGCCCCAATCAGACACTGTCCGACACGCCCGATGTAGCAGCCCTCCATTTATTGCTGCTAGAAAGTGACGCGATTTAGTATGACATGGCCAACCACGATGGACGAAAAACCATCGTGAAGTTTCCACGCTATCCCCACACACTCACACACTTTTCATGAATCTGTTCGGGTATACGCGCGTGGACGAGGGCAATCGGTCGGACATTTCACAATCACGCGGTGGGTGTGGATTTTCACAGGAAACACGCACGACACTAAAGCTTCTCACAACGCCAGCCACTGTGTCAAACATGGTCTCCAGTTGGCCTGACACAAGCATATCAGAGGCACAGGATTAGAGGGCGAAGAAAGTGAGAGAGAAAACGGTCCGCCTAGCTCGGATCCAGTTCTCTCGATAGTGAAACAATTTACTGCGCTTTAAACTGTCAAAAAGTAAAAGCTGCGGTCCGTAAAGTCATCATCCAGCAGAATAACTCTGTCCTCTTTACGGTGACGATCAGACTAAAATGTTTCCTTCTTAGTCTCAATGGGAACGGTCTTCATCATTAATGAACCAGAGACCCCAGCTGCAGCTTGAGCTGTCTGCGTGTGATGAACAACCGCTGCCTCAGCTGTGTAGAGACGGGTCCAGCCTAGTCTGTCACTGCGCCCACACCTCCCCACTCGTCGTGACCTTGTCTTGTTACTTGTTAAATGGGAGATTAAATTGTGAAGTGGGTGCAGCGCAAGTTTCCCTATACCCGAGACAGAGGTGATTCTTACCACTTGCGATGGGCGAACCAGTGGTTATACAAGCCGCTAAAATCAGGTTAACTTTAGACGTTTATGTAAGAACAAGTAGCTCCACTCATAGTGTTTGTACTGGCTACCAGTAAACGTTGATTTCACACAAAAAGGTTTCACTGGCCGGCGCTAAGTGTGGTCATTAATAGCGGTAAAATTCACACTATTTAGGTAAGACAGGCATATGTGTATGTTTATATAATTAAGTCGTATACGTCATCATTTTGCGTATCACAAATGGTCATCGTTAAAATTTAGGCCATAGATATTTTTGTTTATCTCTAGAAAGGATTTTCAACTATAGAGACTGAATAAATACATGCCTGTCTTATCTAGGTTTAGGGAGGATGAAAACGGAGTAGCAACTTATTATTTGTATACACGTTGGTTGAAGTCGGATCGCATGGCAAGATTCAGGTTATTATTGTATCTGCAATTTTATATGTAGCACCTCGATAAAATTATTTTACTCGGTCCTCAAAGTAAGCTCGGGACACCAGAAAATGAATTGAAACCAGTTAATGGTGTCACATTTTAGAGCTTCACCCAAAGAACAGTAGTCAGCCAGCAGGAGGTATGCCCCTCAGACACGTCGACTGCATCGTCGTTCCAGCCCACATCTATAAATGCCTTCTAGGAAAATTTACAGAGGCACTGGCCGCAAGAAAAAGGTCTAAGAATTAAAATTTGGTAACGAAGAGGATTAGGAGAGTGGACTTTAACGGCCCCGCTTACTGGAGAAGGGGTGTTTCGCCTACAAGATTAAGCAAGTTTTAGGTCTAGGTCGTCTGATGGCAGATCAGTGTGCTTACACTATTAGAGACCTGCAGGCAGGTTGATTGTGTGAGGTAACGAGAAGTAAATTTGCACTTACAAAAAAATTTAATGGCGCCTAAAGGTCTTCTTACAAAAAATCTCACAAAATAGTTTTAAAGAATCCAACTAAGGAAACAAATTTAATAATGAATATCACTTTAGATTATAAGCAGGACTATAAAGAAGTTAAACTCACCACCAACTGTTGGATGAGGTTCACAATGGCATTCTGCGTACCAACGGGAGCACTCTTTCTCGACAGCTCAATGAGTTGATTCATGAACACGGCAAGTTGCGAGGCGCCCGAAGTCGGTGTACTAGATCTCAACGGCGACTGTACCACCGAAAAAGGGCCTGCACAAGAAAATATCGGTTATTGGCAACTGCAGCTGCCCACAGTAAGAACGCTTGCATATCTCTAAAATATTGGTGTCGTTTAAAGGAATAAGCAAAGCTCTAGTCGCCTGCGATACTAAAGAAGTCTAGTTTCATGGAAAACATGGATCTTCGAGGTATCTTGCCTTCCTAATATACAATTTGGTGTGATTGTTGATGGCGAACAGGACATTAAGAGTAGTAGTTAAGAGGATTAAGTTAGACTACGATCAAAATACGATGGCAAGTGGCAATACTCGCACTGGTCTCCATGAAACTCGACACCGCAACATCCACAATTGAGGAGGGCTTCAACATATAGTATGCAATCAATTCTGGAATTTACCTGATATAACAATGAGCAAGCAAAAAAACGTTTTCGGAATATTGACAGCCTCCTCAAAGCTGTCCCTAGAGTCTGAAATAGATGCGGACAAGGTCTCTAAGAATACATAAAATATTTAATACATTAATGTTTGGGACTCGTTCTATAATTAATAATCAAAATCGCAAACATCCACAATGAATGCTCGACGATCGGTGACGTGAGAGCAGCCTAACTATAAATAAGCCCCCATTTGTTTAACACCCCCCTACTAGGAATACAGCAACTCATGAGTGGTTCCGTCTCGCCTTTTTGCCTCGAGACAACGGCTCCTACTACTTATCAGTTATGACCCAGATTCCACACTCTAGTATGCGACGCCAGTAAGATGTTTGACAAAAAACGGATGCGATTGGTGTTTTCCTAATCCTGATTAATGGGCAGTGTTTAATAACAAACAGATCACCAAGGTGGATACTTTTTTGGAAGTTTGCATGAGATAACTAAAAATACACGCAAAACTACAAAATCTATTTTTCAAAAAGAATTAAATTCTGAAACTAAGTAAAAAAATATATTCAAATTTTTTTAGTCGTGGCCGTTCAACTGGCAAACCAGAGGTACGTAATGGAAGTAAGAACTTACGCGCAGCAATGCCCGTTAGACCATTGGCCTGAGAGGCGACATTTTGCCTATCGGCCAGACTGCGGACCTGCATCACGTTGGGTGGTGGTGTGGGCATTTGGCCATACGTACCATTGTGCAGGATATAGAACTGATTGCCCATTGGTGGGCGCGTCATCTAAAAGATATTTTATAATCTGGCGTTTAGATTTCACGCATACTTAGTCGATTGCATTGACAGCACTACTTTTATCGTTGGAAGATCAGTTATGTCTTATTCGACCGATAGTTGCAAATTGGCTGCGACAAACTGTAAACGTGGTCTTATTTGGCTTTGCCAGACTTTTGGATACATACAGTTCGCGGTGATAAGTAAAGAGGTAGAAGTCTAATTAGAAGCGCAAATGTTAGCTCACGTTAAAGTATACTGCAATCCATTCTAAGCAAACCATGAAACAATACTATATGAAAATGTGTGGATTAAAAATGAGCGCAATGGTGTAATAACAATTACTTAAGCATACAAAGTTGAAAGAACGCTCAGTGATGAACAGCCAAGCAGGAAGAATGATACCCCAATTAATAAAAGGTTGCAAGTTTTATCATTAACCTTGTATCATGGAAAACAGTAAGGACCGACGGTGTCACAACTCGAGAAGTTTTGAAAGTAAGAGCAGTGTACTTATTTGACTGGTACGTAACTTCTTATTATACCGGTGAGACATGCGGTCAATGCATTTCTGTATGAACCGCCTGGCATGAATACCCTAAATGACTTCGTCCGTGCATATCAAACCTTTTAGCGATGTGGGTTAAACAGTTCTGCGATGCTCCCAAGTTAGATAGGATGGAAATTGAGTGAGAAAAAGAGACCCTTGTTAAACTCTGACATCTCTATACATAGGTTTCAAGACAATACTTCCGTGGTAGTAGAACATAGTTGTTTTTCAACTCTGCACTCTGCGCGTGTTCTATTTACCTCAAAACAAGCTACAGACTGGAAAGCTTTACTCTAAGTCTGACATTAATGCGCTGGCAGATATAAAAAACAATTCAACTGCAGCCCTCCGGATTTTCTAAGAGTTTTCATCAAGTAGTTGTCGATTACACAGACAGGTGTAACAGCGTGATATCCAGTTCCGAAGTTGTTAGTCAAATGATGAATAGGAATGTATGCGAAATCTTACACGGTGTTCAGGTGTAGTTGAAATGGATTTAAAAACTGCAGGATACTACTTTCCACACATACTCAACTACAGGGCGTTCTGAGTGGCGAAGTGTTACGTGGGTCCCAAACTACATAGTACGGCTGAGATAAACCTGATGATAAAAAGATGGCGAATAACTCCCTTCATTTTCTGTAAGCAGTTCTTAAAAGTATCATACAAGAGGCACAAAGAGTAACATCGAGTTTTAGAACTAACGGTTGTGCTGGCCACAACGTTTGATATAGTTGCATATTGCTTACCAGTGCTACACTAAGTATTACAAGCCAGAAAATCTTAGGAGCAAAACGCATATTTGAAACACGTTTGTCTGAATTTATTTAATGCAGACAGGACATTAATGTACACAATAGATTTCTACTTCAATATAACACTAAATACCACCATTTATATTTTGAATACATGCTGATAAGAAAAATTAAGCAAAATTATCCTCTTAGTTTGCAATCAGTGTGGGTTGAAACGGAATGCGTGACGACACTGACAGGGACATTTAGTTTAACATTTACAATTCCCTTGATTTGAATACTATAAGTTGAAGAAAAAAGGAAAATTCGGTAAACTTATACAACCACTAAAGGGCAATGTCAGACTTAATGGAGAAAGGTGTGTTGAAAAATTCGAGCTTTATCCTTTTGAGTGAAGGGAAAACTAGGAACTAGTGCATTGATGCGGAAAAAGGGGACATGTATGCGCTCGGATAATGTCAAGTGCAATCTTAAGGTGCTTACATAAAAGAAATCTCAACGAATGCAAAAGCGAACTCAGAATATTTCCGACACTGGCATGCTAACAAAAGCCATTGCAACTTCCAGTTTATAACAACTAACGATTGTGGTATAATCAGTAATGATCGCGTACATATTAGTTCAGCAATTAAAAAGCGACGTGTATAAAGACGTGAACAGAAATAACTAAAGAAATATAACGGTCATGAGGCTCAACCAAACTCACTATTTAAAAAACGCAACTAACCAGAGTACTTCGTGGTACATTGCCGTCCATTGGCCGTAGGCCAAACCGAACCGGAGAGTTAGGCAAAACAGACGCCACTGGCAACTGTTGAGGTTGACCTTTTGACAAAATTATCCAAAAACATATAATAAATCAGTTAAAAAAGGCAACGCAGGTTTTTTAAACGCAACAAAAAAGGTCGTTCGGTAGAGAGAGCTCTTAAATATCCACATAATAAGGTGGACATCGCCAATAAAACCAATCTGCTGCAGCGCGAGAGCGTAAACTATCTAATTTGAATATTGAGATATTAAAAGTAATTTAAACTCAGCAAAAGATTGCATCCTTAGCTTATTAAACACAAAAAAAGCGACAAATCCCAAAAACATGGCCACCTCGGAGAGAGTCTCCCATCGTTATGAATTTGGAGCCAGAAAAAGAGGCATTTAGCGTATTAAAAGAAAAATGTTAAAAGGTGACATCACCACCTGAAAATAAAAGCATCAGTTTAGAAAATATGTACTGAGTTAAAATATATGGAACTGACATCCTGCTGAACAAATTTTGTCGCTATATTACGGCGAAAAGTTATTGATGACCTAATAACTGCGCGCTGGATAAGCCCATGATGAGGATTCAGTGGGAAATACTTTGAATGTCGGCGAAATTGTTCTTGAACTCCCATTAAAGTTCCCAGCTACATTTGTTTTAAGATACTTAATGGATTTGATGGTAAACTGACTGTTTATCACAGATGTAAAGTCATTGTTGTATTGCATAGACGTACATGAATCCCTTGGATTAAATACGTCTTTGTTTAGTTTATTGATGGGAACAAACGAGAATGTTTAAGTAACCTGTTTGTAATATAAAATTGGGTTCAACCGACAGCTTAACCATACGGGCTGCAACAGCTCAAGGGTTACTTTAAATCCAGATTTCTCTCCAGATTAATTTTATAGCCATTTCAGCGAAGATGACATTATAAAATCTGCAGGAAGCCATTTTAAGGGTTAAACCCACCAATAGCGGAGAAGGAATCGCACACGACAGTCAAAGATTAATGTGCGTAAGTAATTCGTCGCTGTCGGGGTGAATTAGACATAAGTCAACCCCCCCCCCCCCATAAATAAATCCTCCTCCCATTCATACCAACGGCATATGAACAACTCCAATGTATCATTGGCCGAAGTTCAGTTATCAAGAAAGACAAAGGCGCAGCCAGGTCGAGTTTATATAGGGATAAGTAAAAGCAGGAAAAATACATAACTACACATTTTGCCTCATTCACATTCCGAAAGTTGAGGAAAACCCTACACCATACTAGCATGAAATAAAGTCGAGCAGGGAATCGTGGTAAATGCAAAAGAAAAGGCTGAAAACTAAGAAGTGGATTTGCCTTGTCGGAGCAAATTTCCTTGTAAATCTAACTTACTTTTAAGGGCTTCTTTCTACCTTGAAGGAGAATATCATGGTCAATTTAGTTCTGGTTTATAATTCTTGTCTAGTTGCAGAATGGCTATTTCTGGCTTATTAGGTGCCTTACCGATAAAGCTTATTACTAATAGCCATCAACAGCTAGCTACAAATACTTCGGAGTGTTCTAACAAGTGAGGCTCCTGTTTGCGGGGCTCAAATGTAAATCCAAAAGCACGACAGAACGAGTAACACCCCTAACCAGTCGGTGCGTGTGAATTTCCCACGTTGTCTATCCTTTGTCCGAGGGAAAAGCGAAACTACCTCATAGGCTGCCACTTCCAAAGCACTGAACATCAGAATGCAATACCATTTTCTTTGTTAGACACTTGATTGAATTTTTTAAATAAGTCTTTGAATGAGCTTGCACGAAATACAAGATGCCATAATAAGATGATAGTCCTTCGACGCCATGCAAGGCCGTCCTGTATTTTTCGAGAAATTATGGCAGTCTTCTCTTCCTCGAAAAAATTCCTTGTTTACATGGCCTACGGGAATAACTTCAGCATCCGCTTGCGCAGGAATTCGGCAGCTTCTCGCTGGAGTAGAGGAATGGATGAACTTCGCCTGTACCGAGTGATATGATGGGCCTCACTTAGGGTTATTCTGCCTACATTGACGTAGGCGAGATTAGAATATTACCATTCAGTGTAAATTATGCATAATCTTGCCATAGTTTTGGATGAAGAGAGGAGGAGGATTTGCTCATTGTGTGATAACCAACAAGGCAATCTCGGCAGGACTGCCGCTTTTGTTTGATTAGCTGTCTCCTTTAATCTGTCTAGTGACCTAAGTGCTGAAGTCCGATTAGTGATTACTTTTTTATGTAGGCAACCGTACGCTATTTTGAAGTTCTACAAAGGGTTCAACAATGGCTTTATCGAGAAACGATCCTGTTAAACCTGTCAGCTCTCTTTCTTTGATTATGTGCTGCAATCTAGAGACAGCGGTTTTGCCACTTATAGCATCTATTTTGATTTTACTAAGGCCTTTGATCGGGTCGATCATAACCTCCTCCTTCTGAAACTAGCCTCCTTCGGCATAGGTAGCAAGCCACTGAACTTCATATCTTCCTATTTGGGTGCTCGCACACAACAAGTAAAAATTTCCAATGTTATCTCCAACCCCACGCATGTGAGGAGTGGAGTAATACAGGGTAGTGTACTGGGTCCGCTCCTATTTTGCCTGTTTGTCAACGACGTTTCAGATTGTTTTCAGTATGGCAGACCCTTCATGTACGCTGATGATTTAAAAGTCGCTTATCGATATAAACCGGCAGATCGCAACATCGTGCTCGAGCTGATAAAAAAGGATCTTCAGGCCTTCGCCCAGTGGTGTTGCACATGGCGCCTCACCCTTTCATGGCACAAATGTTCCGTTATGGTTGTTGGCGACGATCATCAACCGGAATTAAGCATTGACGGCCACGAATTAAATGTCCCAGGAGTAATCAAGGATTTGGGCATATCCTACTCTAATAGTCTCAATTTGTCAGAGCACTGTGCCCTGATAGTCTCGAAAGCACGCCGAACCACCGGATTTATCCTTAGAAATTTTAAGACTATCAAGGTTAGAACTAGCCTTTATAATATGTACGTGAGACCTAGTCTTGAATACTGCTCGCCTCTATTCAGTCTTCTGCGCACTAGTGAACGGAAGAAAATAGAATCGGTGCAGCACTTCTTCACTAGAAGAGTTTTCACTACAGAACACCGTAACTTAACCTACCAACAAAGGTGCGAACTTATAAAGCTGGATCCCCTATGGCTTCGTCGATTGCAGAAGGGTTTATTTTTACTGTTTAAACTTTTGAATGGTCAAACCTTTAATCCCCTTAGTACAATAAGGCAGCTTGAGCACTCTCGACGCGCCAGTCATCGAGACGTATTTTTATTTCTTCGTATGGCACGTACAGTTAAGTACCGGCAATTCTTTTCAGTAAATGCCATATCAATCTGGAATAAGCTGCCCAAAAGTATTGAAACCCAGCAAAACTGCCCTATGTTTTAGAGAGCTATAACTAGTTTTCTACATTCAGGGCAACTTTCACGAATTTTGGGTGCTGACTCGGTGGAATCTCTCTTTCACTCTGATGGCGTTCGTGGACTTTGAACCCCGCCAGGCTTCATGCTGAAGATAATGCTGCTGAAGCAGCAGCCCGCAGTCTGCTAACCCTTCAGCCGATAGCGCGCAACTTTTGCCGACAACCATCGAAGGAAGACTGAGAACACTGTGTTCTTGTGCCAACCCTCTCCGTCTGGAACTAATGTTTTTAAACGATATGAAACAGTTCTCCTGCTGATGAGTCAACTCAGCTTACAACTGTACATTTATTCCGTTTGTATCATACCTTTGAAGGCAGGTTTTTTGCACTTGAAACAAACTCCCTATCTCGCCCAGTATTGACAAAACAAAAAACCTGAAACAAAACCAATACTGGCTGCAACATAGGGAGTTTGTTTTAGGTTTTTTCCGGTCTTCGAGGTGTTGGAAGGCGCCCAAGATGTGCATTACCAACTCTTTACAATTGCCTGTAAACTGGCATAATAAACGTATTATATATTATATTATAATATTTTTTGTCAGAATCTATCCTTGCCCTTTTTCATTTTTGCAAGTGTTCGATTCTCACTGTTAGCGAAAATGCTTTGACGTCCTATTTTTTTAAGACTGATTGAATTTTTTCGCATAAAGCTTACAATTTCAGGCAATAGTCCTTTTAACCAACAAAACCGACTGTGTTTCACTATTTGCTTAGTGCATTTCTCAAATAAATTGACCACAGTATTTCGGCAACGTGCCTTTATTTGTTGAAGAAATCCTGTTATGGAAGATTGTTTCCACGGGTTTCATCTGTTTTGGCTAAAAAGTATATGAAAAAGTCAAAAATGATCTCCATAGAACGCATTGGCGCGAGATCTGGTCGATTAACTCTACTTTCCTACTAAAGTTTAAGCTTCGATTCCGGCGATGTCCATGATATGTTCCACAACATGATGGCACAAGGAAGATTAATTGCCCATGCATTAGCTTTAGGCTATCGTCGACGTCCATTGCATCTATTTCACTCTGTCTTCTCTCATGCACGTGTGCCCGGTGTTGAGAAACAGTCAAGGAGATTAAAAGTGGTATCGGGCGAAGTTGGCAACCGTTGCCGAAGCCGCTCCTATGCGTGTCACTACGCCCCCATGTTTGGTATTTGTTGTCGGCACAAATAAAATAACACCCACCGTACACTGGCATTGTTCCCGTTTTGGTCCAGCACATCTACCGTGAGGACTTTTTAGACGTAAAATGCATTTTCCTAATGCCAGATTAAACAAAGGTCTAAATCTTTTGGAAGTTGCCCTGCCTTGTAACCTCTTCTGAATATCAAATTTTGAACGAAAATTGTTCCAGCAAACACTCCGATCAAATGATGACACAATATGTTTGGTGGAACCAAACCATTTCAAGCGTCAATTTTCCAATCATTTTATTGGTCATCACAGTGCCTTCTAGTGTATTTAATTTCACTAAAGATATCGTCCTAGTTATATGCACATCCTTGTTTGGAATTGATATTTTTTAGTGCCAGGAAGGCACTGTCCAGACAAAATTAGTTTCGTAAAAATACAAAAAATTGACAATGTGCGCAGATAAATGTACAAATTTGTAACAAGATAGGCAGAAACTTTCCTTTTAAGGGCAATATTTTGAGATGTGTTGCAGTTAATGATGAGCTGAAAAATATAAGCATTTTAAAAACTGCTGCAATGAAAATGGAGACAGAGTTCAACGTGACTCTATTTTTAAAAAGCGCGAAGGTGAAAAAACTGCTTAGGAAAAAAGGACACAGTAGAAAGCATTCTGATGATGATAAGTAGCCAACGAATTGGCAGCAGTTTAGACAGAGTACGTCCACGTGGCTTTTTTGATTGAGCGGTGGTTAATGGAGGCATCTAGGTTTCCGGGGGACACAAGGCAGAGAAACAGTTTCAAGTGGTTCTCGTAAATTCCCGACGGTCCTCATTCGGAGTCATTAAGAATGATGCTCGGAAAAGATGAGGACAAAAAAGGTTACAAGAATCAGTGTTAAGATAAATGTGCAGTCTTCGCTAAGAAGCAGAAGAAACCGGTTATATTATTTTCTATTAGGTGAATGGCATAACAGCCGTCAGTTTTCCTTTTAGGAAAGTGTGCAAATGCACACAGCCGTAGCCGTAGCCGAACGCGATAAGTGAGAGTAAACTTAACATTTCCGATGTCGAGGTTTTTATTACCGGTGCATTCAGATAAATAAAAATTAGGCTAAACAGTGACCACGCCACTCAGGCTGTAGTTTGTTCGAATGCGGTAGGATATTCAACAACGTCATTTGTGGAAGCTTCCGGAAGAATTCCAAGCGAACATGACGCTGCCTGATTTGAAGGGTTACGTCAAAATGAATAAGTGCTGTTAACCTTTTTCATAAAAGAAGAAAAGTGTAGCTGTTAGACTGAGTGCCGTAGAAATTGCTTGAGTAAACCCTATTCCCATACGTTATTTTTCATAAACATTTAATGTACGGATAATATATTTCCATAGAGTAAAAAGTGAAACAATATTCTCGGTCACCTTCTTTATTCCTTTTAAATTCTCAAGGCAAATCAAACATGCCATGCAATTTTCGCCCTTGTGGGCAATGCGCATTAAGGTAACCAGTCATGATGACCAAATTATTCGCAAAATATCAATATATCTACTGATCTTTTCAATATTAGATGCAAAATTTTGGTAAAGAACCTCACAGCTGTCGAGCAATTCTGAAGGTGCATCTGGCATTCGGGCGCGCGTGGACGCCCATTTAGGAACAATTTCTTTCGCGCTTTCCAAAGATCAATATACTTTATGAGTGATTACTATTAGTTTTGACAGCAGACCATGCGACACAGATTGAGTGTGTGGAAACGTTAATAACAACCACAGAATTCCACATTTGTAATATTACCGGCAGTGAAATGCATTGATCCGCACAGAGGAGTAGTGGAATTTAGATTTTATCATCTTTCGAGAATTCTGTAAGACTAAATCCAAGTTATAACACTTTAGGTTAAGTCTTTATATGGCTGCATTGGCAAACTACGAAGTATAATTGTTTGCCGAAGGAAATGTATTACTAAACCTACAGGAGAGTAAAAATTAATGCAGCCTTCGAAAGTCATTTGGAAACATGTTAATGTTCCCTGCTGAATACGCCTTCATGATTGGGGAGAATCCGAAATAAAGAGCAAAACTGAAGTCAGTTATCCAAGCGTCCGAAATAAACGGGATCGACAGTTCCGTTTAAGTTCCTGTATCAGTTCGTTCTGAGAAGACACTGAGAACGATGAAGTGGCTAATAATGCAATCCACACATGCAATGACTGTCAACAATCCTAAGCTTGTGGTTAAGAAACGTAATCTGGGTTAGACCTGCTGTCAGCAGTCGTAGGCGTAAAATATTTTACTGTGTGTTCAACGAGGACATCGTATACGATCCTAAGTTAAGGAACCGTAAAATGAAGTGAAGATGGAAGTATACCTGAGTTATCAAGATTATCTTATCTTTGTGAAAAAATGAACAGACAGTGAGCAAAGACATGAAGAAAATTCCTGCATTTAGTTGGAACAACGTAATGTTCAGTATTTTTTCTGGGAGGTGGATTTGCTTTCTTGTGTGATCCACGGTTTATATTTTGGTATAATCACATTCTATTATGAAGGACTATGTAGATTAGTTAATGGAACTGACTTCATATCTTGGTATACGCTATTTCCGCGCCGCTCTGTTTAAATTGGTTTGCAGTAAATGGTTCGTAAGCATCGACTTTTACTTTATATTTTGGAAGTTTTTTTCCATTTGTGTTAAATCTTTTCATACTTAAGTTTACAACAACGATTCCTTTACACACTCCAGATATTTGGGTATCATCCCTCTGGTGAGAGATAATTAACAATTGTTGTTACTGATCGTAGTATTTCGCGTCATTTTCGTCGATTAATGTACGTTAACTGTTTTCCAAGATGAGTTGTACTATATGGCGCCTCTGTTTAGCAGTTTTTCAGTTATTTAGAGGCATTTTGGGTTCTTGAAACTGGTTAAATGATGTATGTTATATATTGTATTGACTGCGGTTGGTTCAAATTTTAAGACAACTCGGAAGATTTCTATAAATCGATCTATTTTCAAGAAGAAAGGCTTTTAGTCTTTGTATTCATTATAAAAATCTTCTTCATTAGATCTTTTTTATTTGGAATCCGCTTATTTCTCAAAATGACTAATTCTACTAAATGTCCTCAATGCAACTGCTATGTCACACGTCGGACGAAAGCCGTCCAATGCCAGGGTGTTCCAGCTGGTTCCACGTTGCTTGATTAGCTGTGACCACCGAACAGTACGACATTCTCGAAGAATTCGATATCCAATGCTGCGTCATCTATTGTGAGCCATGTAGAACCCAATCTGAAATCCATCTTTCCACTATCCATGCCGGCACAGTTCAAGCAGTTGTGGACAAGGCGACAGCTCTACCTATTATAGCCCCTTCAGCTACAGATTCTGCATCTCCAGATTCCTTTGACCGGGCTGACACGACATGTTCCTCTCCGCCTTTTGTTCCTGTAACCACGAAGCCCACGAGGTCTAGACGACAGAGAGCAATTAACCCGCCCGCGCCTGTTCCCGCCCCTGACTCGATTCCGGAGTAGACCCCATCAACTAGTGTGCCGAAACGCAGGAACCCCCCCGGTTGTTGCTGCAACGCCCACATCTATGTGGGTGAAACGACCAACTGCTGAAGTGAGACAACGTGACAGGTGTCTGATCATGTTCAACGTTCCTGAAGCGACAGAAGGAGATGCCACCTCTCGATTAAACTTTGACAAAACTGAGATCGATCCCATTTTGCAACGGCTGTTGGAGAATGCTGGTGAGGAAATCGCGGTTAACCAAATGATTCGGCTTGATGCCAAATCAGAAAGCCGCCCGCATCCGCTAAAGCTCATATTCGAGTCATCTGTGATTGCTAAAAAATGGCTGTCAAGATGTTATAAGCTCAAGGGCCTACCAGTATCAGTAAAACCCGACCTCTCACCCGATGAACGTGAAAAACGCCGCATGGCCGTCCAAGAGGTAAAGCGTTGGACACTCCCCGGCGAAACGGACCTGATAATCCGAAATTTTCGGGTTATGAGGAGACGCCGTCTCTTCACTGCACCATTGATCGTGAGGTTGTTAGACAACTTAGTCAAACAGCCTCCCCAATCGGTTTAATCAATGCCAGAAGCTTGCTTCCCAAGCTCGCCGTGCTCTCCCATTGGGTTAACAACCAGAGGCCGTTCTTCTTTGGAATTACGGAAACTTGGCTCCATCCTGATATTGGTGACGCTGAAGTTCATATTCCTGGCTACAACGTTTACCAAACTGATAGAGCCGGATCTGCGTATGGCGGGGTCGCCTTGTACGTGAGACAAGACCTCCAAAGCAAGGTTATCCGAAGCCTTGGAGGTGAAGGCCTCGTTAAACAACTCTGGGTGTCAGTCTCTAGCTCACGCGAATCACTTGTAATGGTAGGTGTTGTGTACAGGAGTCCTAGCACTACGTCTCTGGCCTGGCTCGACACGTTCGTTGAATATGCATCATCTTCTCATGTTTGTATTTTGGGCAACTTTAACCTTCGTATGGTTAATTGGTCTATGGCACTCCCAGTATCCACATCTCCAAACTGTCTAAACAACGCTTTTCTTGATGTTGTTTCGGTCAATGGTCTTGTGCAACATGTACTGTCGCCTACGCGGATATCCGCTTCTTCGTCGTCGTGTTTGGATTTAATCTTAACTAACCAGCAAGATAAAATTTCAAATGTCACCATCTCGAACCCACTGGCCACTGGTGATCATTGCATCGTTTCCGCGCACTATCTGCTTTCACGACCAACAGTTAGACCCCGGAGACGGCATGCGTCAAGCTGCTCAACTTTTACTATGGAGGTGCCTACCGCTGCCTCTGTAAAGGAAAAATGGGCACTGTTGAAATATAACGCTACTGAACTTGTCGCGGAGTTTACTCCAATGTTTGTCCCTGGCTCGTCCCGGCTATTTCCACCCTGGATCGGCCGAACAGCTCAAGGCTTATTGCGAAGGCGCGACTGAACGTGGAAAGGTTTCGTTTAATCGGAACGCAATCTGCATTTGATCGCTGAAAACAAGTGCGAAATGAATGTCATGCCGTTATAAGGCAACGTAAACGGGATTACAAAGATACCATACTGGAAGTCTCCGTCTCTCAGCCAAAGTGGTTCCACGCTTATATCAACCGTCGTCGCAGAGCTCAACCTGGAATCCCAGAGCTAATTGCAGCGGATGGTCAGCGCATGCTATCGGACGGGGAGAAAGTGCAGACCTTGACATCACAATACCGGGATGTATATGCTAACCAGCAGCAAACAATAATACCAGTGTTCCTCCCATCTCAGAGCCCGGCGATTTTAACGAGCATCGAGTTCTCGGTAGAAAAGGTTATCCGTATTTTGACTGCACTTACATCCTTCACCTCACCTGGACCTAAAAATTTGCACCCACTTATACTGAAGCATCTGGCAGATATAATTGCTCCACTTGTTATATATATTTTTCAAACGTCCATCAGTACGAGCACTCTTCCTCAAGATTGGAAGTTTAGTGTCGTGAAGCCGTTTTATAAATCCGGTGATAATTCACCTAGGTTTTAGTGAAGGTTCTCGAAACCCTCATAAAACAAGAGATCGACAATTTCCTGGACCAAACCAACGGTTCGATTCAAGAGCAACACGGTTTTACGCGCGGAAAATCTTGTGCAACAAACCTGTTATTTGCCCGTGAGTTTGGGGCCGAATCGAAAGATAGGGGTTGCCCAACGCACTTGGTATTTATCGACGTCAGTAAAGCGTTTGACCGGGTTTCTTGCCAACTGATCGTCAACAAGTTAGCAACCCTTGGTATTGGTGACAACATTCGAAACTGGATCCGGTCATATTTGAGTGATAGGACTTGGAGTGTCAGTGTCGGAGGTGTATTGTCTCCTGTCGAGGTAGCATCATCTGGGGTTCCTCAAGGATCCATTATTGGCCCCACCTTGTTCTTCATCTATGTTCAGGATCTGAAACAATGCCTCTCCTCTCCGTTCGTATTGTACGCTGATGACTTGCAAATATGGCGCAATGTCACAGGTGCCAACGAAATAATCGCCCTGCGACAGGACCTTATCCAGTTAGCCTTATGGGCTTCAAGTAACCAATTGCCGGTCAATGCTGCGAAATCGGCGTTCATGACAACTGGATCTACTGAGGTCGTCTCACCATACTCGCTCAATGGTGTCCCACTCCGACAAGTCACGGAATTCCGCGACCTCGGAGTCATGATACAAGGCAATTTGAAAACAAGCTGTCACACAGCCAAAATTCGTGCGGCTGGGCTTCGGTGTTTATGGATGTTGAGAAGGACCTTCTCTTTGTGGTCTCCGGCCATATTTAAAAAGCTGTTCTCCATCTATGTTCGGCCTGTCATCGAGTTCGCGGGCCCGGCCTACGTTCCTTGCTACGCAGGAGAAATGCTTGCACTTGAATCGGTGCAACAACTGGGTTCTAGAATGGTCCCACAACTCCGTGGATGTCCATATGAAGCCCGTCCTCGCAGTTAAGAATTGTTTTCTCTGGAGTATCGTCGACGTCGAAGGGATCTAATTTTTTCTGTTCCGCTTGGTTGTGCTCAAGCACTACCCAGAGTTAGATTGGATCATCATTCGAAATTACGACGCTCGCACCCGAGGCCACTCCTTTCGCCTAGTCCAACAACGCTCAGACCATCTGCCTCAGAAATACCGGTTTTCCCATAGGGTCATCAAAGAATGGAACTCGCTGAGTGAGGATATTGTCCAAGCAATGTCGGTGCCCGGTTTCGAAAGACGCCTTGATGCCTTTTTTCTTAGGGCCGTGGATGACAACATCTACTCAACCAGTCAGCGGTTCCCACTTACTTTCGAGGATCGCCGTCCTGTTTGAGTTTATTTTTCTGTCTTGAACTATCTTTGAGGAGACACCTCCGGGCCTTGGGCCTCTTGTCTTAAATATATTGAACTTGAAATTTATTGAAGTAAAAATTTTAAAAAATGATAAAAAGGCCAAGTAATTAACCTTATGTGTCGCTAAATTTCATTAAGCCGTAGAAAAGCGAGCCTTAAATTAAGCATTGATATTTTTTATCTACGCCCGTTATCAGACATCGGCTGCGCGCGTCTGTATGAGTCGGGATGATTCTTACGACTTTCCGTCTGAGTTGCACTTTAGCGAAGTAGGACTCAGGCGAAGATTTTGTCGGCGATGTTGCCGATTTCCCACGCGTTTATAGATGTGCATGCGAGTGGCATACTGGAAGTCTTATAGAACGTGTCCTTGTAACTATATCTTCTGAAACGGTCATGTAATCTTGCATATGTGTTGTTGGCTACCGCATTTGTAAACTGTGGTTGAGATTGCGTCGACTCTAGGTGATTTTTCAACACATAGCCATTGCACTGTCCTGAATGTCTTTGAAAGGGAGGGCGAAAGATCAAGGCCGTGATTGATATTCACTTGTTGGCAGCATCCTCGCTGATTGAGGGAAGCCCTGTAAGTGTGCAGTCTGGCCCTCCATGACCAGCGACTTCTACCTCGCCAGGCTCGCTCCATTCTGGCTGACTAGTAGAAGAGTTCCTTTGACTTGAGTACCGTATTTTGCTTTCATTGCTGCGAAGAAATTATCCATCTCACCGCCGTCATCATGTCCTTCGGTTTGCGCAGCTTTGTAACTCAACAAACTGTTCGGCATTTCGCTCCGTCGAAAATATGCAGCCTTATTGGAGCTAGTGATGTTAGTAGCATGCGTTGTTTGCGGCCTGTTTTTTTAGAAAGCAGATTATGGATAACATTTTCATCGTCACGGGACCCGACCAAGGACTTTGTTCACGAGAGCCTGGATGGAATCCTAAAGATCCTTTCACTGAGTCTCGACAGTGTCATTTGCCTCCAGGACTTGCATGTCTACTAGGTTGGAATTCACACAACTGTTAAAATTAAGTCGGCATTCAGCGGTGTCCAGCACTAAAACATTTATCTTATCCGTCGTTCGCTTACCGTGCAATGGTTACGCTACGTTAATCACACATGCAGACGAGGCCATTGTCTAGCAGGTTCCATTGGTGCGAGCAAAATCACAGTCATGTCGTCTTCTCCCGGATCTCGAGGCAGGAAATATCGATTAAAATGCAGTGCTTCGTGCAAGTTTGCAAGAAGAAAATTCGACTGATGTTGCAGCTGGTGATCTAGCACTCCTTCATAGGTAACTTTGTCTCTGCAAATGTGGGCGTTTCAGCCACCAAGGACATTAAATTTCACTGACTTCGTCACGGGCGTTAAGGGGCCGCCTAAGCCTTCGTCGAACCTGTTCTTCACGTTATCGGGGTTGATTATTGGGGACCTGGAGAAAACTTAGATATGGATGACGGTAACGGACTTCTTCCCACAAACAGGCAGTTCCGTGGTCACATGTCAAGCGCTAGTGTTCTGCGGCATCGCTTTTGGTGGCGAAAGCGACCCTGTTGTTTCCTCGCCCTACCTTTTGGTAACCACTCCGGCGCCCATCTCGGTTTGTCTCTATTCAGCGAAGCAGCGAGCCAAAATGTAAACTATTCACCTGTCAGCTCTGGGCTAAACAATGTTGTTCTGTCAGCTTTTTGAGAGGCACAGAGGTGAGGGGCGGCGGCTGTTTGTTATATTGTTTGGACCGTATAGTGTCCAAACAGCTGGCGGACAGCATGAGTTCACAGCAACAACCGGCGAAAATGCCAGTTCCACTGCTCTTTTTGTGACTATCAACAGTCACCTAAACTGACAGCCTATCTTTGAGAATTGACAACTTCAAGCTGCGCGTTTAGATTTCCACTAGTACGAAGTCTATATAGTTCTTCAAATATTTTCATGCCCCTAGGACATTCACTGTCATGTTTGACCACACTTTCCATTATACTCAGCGTCAGTAAACTGGACGGTGGCCTGAGTAGCAGATGCTGCCGGGTTTAGAATCCTGTCAAAAACGTCTCTACATAAACCTGCGGTGGGTTGGTTGGTAGCCCTTTTTGGATGAGGGGTCCCCGCCGGAGTCCAAACTGGGTGCAGTTAGGAGACGGAGAAAACCCGCGAACTCTGCGGGCTTAAGCCAAAGGTCCACGGACGTGAGTTGGCTGCCTGGGCGGGAGCTGCAGGCGAAGAGATGCTGACAGTCATGCGGCGAGACGCCGCAGTCGGGACAGCTATCGGGTATGGACCGGTCGAGTCGGTTTTGGTACTGACAAAGGAGCATGCAGTAACCATTGCGTAGCCTCGCCAGGTTACAGTGAGTAACCCTCGGGAGCTGTCTTTCCGTGACCGCAATCGGAGGTAGATAGCCACCCAAAAAGACCGGGGGATGGTAGCTCAATTTTGCATCCAAAATAGCTCTCTGGTGAAGATGCTGGAAACCCGTCTTTTTGGCAGAGTCATCAACGGGTGGATCTGAGAGAGACAAGGCGACAACTGCCTTGTGTAGAGCTCGAATAGACAGCTGAACGTTGTGGCTAGGCTCAGGAGCGTGGCAGCGATGGTGATTCGGATGGCCAGGTTGTGATCAGGTTCACCAGAACTGCTGGCCTAATAGTTTGTTGTGAGGGGCGACCGGCAGGACAAAAGCCTGTGCATGAAAGTGATCGATAGGAACATTTTATATCAGCCCGTGATCGGGCGGAGGGCACCGTTCTTTGCTGACTGAAGGCGGCGGAGGCTGGAGGAGCTGATTGTGGGAGACCAGACTGATGACGCATATGTGAGATGCGGTTTGGCCAGTGCTTTGAATGTAGCCGCAAGCGTCTTTTTCGAGCAGCCCCAGGATGTGCCCGCGAGAGCCTTGAGAACCTTGGTACATCGGCTCACTTTGCTTGAGACCACCCTCGCATAGTCCGCGAACGTGAAGAGCGGATCTAAACGGACGCCAAGGAGCTTGGGCTTACAGACCAGCAGTTAGGACTCGCCGTTGACGATGATAGCCGGGTGACGATTGAACTCCTTGGGGTCCAGCGTGAAAACAGTGACGGACGACTTGGCTGCCGAGATCGTTAACCCGTGGTGAGCGACGAAGTCCATGACATCAGGCATGGGCTCCGAGAGGACCTTCACAGCCCGATCAATGAGATGATGCTGGCAGAAGAAGGTGACATCATCCGCTTTGGTAGGTGCCGGAGAGTGTGGGAGATCTCGCATGTAGATGTTGAAGAGCGTCAAACTGAGCACAGAGCCTTGAGGAACGTTGCAAGTCTGCTTCCAGGGCTTGGAGAGAGCGCCACGGAAAAGGACACGGTCGTGGCGGCCACTGATGTAAGCCGCCAACCATCAGACTAGCCCAGTCGGGACGTTCAGGGAGACCGAGTCCTGCAGGAGCTGATCGTGGCAGACGCAGTCAAAGGCTCCTGACAGGTCAAGTGAGACTGCAACGGTCCGCGAGGCGGGCTTCTGTTGATTGAAACCCTCAAGGATGGTGTCGCTGAGCTGGAAAAGCGCCGTTAGACATTGGCGCTATTGCCTGATTTCTTAGTTGCTTCTCTTAGTTTAAATGGATAATTTCCTTGGCTTGGTTGTCGTTGAGGGGCTATGCAGCCCGCATAGGCACAACCTACTTAGTTATCTATGGCCCCGACTGCTGCAAGTGTGATAGTCGAATTGTCCAACCAAATATTACATCTCTGCACGCGAGACGTTGTTGTTTCTTTGCTTCAGCCAGTACCGATGCTGGGGTAGCCGATTCCGGAATCCAGTTTCTGAAGATCCGCGAAGATATGACGTAGCCGAAGCCCATATTCCCACAAATCCTATCTGGAGACATTGTCTATTGGACGATCATGCCACAATTGATCGGCTGTGGGCAAGCGAAAGGAGGGAGAACAAAATAATAAAGAAAAATCAGCAGGAATGAGTATCCCGGAGTAGGACCTTAATCGTTTTAAAATTTGTGTCTCAGAGCTGAAATTAGACACGAAGCAGCAATTACTGAAACGGAAAGGATTGGGCAGTACTGGAAAATCGGCAGCATTCGCCATATTGCGATTTTTTGTTTGTAACATTCTCAGAAAAACCTACTGAAATTACTCCTACGGTATCTTTGGCTATTTATTCACAAGATCGACAGCCTGCCTATGTTGCAGCTAATCTTAGTGGAGGGTCTTTTTGTTAAAACAGTGGCACCTTGTGGTCTCATCATCTAATTACGCCCCTTGGAATCCCCAAGGAGTTACACAATAGGGGGGAGAGGGGCGTAAAACTGGAAGCCACCCGGAGGAGAGTTTATTGTGTACGAAACCCGGAGTTGCTGTCTTGGGTGGCAGTTGCCTTTGACGTAAAACCAGCGCACTGAAACCTCCCCGCCTCGGGGTAAAGCCCGGAAATGAGATGGACTGGCGATGTCTTTGCAGTCCGTGTGCAATTCACTGTATGAGAGGTGACAGTGGCTTATAAGTGATTGTCAAGCGCGCTCGCTTGTGGCATGATTGGGCGCGTTGGGATACAATCACCTACCGTGACGAACCTAAGTGGCCCTTGAGGAACTGTGAATAGTTGGGCACGCGTGCGTCTGTGTCCTGTCCAGTGGTTAAGGTCATCGCGTGTGGACAGTCATCGTGAGTACACAAAGATATTGCGGCAGTCCGCATTGACAAAGGAATCATTGTGGCAGTCGGTCACAGGAACGACGCCTCAGGAAGGTTGGCATGCGGTTAGGCTACACTCCTAACATTTTTACTATCCACTACTTGCGAGCTCCCCGAATGGTCAGCAAATAGTCCCAGTTTTTTTTCGAATCAATCGTTTGCACTCACCTTCCAACTGAGGCGCTTCCAGTGCTGCACACAGTGTCATGTAGAGCTGTGTGAGTTTATTGCTTTTCAAGCACGTGAGGTTGATAACAAAATGCACTCTCTTTGCAGCTTCTAGATTTCCAGCGTGCATAGGCAGCAGATGCGAAGACTCTAATGGTCCGTGTGAAGTCTAATATAATATAAAATCGAGACCCACAGGCTTTTAAATCCTGAGATATGGTAAAAGTAGCCTACGATTAAAACGTAGATGAAAAGGTTGTGGAAAGGACAAAACAGGCCAGGAAAATTGTAAGAGCAACTTCTATCACTATTAGGCGAGGTTCTTCAGAAGGCTGGTATTCCATCCCATAAAGCAGTAGTGCTAGCTGTCCTTTTGTAAGCCTGCTAACCTTTTCCATTGCGTCTTTCTGCCTTATGATAAACCGCGTTAATCGAGTGTTTGTGCCTCAAAAGAATGCATGAACTTCCTCTGAATGACATTGTCTTGAACGTGACTATCAGAAGCTCGTTTTCTTAATAGTTTAGTGCATTGTTGCCTCCTCAGCTTGTCGACTCAAGGCAAAACCTGCCCGCGATGTTTTCTCGCTCATATCTCTTCATGAATTGACGTTGCTACTGTAGTAACCAGCTAAAATGGTAAGCGGCACCGGATAAGGGTCTTACAATGGACCGTGCTCGTTCGCTATGCGGTAAACTCAGAAGTTGATGAAACTAGTACTGTTGCAGTCTTTAAGATTACAAGTTCAACAGAGTGAAAAAGCAGGATAGCGCTGTGTCTGTGGCGGACAACCAACAACGTTTCCGACTCGCCGACCTGAAGACCCTTGACCGACTTCCCTGTGCGCACATACGCGAGTCCAAATAGTCCCAGCGGCCAGAGGGCCACTTGAACACACCAACCCTCGGCCAATGCAGCAGGCGCCTCTATACGCGACACCCCATCGGGCAATGCAGCACACCAATTACATCCCACCTGAACTTGCTTTATAAAAGCAGTTGCCACATCTCCCCCTCTCTGACACACACACACTCGGGCATGGCTGAAGGCAGTCAACACTAGCCCTGGCTTTGCCGGTGGCCACTGCTGCCAGAGACGGTAATGCAGGGTTCTGACTGCAGTAATTCCCTCATTCTGGAGCCGTCTGTCTTTTCCAACAACCCGGGATTCAACCTGATGCTTGTAGTCCTATTTAGACACTACATATCCAACAAAAAGAGCGCTCAATTGGGCCCCTAGCTCCCTGCCCATGCTCCCAGATTCCTCACAGCACAATAAAGACTAATTTTTTTGCAAACTTCAGGTCAAAAGTGCCCATATTGTAATATTATGTTGATAAATACAGAGTGTCCCAAAAAGGTATACACACTTTACATACTTGCAAAATTAGTGTTTATCGTAATTTTATTATTTCAAAAATGCAAAAATATTTACAAGTGTAATTTTATTGTGTTTTGCACTGAATGCTCTCAAACTGCCGTCCATTTTGACACTGCCGACAACGCGAAACAATGGAATCACACACACACAAACACACCATGAAACAATTCCCTTGGTATTCGGATGCATTCATGTTCAATGGTTTCTCTCAAATTAGACACTGTTGCAATAGTAAAAATGCAGTGAAAAAAAACATAACAATGATACTTTTAAATATTTTTTTCATTTTTGAGATAATAAATTATAATAAGCACCAAGTTTACAATTAGTTAAAATGTGCATACATTTTTTGGGATACCCTATATATGAAAAATTGTTTCTTTCCTGTTAGCTCCCATTTGTTCTTGAAATGAAATGCTGCTATCTGATATCTATTACTAATCAAACAGAGCTGTCTCGATGTGTTTGTAAGCCCACACAGTGCGCATGTTGTTTACTTCTACCTTTTCTTTCCTATTATCTTATAGGGCTCGTGCAACGAGGAAGCCTGTTTCAAGTGGCCTTACGTCAACCTTACTATAGAAGCTGAATCTGTCAGTGGCACCTTATTCCTCCTCAACTCGGTAAGCCACCACTGATGATCTCAACCCCCATGCTCTTCCTCCCCCCTTATAGGATACCTTAGGGGCGACACTGCAGTGGATCGCGGACTCGGACCTACGGCTCGACACAAACTCTCTCCCCATCCACTTGGCTGATCTGGTGTCAGTGGACCGTCGCCGCCTGCGTGTTGGCCAGCGTTGTGCCATTGTGCTACTAGTCTTGAAGAATGGCTCTCTTTATGGGCCCTTTGAATTCGTGAAAGGAGGTTCCACCGACTTTATCGATCGACTCTCCACCTTCGTCAACCTACAAGAGTAATTATATTATGCCTTACTTTATGCTAATTTTGTCTACTAGAAAAAGAAATTATGGCTCTCTTATTGTGGTGGCATGTGAGATTGTCTTTCTGACCTATTTTGTGGCGTGTCAGGTAGAAAAATTTCCCATTTGCGTGTGCTTTATTTGTACCTGAGCGATCTATCTCTTTTATCCGTTTGAGTCTGAACTTTCCAGTCAGAAGTCGAGTCACAGCGGATTGCATCTCACTTAATGCTTTTTGCGCCTCTTTTACTCTCTGCCAGGCCAGGTACTGTTGTGTATTCAAAACAGAAGGCAGTTTGTAGGCAGAATGTTTCATAGGCAAACCAGAAGGCTGTCCGCAAGCTCACTCTTTGTAGGTCTGAAGACAGGCCCAAGGAGGTCGAGACTGATACGGTTACTACTGTTTCTACCACTACTAAGTATCAATGTAGCCGAGTTTTAATAGTACTGGTACTATCTCTGACGCTAAAATTTGTCAGAGGTGGCAATGAGTTGAAAGTCAACGCTGGAGTTCATGCTTCCTTTGTCCTCAACAAGGATTGGGAGATTTGCGTTTATGTCATTTCGAGTTAATACAGGTTTGAGGCCCTGAGCACGTCAGAGCTGGCCATGTTTTTCGCCCTCTCAATTCTATCCTCCCAGGCTGTGTCCTTTTCAACTAAGAGTTGGACTACGAGGACTAAGATAATGCTGTTGTAAGTAATGGCCTATGCTAAAGTGCCAATTCTAGTAACCATACTTGCTGAAACTAGTAACTGATATATTATGATATGGCCTGTAGGTGCCTGTAGGAAGCCGGAATCCAGTATGCACTCCCAATCTGTATGGGATAAAGGAGATTAGCAGTTTATGGGTTTACACAGAGCGTTATTAACAAGTAGCTGAAAGTTTTATCATACCTTTATGACTTACGTAGGGGCTTTTGTCGTGTATGGGCTGTCTGCAGGCCAACTTTTTGACTTATTGTAGTGTCACATAGTGCTAAAGTAGCCTTTTCGCTGGTAAGGGAGCAATCTGCCCCACAATCAACTAATATTGCTATTTTCTATAACTCCCTGGGTAGCTGAGTAATAAGCAATAGGTATAACAGATGGGAATACGAGGTTGCCAAAATTCTCAGCTTCACGCGGTGATTCAGTAGGACACTTGGGATTTCCTGCGAGCATGCGGTTGCAGGTCAGCAGACACAGCCCGATAACGCGACACGCGACACACGACAAGTTCGAGGTTCTCACGATCGATGCACGCCGTTGACAGTGATAAGCGAGTGGCCGATGGGCTGCAATTCGCCCCACCATATGGCGAGCGGAGTGGATAATTTAATTCATTGTCGCTGCAACCCGTTTTTTGATCGAATTGACGGACCGGATATTTATTTTGATGTTGTCACCCGATTAAAGAAGCTTTCTCTGTCGGTTTAAATTCCTCATACTGGTTTTGTTGTCATTTTGTGATGGGCACAAAGGGGCACAGTTCAACGCCTAACTGCGGCGCTGCCCGGACTACGTCTCACGCCTGCATTTCTTGCCTTTATTTCAGGACAGAAACGAACAGCAATCGCTTTATTGTCCAACCGAAGGCCGCGTCGTATCAACTTCCTACGTCGACGTAAGTTACCCTGTTCTCCCGCCTCAATATTGGCGTCCACCCCCTCTTCTTGTTCTCAGTTCTGCCGTTGTTTGGTCTTTAAGCTTTCACGGCCCCACCTTTCCACGTACCGTATTCTCCACACTATAGGGCGCAATAAATTATAAGGCGCGCTGTCAATGAAGGGTTTTTATTAAGTTGGTTTGGCAGATTTGCTTAATTTGAGTTGACCCAAGTGTGAAAAACTCTAGGCGTTTGGCGGGATTTGAACCCGCGCATCAGAGGAAGCCTTTGCCGGAGGCTAATGCTCTACCGCTAAGCTACAAACGCCTGCTTCACGCCATGAGTTTAATCACACTTGGATCGATATTACCCGCTCAACTTTTCGCTCATATGGAATCCACCAATACGGGAGCAAGTTGACTGCCCAAGCAGGATTTCCTGAACAATCATCTAGAATCCACCAGAATGATCACTAGGCTGACTTAATTATTAAGTTGGTTTGGCAGATTTGCTTAATTTGAGTTGACCCAAGTGTGAAAAACTCTAGGCGTTTGGCGGGATTTGAACCCGCGCATCAGAGGAAGCCTTTGCCGGAGGCTAACGCTCTACCGCAGATTTGCTTAATTTGGTGGATTCCATATGAGCGAAAAGTTGAGCGGGTAATATCGATCCAAGTGTGATTAAACTCATGGCGTGAAGAGGGCGTTTGTAGCTTAGCGGTAGAGCATTAGCCTCCGGCAAAGGCTTCCTCTGATGCGCGGGTTCAAATCCCGCCAAACGCCTAGAGTTTTTCACACTTGGGTCAACCCAAATGAAGGGTTTATTTTCCAAACGTTTTCTCATATAAAGCGTATCGGACTATATGGCGCGTTAGGGAAAACAAAACAGTCGGATATGTTACTCAGCCAGTCAAACTTTATTCAACGCAGCATTCATAATAACTCTCAGCGGTGTTCAAACGTTAATGAGCGTATTCACAATAACTCCCAACCTTTTTCAATTGTGATACGAATCGCCTTTTCAGTGACCCTGTGTTTGCAGTATGCACTGAAAGTGGCCAGCCTTCCTGCATATTCTTTTTAAGGCTGTTGCTGCGAAAGATTAGTTCGAGGGTGAATGGAAAGATTACGTCTTTTCCCAACACAAAAGCACTCAGAAGGACCGCTTCGCGTCATTAATATTCATGTCCCGTGATAACGTTGGTGCCTTCATTCGAATAGATTTTGTAACGTCACTTCTACCTGCTGTTCTCTGTTTACTTTTGCCCTCTAACTGTGGCCATCTCGCTTTGTGCTCCCAGAAACTTTGTTTGGTCTTCTTTATCTGGCGCAGGTCGTCTGCAGGTTATCTTTTTGCTTCCTCCACTTCCGTACTATTGATTGATTGATGTTAAATTCTCTCGCATCTGCTCTACTCCTATGTTCTTCTGCGTGACTGATAGCCTTCAGTTTGAAGTCCGCGTCGTTAGCGTGTCTCTTGCTAGGTGCCATTTTGAGAGAGAGAGACGCTTTACTTTGAAAATATACTTGCAAATTGTCAGCAGAAGCGTCCTCCATTCAGCACGAGTAAAATGAGGCACACAAACCGTGGAGAAATGTCCTTGAAATCGGCGCTAGCGGTGTGCGCTGATGATCTCATTGTTGCAGTTCAGATAAGCAATGAGGGGTAGAGATCGGTTTCTAGTGGGCGCACTGGGCCAACCGATGTATAGGAGAAAATTTACATGCGAATAGAGGGGAGAAGAAAAATGGCGACTCAATTTAAAAAGCCCGCACACTGGGCTCCTTAAAAACACACACTTCAATATTATGGTGTGAGTATATTACTTCGCGATGCTCCTGACTACGATTTAACGCAGCGCCTGGTACCACACAAAGTCGCCTAGAGGTCAGTAACCAGAATTAATCGATATATAAGGAGCACTGTAGTTTTTTTGAGGAAATTAAAGGCTTTTTAGGTGCGCCTTATAGACCGGAAAATACGGTAAATGTTTTACCGGTAGTTATTTAAAGGGAGCGAGTTTACCTGTTATTTCGCTCCTTACTCTTCTCCCTTCTCTTCCCGAAAACATAAACAGTGAAGGCGTCCACCCCCCCTCCGTCTCCTCCCCTCGGCACCTTTTGACACCTGATTTTGCCATCAACACCTGATGGTGACGTTTTGCAGGATGGGGGGGGCGTACTCTTACTGATGATACTAGTAATAGTTCAAAAAAGGGATGATGCGATCATTGGAACAATTTATTAGCCCAACGCTTCGGGTTCCGGCTCGAACCCTTTATCAGAGATTGCCGCAGAATACGGTGGTACATGCACAGCCCGAAATACTCCTTACAAATACAGGAACCAGCGGCTCGAGTCGTTTATCAGATCTGGTGCAGTCGTAGACAAAGCAACTACGCCGGAGAAGCCTGAAGATTACTCCAGACGCGAATTACCGAGCACACAGCAACGGGAAAGAGGAAAGATGCTAACCCGGAGGTTGCAACGAGTCTGAAATCTTCGCAAGAGCTGACAACCGCGTAACGCGGGAGCTGCTCCAATCATGGTTCTCAGGCCCGCAGTCAGTTAATAAGCAAGTTTCGGGTTCTGGCTCGAACCCAGCCCCAGGGAAAGTCGCAAATAAGGATGCTAGAGTGCGCAGTGTTCATAGCACATAGTAACCACGTGACCAAATGCGTACTACAATTAGCAGTTCCCACGATCGCCGCTGGGGCTCGTAATTGATGCAGTCTGTGTTCGAATCATTAATAGCCGCGATTTCCTCACCCATGTGAGATGTAGGCGGGATAATTACACGGTAATTTGGCTCGTTGTCATTGGAAGCATTGATCGCCTGCACCATCCTCATGTGACTAATTCCCCTGCTCAGGCGAGGATTTTGGTGGCATAAAGACTGAAGTGTTTAGGCTGGGGAGAGGGAGAGATGCGCTTTATCATGAAAATATAATTCCAAATTTTTCAGTAAAATACGTCCTGCACACAAAATCACACACCGGCGCTCAAACCCACAACACCGGGAAATCAACAGTGATCCATAATCGTCAATGACTGAAATTGTTGACATCGGTTGACATCGTGGATAAATGTCCTTGGAAAGGTAATCAAATATAGGCCAAACTGGACTGCCTTCAAAACGGCGCTAGCGTTGTGCACTGATGACCTCATTGTAGTACAAATAAACAATGAGGAAACGACATCGGTTTATAATGAGCGAAGTAGGCCAACCAACGTATCTATAAGAAAATTTGCACGCGAATGGAGGGAGGAAAATATAGCAGCTCAGTTGGAAAAGCACTCCGGATAGCGCCATACACGACACAGGTACAATAGTCGCCGGTTATTAAGCCCACCTCGTGCCCAGACCAAATTGGGCTTAATAAGTGGCTGGGCCTATTAACCGTGGGCTTAATAAACGGCGACTACTGTAGTGAACTTCAGCAGTACCCATCCACTCAGTCACAATGGCAGTTGCGTAAGGACGCGAATACCGGCCCATTAAGATACGTTACATTGAAACAGAAGATAATGTTGCTGAATTTCAATATCTTCAATGGTACTACGTGCTAATGGCTGTCTGTGAAACTTTGTTAACCAGTGCACACGCAAGCAACAAGAGTGACCAAATCTGGTCGGCTCGAAGTTTTGGCGCGATCCCTCGTACGCGAAAAACGTCCGAGGAACGGTCAGCCGCCTTTTCACTCCAGTTGGATTTGGGATAGTACACAGGCCGGAGGCAAACATCAGGCGTCGGACCTTCAGCCCAAAAGACTTGCTGTTACGGCATGGGACGTCTTGAACCGTGTAGCAAATCTGGTGCAATTTTGAACAGTCCAACTACGTCGGAAAAAGAAAAAGATTACTCTGCACGTGATTGGTTGAGTACGGAGCAGCAGCTGTGGTGAAACAAAGACGCTAGCTCTGTGATTGCAACTCACTCTACGAAACCTGGCCGTATTTTAAACTTTGAGCAGTTTGAAATACTTACAAGAGGGGACAACCGTGTAAGCAGCGATCTGCTCGAGTCATGTTTTTCACGCCTGCAGTCCACCAGTAAGCACAGTCACCTCCAGTCCCTTTATTCTGTGCTGAAACTGCCTGGGCAGGGGGAAATTAGTCACGCAAGAAAGATGCTTGCAACCGACGCCTCCAATGGCAGTGAGCCAAATGGCCGCGTAATTATCGTGCTACCGCCCCATACGGATGATGAAGTCGCAGCCTTAAGCGGCTCAAACGCGGACTGCAAAGTAATTTTCGCATCATTTAGGAGGTTTGGCAGATTTGCTTAGTTTAGTTAACCCAATTTGGAAAAAAACTCGCGTCATTCGGCGGGATTTGAACCCGCATAGTGGCCTTTACGCGAAGCTAATGTTTTACCGATTTCACGCCTACGCCGCGAATTTAATCACACTTGGATAGATTTTACCCGCCCAACTTTATCGCTCGTATGGAATCCATCAATACGGCGGAACAGCAAGGTGACTGCCCAGACAGGTTCTCCTTAGCAATCATCTAGAATCCACCAGAATGTCTTCTAGGCTGACTTAATTATTTAGGAGGTTTGACAGATTTGCTTAATTTAGTTGGCCCAATTGTGAAAAAAAACTCGTGGCTAGGCATACTAGGCTTGGCATTTGTAGCTCAACTGGTAGAGCATTGGATTCGCGTAAAAGTCTTCCCTACTATGCGTATTCAAATCCCGCTGACTGCCGCGAGTTTTTTCACATTCTCGAATCATTCACATCCTCCTGGTGGTGATCGCGATAGCTGCCAATTGTAGTACGCATGGGGTCACGTGACTGCTATGACCTATAAATATTGTGACCTTGTACCTCTATTACCCTTATTGGCGACTATTTTGGGGGGTGAGTTCGAGCGAGCACCTGAACCCTTAGGTCAGTAAACATGAAAACTGTTCTAGCGTCCTGTCCTTATGACCTTATTGTCGTAGTTCGAGTAAACACAGATAAATATCGATTTTATACTGGATGCAATAAGTCAACTGATGTATATGATGCGAAAGATTAAAAATCCTTCGGCAAACTGCCATTAACGGATGTACGAAAATGTGGAAATAATAATGAACAACCTTGGGCAAATTTGTTACCTAAAAAAGTATAAAAAGTACTATTTCTTTGTTGAGAAGAGGGAAATTGTCTAAATAATACTCAAGTTCCGCAAACGTAAACAGTACCTGTAAATTAGAACAATAAATTTAAATCTTCTCATCATTTGAATGAATAAACTGACAACTTTCTTTATATAAAAAGGACTTTTCCTTAGTCAAAATCTTTCAAACCCATTTCCGCTATTGGAGTATAATTACTTGAAAATTGTCCTTCAAATTCCGGCATATTTTCGAGCGTTCCCAATTTTGCTGTTCTGGCAGGGATGTATTTTAAACATTTCCTGCATATATTGGGGTTCTCCCAAGGCGTTACGTATATAAATAAAAGGTTTGTTTGTGGCCTACTTAATGGCGTAGAAAATTTCTTCGATATCAGGCTACCTTGGGTTTTGCCAAACTTAATGCCTAGTGTCTTCAATACACCGACCTAAAAAGGCAGTTATCCTTGAAAAAGGCTGTCTCGGGATTAAAGCCACTCATTAGATCAAAATAAAGGGACAAAATGCATGCTTAACTACCAGGTCCAGTTTCGCCATGACTTTTGCATCAATTCCCAACCACACTGTATCATAATAGAGAGCAGGAAAAAGTGGCGGCTCGATTTCAAACGCCTGCTATAGATGAAGTCTTGAAGCGTAACGGAACGAAGACTTCTCGTAACCGGATAGATGAAAGCCTTTGCCGCCACGGTTAATACTCCTGATTGCTGCAACCGGCAGGAGAGTTGGCCTGCGGCTCAGTGTTTGCGCGTTGGACTAAAAAAATGCTCAATGGCCAATTGATTACGGATTTGAATCCTCCAGGTCGGGCAAACTTGAAGTTTAGATTGCTTGATTAGCATAATGACCACTAAGCCAGAAGTGGCAAGGTCGGTTTGCCAGCGGATAATGCCGGCGAAGGACAGTTTTGTCACCCGTCAAATTGGACCTACTTCAGAGCGCTGTAGGCTCACAGCCGTAATAGGTTTACCGCGGGAAAGAGTTTTTGATCGTTTCCATCCATCCGTCAATCGATTCCTCTTCCTCCTCCTCCGTTTGCCTTTTTTGCAAACTACCACACGCTGCGCTTCCATCTGTTCTCATTAGAGCGCTGTTACGCCACCACCGCGCGTTTTTCACGCCCCCTCCCCCTTTCCTTTTGAAAACAACCCTTCAGTCCCAAACCAACGCCGCCACTGAGTCGGCAAATTACTCTAAAAATATTTTCGGATAAATAATGTCTAGCGCAAATGTTCCTCTTCCTTTAAAGCGTTATTTTGAATGATATCTCTTTCTATTTCGGAACGTTTAAAAATCCTTTAGATTTAGAGTTGCGAGTGTGCGTATACTTTCGAAACATGCTCCTCAAGCCAGTGCCCTTTTACGGGAACGGGGAACAAGTTAAACAAGCGATCAATAATGTTCGTTTTTTCTTACCAGCGGGTTGTGGGAATCAGGGGGGGGGGGGGGGGGGCGATAAGAGAAGAATGGTCACGCAGGGAGGGCCTGGTGGAGCCAGTCTAGGGGAGGGCGGGGTGGGGAGACAAACAGAGCGCGGATGAGTGCATGGGCCACGCCAGATGCGGACCTTGTAGGACGTTCTTTTGTGCACGCAATGCCGGTTTCATCAATCTGATAGCGGTCGCTTCCGCTGTTGCTAGCAGGCGCTGACCCAGTGACTTCGGATAATTTGGTGGGACCTTGTAGATCTCTCGGAAAGCTTCGTTGGGGTCCACCCGATGTCCGTAATAAACCACGTGTGCAAGAATAAAGCTGTTTATCCTCCTGACTTGTTTAACCTGTACTTCGTTCCTATGTAAATGTACTGGCTTGACGAGAATTAATCGAACGTATACGTACGTTACCCAAACTAATCTCGTTTATATTTGCTTGCTAAATACAGTAAATTGCATATCTCACGAAATGTCAACGGAAGCTCTGTAGTGTGTTTTCGACTGGAACGAATTACTTGAGTGGAGTTGTGAGACTGATTATCGTGTAGCCTTATCCCAAGATCTTTCAGCTACGTCAGGTTGTCAGCTTTTGAATGCGCTGCGTTCTGACCACTTACGAAAAGTCTAATCTCTAAATATGGCTACTTAAATAGTATGCATTTTCTTAATCGCTTTTCGACGACCTTTTATAATTAGATATGCTTTATCAAAAGCATGCGTTAACATACTCTTTCTTGTTACCATTGTGTAGTAAATGACGGCTTCTATAAATTTTTTTACCTGAAAATAAGGTATATTTCGGTTTTTAGAAAAAGTTTATAATTGTGAGATCTTTCAAGACCGTGAAATGTTCATTCATAATGTAGTTTAGCCGCCAATTTACTAATGTTGCCCACAAAGCATGTAACAAGTGCCATTTCAGGGGTCAAAATTATTTGGCTAGAGCGTAGACTGTACTCAAACCTTCCCTTGTTAGCATGGGGTTCGAACTCCACCTAGACCGCTGAATTGTTCACGATTGGATCAATTAAATCATTCAATTCTGTGAAACCCCTCCCAAAAAACTAGAAACGTTTTTAAACCGAAGGATCCCTTTTCCACAAGTATAACTGGCAACGCTAACATATGCCGAGGTTCTTAGATATCGCTAGCCCCATCATTGCGTCTTACGAGAGCGGTGTTAATAGGGATCTTAGGGTTGGGTCATATCACAGGAAAGAAGAGAAAAATTAGAAAGTTAAGCGTATAAAAGCAGAAAATAAAAGGAAATAATTATTTAAATAACCCAATATCAATGCGCGATAATTATACTGACAAATACAACCCATAGGAAACAAGATCTGCGCAAAAGTGCCTGAAAATAAGCTACAAACCAATATCGACTCTGAATCGAAATTTAAAGCCAAATTAAAACCACACAACATAGGCTTTCGCCATTTTTTTAAAGCTCGCAGTAGCTGCTTATGCATTTGGACAATTGAGTTGAAAATTAAGTTAACTAAAATTAAATTAATTAGCTTAACTAAAACAAATACAGTAGTCGCCGCTTATTAAGCCCACCTCGGGCCCAGACCAAATTGGGCTTAATAAGCGGCTGGGCCTATTAACCGTGGGCTTAATACAGTAGATGTCGGTTATAAAGCCCACCTCGGGCCCAGACCAAATTGGGCTTAATAAGTGGCTGGGCCTGTTAACCGTGGGCTTAATAACCGGCGACTACTGTAAAACGAAGAGTACCCACAGAAAGTTGAAGATTTCCGAGTTTTAGAGTGCAGTAATTAACATAACGATGTCTACTGCTTGGGCAGTCGGCTTGTTGTTCCGTATTGGTGGATTCCATACAAGCTGTAAAGTTGAGCGGGTAAAATCGTTCCAGGTGTGATTAGACTCACGGTGCTAGGCGTGGCATTTGTAGCTCAACTGGTAGAGCATTGGCTTCGCGTAAAGGCCTTCCCTATTATGTGGGTTCAAATCCCGCCGAATGCGGCGGGTTTTTTACAATTGGGTCAATTAAATTAAGCAAATCTACCAAACTTTCTAAATAACTATACAAATATATATATATCAAAGGACATTGGTATATGAGAATGTCACCGTATAATATTTGAAGAAGGCGTCATTGCTACCAAACAAGTAGAAGAATTTTTGCGTCATGTTTTCTCCAAATATTTAAATTTATAGGAGCATTGATAATTGATGAGAAAAAAGAAGTACAAATTCGTTATCAATTTTTACAGAAGGGAGTTATTGCAGCCCCCAAAATGAAGCTTAGTCGAAAGGCGACATCCTGATGCGATCGATGTGTCCGTGGCTTAGGCTGCGCGATAATCAATATTGCAGCCCTACCGAAGTAATGTATTTGAATTGAAAACACATTTCGTAATATTGCTCGGCATTTCATGACACGGAATCTACTGTATTTGAAATACTCCCTTTATCGCACTATTTCCCCCCCCCCGTTGTAGTATTGGTCGCCTTCCCCCACTTACCTTCCCCCTCTGGGTCTTTCTCCCTCCCCTTCTCGGCAGAAGTGACCCTTATGCCGGTTTCACGACCGCAATCCAGCAGGTGGGTCGTCGTGTGCTGGACACGTTCGGACTCCTGCCCGGTTCAGACCCATTTGCACCTCCGCACCAGCAGGTCGCCAATGGCAGGACTTCTCGGCGTGCCCTGGCACAGGCCAATCGAAATATGAACTACAGGATCACCTGCGATCGCGCTCAACTTCTACAAGCTGAACTCTCGGCAGAGGAGGAGGCCGGCTACCAGGTCATCCGACGAAACACCATCGTAAGTTCTTTTTTCTTCCCACCAGGATGCATATTTTTCGTCCAATCAGACTTTTTCGGCAACATACTGAAACTGACCTTGTTTTCTGGAGTCTGGAGTGCCGGAACTTCCTACAACTTCTGTCTGCCTCAGTGGCCTTGTGGAGGTCCGTGTCATGCCAACGTCTAATTTAGGTGCAACCCCGATTAACGAGTTTAGTCCCTTCGGGCACTGAACTCATGTGAAACACTCGTCTTGCGAAAAGCAGCCAATCAAATTGCGTCAGTTCACTGATTGGCTACAGGTGACCGAGGACCCACGCACTGTGAGCAACACCCAACGGCAGAAACAGGCGCGCACATACACGCACAAATAACTCGTTAACTGAGCCGAAGCTCATCAGTTGAAACTTTATGCGAGTGGTATGCTCGTTACCTGAAGTGCTCGTAGATGGAGCTGCTCGTCACCCGAGGCTGCACTCTATTGAAATTGACCTTGTTTTCATCTGTCTGAAGTGCAGAAAGTTCTTACAGCTTCTGTCTGTCTCAGTAGTCTCTATACCCTCTCTCTGAAGAGGCCCATGTCATGCCAACGTCCAACTATACCTAAGAATCTCACTTCAATTAATGCGACGTTTAGGAAAGAAATGGAAATTGAAAATCGTGAAGTCCATCTACCACGCTCTGCGATGGTAAAACAAAAAAGCCGTATTATGCAGAACTCCGATGCTCTGATGCTGTCAGTTAAAACTTCATGCACAGTTGACGCGGTCACCTTTTTAGTTTCCTTTATTTATCTTTGCACTTATCCCATTTGTCCATATCTGTGCCGACTGGAAGTTATCTTACCCGGTTTCACATGGATTTCGAGTTCACCTCTAGTGGTATCAAGTCCTTGTTTAATTGTATTAAGTGATATCTTTCTAAAATTTCCTTTCGTAGAAAAAGTAATTGCATGGATTTGTGGAGGTCAAATATAGTGGTTTTCATGTTCCATAAATGCGATTCTTTTATTTGGCTATCTCAAGAGGCTTCTTTCAATCATCTCGTATTTGCGCTAAGCCGTGTTACGAATAAAATAGGAAATAAGTTAAATTGCGCCATAACATATATTGCTTTTTGTGTGGTGCATGCTAATATATCAGTAGGTAAAAATTGCAGTTTTCGGCTGTAAGGAACGGAGCAGGGAGAAGTTGCTTGCGGTAATGAACGTTCACCTGACCGCCAACGGCACTCATCTGTCCCGCTTCGCCTTGGGCTTCGGCAGAGGCCCTGACAGTTATAACGGCTATCAGTAGGCAGATAGATAGTATTGCCGGCAAAAACAAAAGAGACTGGAATTCCCATTTCTAACTTATAAGCTGTCGTCAGCCAGTCAAACCCAGGCCCAAGTGACTTGCCTCCCAGGCCTCGAACTCGCGACCTTTTTGATCAGAGTCAAACGCCCTATCCACTGAGCCACGAGCTCATTGTTTTGCCAGGTTAGGTCGAGAAATATTGACACTCATTGGTGAACGTTCACCTGACCGCTAGCGGAACGGAAATTGTTTAAACGATTTGCAAGAAAGACTTTGAATTGCGTCTGGTTGAAATTTGCGTGTTCAGCGTAAAAAAGGCAACGCATCACTATTAAACTGTAGATATATTTGTGTTTCAGGCTCCTGAGTCATTTTTTATTATCTACCACGTGAATTTTTGGTACTTGGCATCAACAGTTTTATCTTCTGTTTACTCGGTAACTCTACAGACAAATTGACAGATTCTCACTGGGAAATCCATCTGGGCCAACGTTTGCCCACGTTTTCATGTGTCTCCATTTTTCTTTCCTATATGATGCTGTAGGTTGTAGTCTTTCCTTTGGTCCCTCTTTGCAGTGAACCGTGACCTGTACTATTATACATTGACATGCTTTGTAAATTCGAACCGCGATGTACTGCTCTTCGTTAATTATGTTCTGCAAAAGCACTTTGCAGTTGAGAACAAGTCACGAAATTTGTTGAAACCAATACTGCATACGCTCATTTTAAGTTCATATCCCGAAGAAAAATATGCTTTAAAGTTTTGTTTTATTTGACTGTTTCTTCTTTCTCCTCTGTATCCAGCAGGCACGCGTACCTTAAACCCCATGATAACAGCTGCCAAGGAAATACGGTACTATTAAGCAAAATAGTAAAGGATAAAAATGTACGAACCTCAACAATAGATATACAAAGTCAAGAGTGAAGAGGGTCGACCAAATCGCCTGACAAGGGAACAACAAAAGTTAAGCCCCCACGCAGGGCGAAACCAAGCTTGGAAGAGAGTGTGTATGTTAGTGGGAGAGGGGGCGTGGCTTTGCTTTTGTATAATTTCAAGAGGTAGTATATGTGGCATTGGGATTGGTTTGAAATACCAGTGCGAAAAGGGGAGGGATTCATGGACAGAGGCAATAAGAAAGTTCTATATTATCGACAAGACATAGGACCCTAGAATGGCCATTTCGGGCTCATTAGCCGTCGTCAGCTAGGGATACCCTCGGTCGGTCCGAGCTCGGCATACACCAACCAGGATGGGTACATCCTGAAAAACAGATCAGTGTAGAATTAACTACTGCAATCTGAAAGGGTCAGTGGCAGAGGTGTTAATGTGGTCCTTCGACGGTCACGTCTATCTCGCGCGCAGCGTGCCAGCGCGTGGTGGTGGTGGTGGTCGAGTGGTTCTCGAGGTGGCCGCGGCAAGTGGGTCAAGAAGGGAAGGGGGACGGACAGCTGGATCTCTATCACAAAGTCATTTCACAGGTCTTCGTCTCCGGGGGTCGAAATGACTGTTTTTGGCATCAGCGGGGGGCCGACGGTATTGTGGGGAAAGTAAGCAAGGGAGCCGAACGGGGGGCTTTCTGGGGGCATTATTTAGCCGTGTGCAATCGAGTGAATAGGGGAGAGTGACCAGCATTTGAGGGAGGAAGGAGACACAGGCACACGGCTCAGAGGGAGGGAGGCAGCTTTCGTAAGAGGGAAACAATCATATGTGGGTCGGACAGAATTTTCGCTGGATAAGGGGTGTGGAGCATTTTAAATTGGTTCAGCCGGAAATAACATTAAGAGAATCTTGAGGTGCATGACCTGTCGTGTCCACCTGGGTTTGGTAGAAGTCCTTTTACAAATTTTATGAGGCCGCCTATACTTTTTGTAGGACAAAAATCAATAAAATGCTGTTTTGTATAAAGAATATTAGATTATCCGTTGATAGACAGCAGACAGTAACCATAAGGAAGAGACTGCTACGAAGTTATTTCAGTGTACAGAGAAAGGCAGTATTGGGAGAAAGTTTATGTTAAGTTAGGGTGTATTTGCGAAGGCTTTTAAGTCCAGACTGAGGGTTGCAAGCTTCGTTCAGGCTCGAAACCATTTTCCATGATTATTTTTTCATGATGCCTGTTACAGTCTTCTTAAAGCGTCATGAGATAGGAAAAGTCAAAGTGTCTGATATGTTGGCGACATGCGCATGTGGGAGTTTGTCTCGCAATACGATCGTCTACAGACTGAAGATTCGCTTACCTTGTAAGCTAGAAGAAGGTCATACGGAGTGCTTAGCACAGCCATTGGTCTTTGCCGCGATAGCGATGTGTTTCTTTTATGCATGCGACCGTTGACTTCTTCCAGCATGTGGTATCAAAGGGCGGAACTGGTACCCGTAGGGGAACTATGTCTTTTCACTACATGAGGCTAAAATTTTGGAATCAATAAAAAGGCGAGTCTAGAAGAAGTATCTTACCGTTATTTCTGTCATACTGGCTATCCGGAGAGGATGCACTCTCGAGTTGTCAGTCGGCGGAGGTATGTACATGTGCTCCTCTGTCGCCGAAAAATTTACTTTCCGACCTTTGGCCGGAGATGGACAGAATTGCAGTCGGTGCCAATACAAGCGAACATGCAAGTTCCAGAAAGTGATTGATAAGATCACACCACAGCGATCACATATTCTTCTTCTCCTGAATTATAGTCAGTGTCTTCTGGCCACAGTCAAGCCGTACTATGGGTCATCTTACTGCCACCACCGACTTTTTGTTGTTTTGCTCAACTGCCTACTTGTTTCATTGTAGTAGTAAGCGTGTCTGTTTTCTTTGGCGTGCGCTGTTTTACTCATCACAAACGTTCGACAGTCCACCCGCATACAACATTGCACCCCCGTCCCGGAAATCTTTACTTTTTGTAGGGTAGGTTATGTTACTGAACACAAAAGTACGATATAGTCCATGCACATATTACATTGCACTCCCATGAAGATCTTGGGTAACAGAAAACAGAAATGTAGAAAAATATATAGAAACAAACAGTAAACCTATTTTTCCTATAATTTTGCAGTTATTTTTTATTGCAGTTCATACCCCTAATATATTATGAATATTATTATCAGCCTTCCAAACGTTACTTTTCTGCTAGCGTTTGTAAAGAGGGTTTTTAGGAAGTAAGGTACCCACGGTCCGGTTGAAAAATGAGATTCGAATTTTTGGACCTGATTAGCGTTCTACAAAGTTGACCAAGTTTGCGTTCGTTTCGCTTTCGATTTTTTGAACCCACTGGCTCGATGCTATTCCGAATTGTCGTAAATTGCTTTTTTTGTTTTTCCATTATCGCGCGTTTGTCCGTTGTAAATCTCAGTTTATTATGGTAATTTATGTACCATTTCCAATTTTTTATGCAATGCTCTTTGAATATTCCGTATTGCGCCCTGGTATTTCCCACCCGTAAAACCCTTATTACCATCGGTCCCATATTATAGAATTCTGGGGTTTTAGTTTGCCGTGGTGATGGCATTGAACCATCCTTATCGGATTGTGGCCATCGAGCAAGTTAATAACAGTGCAGCCTCGGGCGAGCGTTTCAAGTAATGAGTGGGCCACTCACAGAAAATTTGTTTCGTTTGACCAACTTCCACTCATTTAACGAGCTGTCAGTGGGTGTGTGTGCTTGTGTCCGCCGTTGAGTCTTGCTCCCTCGGTCACTTTCAGCCAATCAGTGAATTTCTGCAATCTGATTGGATAACCGCGTAGATACCAGTGAGGCCTTTCGAGTGATTTACAGCGTCCCCTCAAGCTGTCCCGAATCACTTGGACCGCGTCTCTTCGATACGGCATCAGGTTACATAAAACGGTCCTGTTCACACAGAAGCATTTTGTACAGGCACCTCATTCACCATGGCCCAATGCCGCCAATCCAGTCGCCATGGCCACCGAGCCCGGTGACGCTGACCAGAAGATACCGACTGCAATTTCGCTTTCCTCCATCCCCCCACCTACCCTAGCAACCACTGACAATTTTTTTATACTCGCCCGCATATTTCACTCAGTTACCATAGTAATTCAAATGCTCGCGCTTTAAGGAAGCAGACCTATGCTCGCCAAAATGTATGCTAAACGGCGTATTAAAAAATTGAAACAGCAGGTCAGTTTCGAAGCTTTTTAGAGCATTCTTTTTTAAACTAAATGTAAAGTATGGAATTTGAAGAAGAGCTGATTTTTATACGAAATGGGTAGAAGAAGAGGTATTTTTGTGTGTATTTATTTTTCTATAAACGCTATTCAAATTCATGAAGGCATTAAAAATTACCCTCAGACAGATCTTGATACCTAAGTAAACATTGTTTACAAATGTAGTTTTTGTAGGCGGCTGGAAAGAAACTAGTTAAAAACCGGTATCTCAACATACCTGATATATCTTGAAATAATTTTTCATATTCTAATTAACTGATATTCTCGCGAGGAGTGACAATAGTGTGAGCCGCGAGTTATCTGAGTCACGTTACACGATTTGCTACTCTAGTGACTAGTGAAGCGACCTGCCCAGTCCATATTCGGTGCTGCGGCTGAGTTTTGGAAACGCATAGACGAACACGTAGTATAATGCCAGCGTCAGGGAGCCAGATGGCGGAGCAATCATCACGCCCAAACCCAGCATGTGTGATTAAAGTTCAGTAGGTTACAGTCCGCATGCCGACCATCAGGCCATTACTGTATCATAGGGCAAATATCCTCGACAGGGGAGCCGTTAATTGTCATAAGTGTTTGTTAGCATAGTGAATGTGCGCTATAAATACTTCAACTCCTTGTGTATGAATTACGCATTGTTGCGATGTCTCTGAGGAAGGATCCGCGACGGATTTCGAAACGACAGGCAAATAAAAAGTAGTGTCCCAACGATACCCTCTTCCTCGTTTCGACTTTTCTACGCTTGTCATGTACGACTTGCTCTGCAGGCTATCATGCGAGCGCATCCGATCTTTTTCTCGCATAGCTCGAACAAAGCAAATGGATTGAATAGGCCTCCAGATTACGAGTCGTCTGACAGAGAGTAGATAAATGCTGATGACGAAGTCAGGATAAACTTACGTCAGCTCACGTCAGGTTTGTCAATAGAAACATGAATATGAGACGTGAAACACGCACGAACAGTACAAGCTATGTAATTAGAAACAAGAAGGCCGACTGCAATATTAACTTTATACACCTGCAAACAGAAATTGGAATAAATGAAAGTTAAGGGAAGGTGTTTCATAGTGACTGTATCCTGTTAAATACTGCCACTCCCTGTGTATGAACTATCCGTTTCCGCTACTGTCTGTGATGGCGGATTCGCGACAGATTTCGGAAAGTCAGGCGAATGAAATTCTAATCCCAGCGATCTTCTTAATTACGTCCTGGGGCTCGTATTTCCCCTTTTAGTTTTTGAAATAACCCTACTTAACTCCGAATAGGAAACACATTTCAGAATTTCGGTGGATTTTTCATGAGGCAGGTTCGTGGTGTACCCTACAGGTATCTAGTCCTAAAATAAGGCTATTATTTAGAGGAATAGAGAAACATTCTGGTGTGGACTAACGCCTGTATCTAATCGACCACTTTCAGGAGTTTAAAGGCACAGGTTTCTGAGACTTTCTCTCTGGAAGTGACTATACTTCCTACCAAACCATTAATTGAACTATTTTTTCGGAAGAAATTTTAACAAGTCAAAGACCACGAGACCAGCAGAATTTAACGACTTCATAGAATCTCGCGAAT
Source organism: Ligula intestinalis (assembly GCA_036362985.1). Lineage (NCBI taxonomy): Eukaryota > Metazoa > Platyhelminthes > Cestoda > Diphyllobothriidea > Diphyllobothriidae > Ligula > Ligula intestinalis. The sequence continues at coordinate 62,057,417 of JAYGXS010000003.1, forward strand.
ACTTATTCAACTGCATACGGTCATTGCTTATTAATAATATAAAACAAAGTGTCCTATTTGGTATCGACCTAGAAGGTTGATAGGCGCATAGAGCCTGAGGTATCGGTCTTAGATGCGGGTGTGTATGGTGAGGGGATCACAAAATTCTATGGCGTTATTAAATTCTGCTCACCCTGTTAAAATTTCTTCCGGGAGAACAATGCTTCTATTAGTGGCTTGGTAGGAAGTACAGTCCTTGTGGCGTCTTTAGAAGTCTTACCGTTTCTGCGAAGTAGTTGCTTTGTCCGCAACTGCACCACATCCTATAGAGGACTCCAAATGTTTCGTGCCATATCAGTGGGTCTTTTGGTTTAAGTACCTGACGCCTTATGGCTACTTCTGACCTGTGTGCGACACCAACTCCCAGTGGTGCGAGAAGGCGGCCGACGGTATCCTAGAAATCTTTGACATACGGGATCGCTCATCAAAATTTGGAGTCACTGCGCTTTTATTGCGATCGGATCTTTTTCTTCTTCAATCTTCTTCAATTACTTTCTAGGACTCGTGTATTTGCTTGTATTGACAATTCTATACGATCTCAGATCACAGTCTAAGCACACACTTACTGTTGAATGAACACAGTTTCCTATCGTAATACTTACTGCCCTGACCGTAGACTGTAGAGGTGATCTAGTTTTTTAGTCCTGTTCGACGATAGCGCTACAAACCACAGTCACTTTCACTTCCGACGTCGTTGCTTGCGTTGCACTCCGTTTGACAGGTTAAATTAAGAGGATCCACTGCTGAAAGCTGAACCTTTCTGCTGCTCATGTCTCTGATGACGAATCCGCGACGGATATCGAAACGTCAGGCGAATAAACATATTGTCCCAGCGATCGAGTCTTCTTCTTCTTCTGAAAGCGAACTGTTGTACATAGTATGTGATTCGTATGATACAAACCGCCGACGTTAAGAAGGCGTGCTGATCACTCGCAAACCGATGCAAACAAATGTTCGAACATTTTAAAATAATAGTGAGCAATTTTAAGTGAAATAAAAGCAGAAAAATTATCCAAAGTACTGTTAGGTTATTAAAAATTAAGAACTATCTTTTGGGAAACGGGAAAATTCTTAAAACGTCAAGAAATCACCGTAAGTTCGTTGACTTATGTTTGAAGTGTACGAAAAGCCCATTCATGCAAAAATCCGAGTAAATTAATCAGCAAAGGTAGAATTACGTTTAAAAATAATCCTTAAGTAGAGTTTGCACTCAAATCTCCTTCAAGAATAAATGTAATTTTGAGGATGATCGTCAACAAACAGGCTACGGTTCGAGTATGGATTCCAGTATGGTTTCAGGCGCATGCTTGCTTTTCTTCCGTTTCCAAACTGTTTTTAGAAATGCGTTTGACTAAAACAGGTATTATAGACCAGTAGGTTGTGACCCGACTAGTAGGCAGAAGAAGCCAAGAGAGCGATTTTTATAAGAAGCCTTTATTCTGATCAATACAGAGGCAGCAGGATCCTCTGCTTCTCCAATACAGTCTATCTATGAGGCTCTGGCCTTCTAGAATACTCCTGGCCCAATAGCATGTGACCACTGTTCTGGTCTGCAGCGGATCGATATTTTGCCTCGTTATTTGAGCGGTCATTACGTATGCCTTCAAATCGATAATTCCCCAGGCTGCGTGAACGATCGTCGGGTGTGCACGTCGGTCGATAATTCCTCGCGCTGCGTGAGCAGTCGTTGGCGTTTGCCTGTGCGCATGACTCGAGGCCGTGGGCTCTGAGTGCATGGCCGCTGGCGTCCCTATAACAGCAGGTATTTGCTTAATTTCGGTGATAGGGACGTCACAGGAGTAAAATGTTTCATCAGGTCACGCTTTGTCAGGCCGCTCAGGGACTAGTACATGTAAATAGAATTTTGTAGGTAAGTAGAGCATGAGCGTTTGGTCTTAGATGCGGATATGCAAAGTGAGGGGCAAGAATTAGGGGTCACAAAATTGTATGACGTGCTCTTTGCCTTATTCAAACCACTTATTCTTTTTATTCCGGTCCATGCTATCATTAGCTGATTTTATAGGAGTACAATTGCCAACGACAGGAGCTCACGTTAACTATGCCGGAAGGCGTTTTCCGATTTTGAATGTTGCCACTGCGGCTAACTAGCATGGCGCGATGAAATCGTTCTTCATACTCCTCAATGTTGCTGCCAGCATTAATGCCCTTCTTCATTTAGAGGGCTAAAGTAGATTCTGCATTTCAGAACCTACCGTACGCTTCTTCCAGTCTTGCAGGCAGTTCGAGGTAGAAACTAACATCGATTTTGTTTTCGCAATTTTTTCTAGCGACCGTTCATCGAACTGCCTCAACTGCGGTTGACGCCCCGACAGCCCCCGCTCTCTTCCGAGACCTGGCAGAAGCACCTGGATCGTGAGGGTCGTGTGACCGTCATTCACAAGCTGCAGGCTGAAATCTTCAATGGCGTATGTCTTCCACCCCCTTCGTAAATTTGGCCTGTCCCAATTTCCGTGGTTCCGCTTATTTTATCGCACGGTTATATATCCAAAGCACCCTCTGTAGATATCTATATTATGCGACAAATCCTCTTAACAGCCAATGTTTAATATAAAAATACAATTGATTAGTCTTTCTTTTAAATAAAATTGCACCACGAAGATAACCCTTTGAACGCAACTTAACTAGCAATGTAATGCGCTTACGTTCTATGTTATGCTTCACGGACTAACTTCCAGTGGATTGTCAGCTCGCTAATCGTATATCATGAGCAGATTAAATGTTATTTTCTAGTCCTTCAAACTGCTTGATGTGTTGTACGTCAACAAGGCAACTCTGATCCGGAACTCTCACCTTCGCGAACCTTAATTGTTTTTTTGCCAGTGTTTTGCTCTATCAGCTTGATTGGGCTTCCCTCATCACCAGTGCGTTATAGAATGCGTCTTCTCGCTCTTCTTTACCTCCGACTCTAAGGTAATTTAAATGTTTGAGTTTGTCACCGATCGTGAGTCGCTCGTTCCGTTCTGCTCTTGGGCTCACTCTTGTAGCCTCTAAGTAGTGTTTATACGCAGCTCAATACAATCATCGGTCCAAACTAGTGGTAGTATAAGGCAGAAGGTATCTGTGGAAGCAATTTATTGTGCACATGCTATAATCTTGTGCGCGTCTGCGTCGATACTGGCTGTATCCCCCAGTTGTATGCTAGGAAAGGAAGGCAGAGAGGATATCAGAGGATAGTTCACTATAACTGTTTCTGCTTGTACATAAACTCTGTCTTCTGTGTGTCCGGCAGCTTGGTCTCCTTTGTAGCTCGGTCTTTTCTGCAGCTCCATCTTGTCTGTACCTCGGTCTTTTCTGCAGCGCGCTATTTTCTACAGCTTGGTCTTGTTTACTGCTCGTCCTGTGTCTGTCAGCAGCGTGTCTTCTGTCGTCGGTATCGTCTAGACTGCAGTAGAGTGTTGCCTCGTGTCGTTGGCAGCGTATTTAACGACCAACGGCCTTTGTTCCCTATTGGCTCCTCTGTAGGCAGCCATCATGCAGTGTCCTCAGGATGACACGTCGCGCCACTGTTGCGCACGGATGTGCATGCGTCCTCTCGTGGCCCCTTGTCAGGCGTGAGCTCAAGATGACAGCCTGGTGGCTGTGTCATGCGTACGCACAACCTTGCGTCCTCGTCTGGTGTCTGCCCTTGAAGGTCGCGCTCTTGGCCCGTCCTGCTTGCGCCCGCTGGCATATGGGCTTACTTTGTTCTCTTGCCCTCAGGACGGCCCGAGTGATGACTCGCGTGCTGCGCCGTCATTACAGCACAGAACCCTGCGTTGCTGTCCCAGGCAGCAGTGGTCACTGATAAAGCCAGGGCTAATGTCGACTGCGTCCAGCCAGGCCTGAAAGCAAGTGTGTGTGTTTGTGAGCGCAATGGCGGCTGCTTCTGCATGATTGTGAAGCAAGCTCAAGTGATGGTGCGTTGCATAGCCTGAATTGGTTTCGCGTTTACAGTTACCTGCTGTATCAGCCGAGGTTTAGTGTGTTCAAGTGGCCCTTCGGCAGCTGCGACTATTTGGACGCGTGGGGAAGTCGGTCAAGGTCAGTGAATTGGCAACAGCTGCGTGTGAAGTGACATGGCGTTGAGGCAGTGGGCGCTGAACAAGGCAGTCAAAAAGCAATGTTAGCCATTCGCCACGTGCTCGAGCCATGCCAGCAGGCGCGAACCGGCAAGGTGAACATTGCCGACCTCTTGTCCCTGTTGGCAATATTTATCTGTCCTTTAAACCAGTTTCCTTCAGTAAGAAATTTGACCAGTTATTTCACTTTTCAAGAGGGCCAGGACGACAGCTTGCCCTTCTTGTCTTCTATGCCATTCTCGTTGAGCTGTGTTGTTTCCCTTTGCCTTTTGTTGCTTTTCTCCCCAGTTGTCGTCACAGAAGGGTTTGCGGTCGGCTGCCTTTCAGCCTACTTTGTTTTTTTTCCATATGCTTCGTTATTTTACCGGCCCCCCCCCCCCCCACGGCCTTGAGGAGATTATTAAGTGCATGACATGGAAGCAGGTAGACGGGACATGAATTTTAAGGGTCAGACCCTAGGTTTCGGTGACCATGCACTTGATAATCTCCGCGATTATTTCCTTGATTATTATCTGGAGGTCATATACTAGAAACCGCATCGAGAACGTTGGGGGACCTACTGAAGAGCCGAACCCCTCGTTGCTGTATCATGCAGTACCGGAAACATCAGCGAAACACGTGTCTGGGCTTTTAGCTAGTATCTATGCGGAAGTATGGTATAAAATCATTGTCATATATATGCTGCTTAGAGCTTAAATCTGCCTATTGGTTAAAATGCCCCCCCCCCCCTCATTCGTTCCAGGGTGTTGAACCGGAATTGCGTCCCACCGTTTGGAAGTATCTCCTCGGATATCTCAAGTGGGACTTTACAAGCGAGGAAAACGCCAAACGCGTGGATGAGAAACGGTATGCAGAAAGCTAAATTGTTGCAGTTCTTGATAGGGATGATTTGTATGGTCGCCTAAGCAGGACACAAGAATAGGAATGCTCTGCCCACTGAAAATATGTGGTTTTGTGGTAAATTTTAGGAAGAGTAAATAATACCCTTTCTTGACCCTAACCTACGAGAGCCTGCAACTTGAATCCTAACCTTAGCTGTATCTCAAACCCTAACACGAAGGCAAATCCTAAACATAATCCGGCTCTTAACCTCAACTCTACCCTTGACGACAACCTTAAACCTAACCCTAAACTCGACCCTCACCTTTATTCTGAACCAAATTTTCCCCGGACTTTGGCACAAAGCCTCACGTATTGTGGGAAATTCCTGTTCCCGTGTACTGTTTAGGTGGCCATACATGTTATCCTTACTGACTTATTTGCTTCAAATTGCTATCGGATGCGGCCTGCTCTTCATTCATGCCCCCCTGATTCTCTTTGCCATATCAGACACAGAAGCAGGCTATTTGCAAGCCCGTACTGCTGGCTTCTAGGTCCACATGTGTTCGTTCTACGATAATTCGGTAAATGTGGACTACGGAATGACCATCCACCCTCTCAGTACTGCGCCTCGATTAATGATTGGTCATCATTAGTTGCTTCCAGATCTTAAATCGGCCAAACATGGGTGGCGGTGAGAGCGTCCCCCGCCCCTGGGTTTGGGGTACCGCTGAATGCAGGCAGTAAGCAAGCTAAAAAGGTATCCTTTTAGCCTTTGCTTTTCCTCATCCGAAAACTGGCAATCTGACATGGCACAAATATCTTGAGATGAAGCTGAACGGTATTGAATATTACAACCCCACCTTAAGTGATTTATTCGAATTGAAGACTTTGCAAAATGTCGGCTGACGTTTCATGCAGAGGTCTATATAAATGAATACCCCTGTAAGATAGAGAATCTACTGTATACGCAGGTCATGTTTAGTAGGCTTATCCTGGTTATTTATTGCAAAAGCGCAGTGAATCTATCTGCGAATCCCGCAACCATTTTAACTTTAATTCGAAATAGCAGCGTACAAAATGCTCACTGAACTTGCAGGGCTATTTTTATCTGAAGGAACTGTAATATAAATAAATGGTCTATTAAATTCGAGGGAGTAGTATGTTTGTAGTCATTTGTTATCTGTTAAATGCGGGTTTGACATTTTGCACTGACCTTGCTTCTGTAAATCGCCGGCCTCTGATGTTCCCAGTCGGATAGCAATTTAAACGGGCGAAAGGTGGGAAGAAATCAAAGTGTTTGTTGGAGGGTGCTCGTCTGTTTTTTCCTGCCAGTGGACACATGTTATCACCTGTCCATTTTTACACACAGGGAGAAGTATCATATCATCAAGACCTTCTGGAAGACGATGTCACCGAAACAAGTAAAGTACTGTCGTTTCTATCGAGAACGTGTGAGCATAATCGGTAAGTCCACACCCTTTTTTGTTGCCCTGAAAACGGTGTCCAGTAGGTTTTTCGGACAGTCATACTCCAATCCTCTTTTATCTGCATTGGTACTGTGCTGCGTGCTGTTTTATGAAGTAATTGAGATTGCAGCTTGCATATTCGGCCGTCTTGCAATCGAAAGGCCTATTTCATAGGATCTTTCCCAAAAATACAGCGTGCTGAACTATACTCATGGAAACTGCCGAAATTTGCGAAGGATTGATAATCACTAGCAAACCGGCCTTAACACTTATACGAATTGGACCAATAAATGTGAATACAATCATCGGGTGAAATCTTAATCACGCAATTTTTTGTATTAAAAAAAACTTTTCTTCAGTCAACTTTATGTATATATATTTTAGGTATTGTATTATAATTAGTTTTTGATTGTCCTTTAAAGTCCGGCCAACTCATCACCATTTTTAGTGTTTTCAAGCTTTCGTGCATAAATGCATATTACTGTTGCGTATAATGTATACTGTATGATCCACATGTATTGCACAATCGTATGAGAACCATGCGAGGTTTCTCTAATAGAGTAGAGAAACACGTGACAGCAATCCTTAGACAGGATGTGCACGGTATGCAGTTTGGAAACCTTGAATGCAAATGGGAACGGTAGGTAGGTTTCGAAATTACTCGGGAATTTATTGAAAAATTTTTAAGTGGAAAAATACCCTTTCTTCAAGTATAAAATTTTAAGAAGGCGTAAGTTGCAGGCAGTATAGTATAGTCGATGCAGAATCGCGGCATCCCAAATTCCCATTCCTATAATTGTACTATTTTAAGTATGCACATGCACAAAACGGAGCAATGCTGCAGTGTTTCTACCCTCCGTCGTATGTTATGTTCCAGCTTGTGTGCAGGAGACTCTCGCAAGTTCTTTTGTCGACAGCAGAAGGATCCCCAAATCACAAGTTTGGGAGGAGGGAATGAATTCGAGCAACTTTACTGAACACAAGTAGCCTTAAAGTGGCCGTTGCGAGCGCTGCGTCCAGTAGCCAGCCGCTTAGGGGCAAAAGTTAGCATGTGTCAAGTTTTGGCTGTGCGATGAGTAATCAATCGGCTTCCTCCAATCAGACGAGGCGGAAGTATCGATTACCCTTGAGCGTACGCGCCTGAGGCGGCGAGTGGGTCGATAACGTGGGAAAGGCCGATATCCCGCGAATTAGATGAGTAGGCATGGTTGTAAGCCCTGGTAGGGCGAAAACAGAGTCAGCGCGGCAGGATCCAACAGTACCCCCGGCAAGAACGAAGGTGGCGGGTATCGACGCCGAAGATAGCGTTGATACCTAAATAATGTAAATAATAAAAGTGCGGAGAAGTGAACACTGCGTCCACTCCGGGTAATATACACAGGGGTCTGAGGAGAGGAGTTGGTGTGGGCAGTGACAGAAGTGTTAGAGTGCAGGCAGTGGAAGGTTGAGATTGCGGACAAGAGGGAAGAGGTAAAATGCGGGACGGTGGAATAGCGGGTTGAGGAGGAGGTAAAACAGGGGGCGGAAGACCAGATGACTCTTCCGGCCAAGTGTACGGGACAGCAGCTTTGAGCTGGCCAACGCTCACGATTTCCTCGTGAATACCACGCTGGGTGCGATAGGTATTCGTCCTTCGCGAGATGACATGTCGTATGTTACGTTCCAGATTGTGCGTAGGAGCCGTCTGAGTGGGTCTCTCATCCCTTCAAAAACACGCAATTTTTAAATCCCGATGACTTGGTGTCACTTAATTGGCCCATGTGGATTATTACTTCAACGGATGCCTTATGAATGCCTCATATATGGGCTGCATGGTAGATGTGCTGGACCAACACGAGAGGAGGACAGGCGTTATTCTGGTTGCATTCCCATAGCAAGTCACGACAATAGGGGGAGGGGGTTGTATGCTTAGCTGTGGGCTCATGCTAAACCTGCGCTCGATGTCGCCTGTGGTCCTTTCGACTCTGTCTTGAGACCAGCTACAGTTGGGTGAAGGAAGGAGTGAGAGAGTGCGGTAGATGCAATGAAAGTCTATTATAATTTAAAACCTGCCCCTGTACTATCTGCCTGTGGAGCACACGGGGCACCTCGTCGGATGCTACTTTCGAACTGTCGTGTATGTCTTATGACATAGCAGTTTTCTAATGGACCTCCGTTGACTTTCCGAGTAGTTTAACAAAGTCCTTCTCCCAGGAGGAAGTGGGATTAAGCGGTTGTCTTTGGCGAGATATATCATGAAAATGGACACCTTAAATACATCACTTCTAAATCTCACTACCGGATCCTTTTATATCCTGCTTGCCGGATCAATTTACTGGACAAACTTAGTTGTCCGGAAGAGATTGGACGCACCGTGGGTGTTAGCTAGCCGTTATGACTGCCGCTTATCAACTCCATTTTTACCCAAGATGTTTTTGATGTTGCTTCCATTAAAAAAAACGTCAGTGCATATGCCCCTTACTTAACCACGCAACTGAGCAAACGAGTTTTGTTTTCTCACCTCATGGTGTCCTGCCTGCCACAAGCCATGACATTGCAGAGCGCACCGAGCAGTGTCTATCATTTCGACGATTTCTACAGATATTTCATTCCGAGTATGCGAGGAGTCTTAACGACGTTTTTCTCGTTGTGTTATCAACCCCCTTTAGAGAAGGATACTTTCCGCACGGATCGACAGACAAAATACTTTCGCGACGATGCCGGCGGCAACCTCGCCCGTCTCTACGACATCCTAGTCACCTATACTTTCTACAACCTCGATTTTGGTGAGTCGACTTTTGCTCTTTCTCTGCGTTACTGCTCACAGGAACTGAACTATGCTGCAAACGGACCTTAAAAACTGCATTGCACGCTCGTCGATTAACTTTCACCGGTTGCTACTGCAACTCACTCGTCCCCCTCTGCCTTGGGGCTTATTTTTGATTAGTTAGTAATCTAGGCGAATAGCATTGCCAATAGAGGAGAATATCCAAGTTCCAGGAAGCAGTTCAGAAGAAAAAGAAGAAGTGATCACTGGAACAGGAGTTTTATTGTCCTGACGTTTCGGATTCCGTCGGGGATCCTTAGTTATAGGTAATCGTAAACATGTCTGAGACATGCGCAGAAAAGTGGTCTCAGACGCATGTCTCAGAATTGTTTACGATTACCTATGACTAAGGATTCCCGACGGCATCCGAAACGTCAGGACAATAAAACGCTTGTTCCGATGATTGCTTCTTCTTTTGCAAATAGCATTGTCGGCAAAGACAGGGGGAGACTCGAATGACCGTTTCTGACTCATTAACCATCATCAGCCAGGCATACCAACCCCAAGTGAAGCCCCAACGCGCTATCTGCCTAGACCACTAATTTCTGTGCTGCTGTTGATGGGCCCCGCAAAATGAGCCCCGAGGCAGAGCGGACGCAGTGAGTTCCATTAGCGATCAGTGAACGTTCATCAACGAGTGTCAATACCGCCCTATCTAAACCGGCAAGGCAGCAAGTGTGTGGTTAGAGCTTAAGAATTCAGATATTAAATTCGGGGTTCGAGCCTCGGGTAGGGTTGCAAATGACTGGCTGTTGAGGGCTAATCAGCCAGAAATAGCCATTCCAGTCTCCCTTGTCTTTGCCAGCGATGCTATGTGCTCTTGTTTTTGTTGGCAGGTGACCAGGTGGTAGGGTTGATTTTGATGCTCATGGTGATGATGTAGTTGTAATGGTAATGATTTCTGTCCCTAGGGCAGGTACTTCCTTGTCCGCCACTTTGGATTTTGAACATCATTCATCATCAGGTATTCTGGATTAGAGCGTGGAAAGCCGCCTTTCCAACTCAGCATCCTTGACACACCGTTCAACTAGGATTGGTCTGTTCCTTTGCGTATTTCCAACCTCAACCAAAAGGAGTTTACGGGGGAGAGGCGGATAATATTGAAAGTAAAAATCACTAGGCAGGCCTTCGAACTTCGACAGCTTGACTGTATTTGTCATGGACTGTGGGTTCTTCGATGCCGTTGTTGGTATCTGAGCTGCGGCATACTGGTAGTCCCTATCCATCATCGCTGGGTGCTGATGCCCCGTTTACTCCAGCGGTGATCATCTTGGTGTTTGTACCTTTTAAACCTTAGTCTTTAGACCTGATGTGCGCCGAGGTAGTTGCGCTTGCGATTGGTTGGTTCGCAAACATATGCTCCTGAATCAGCAGCTGTCAGTGCTTGACCCTGGAAGGGTGGACCCGCACATTGTCAGCCTAATTATGCCTCCGCCCGCCTGACCCCAGCCCCTCGATTACATTTCCTGATATATGGGCCAATCTCACTTGCTGCATCGACTGCAGAAAGCGGGTTCCCAAGTAGCACGCCTTCACGTTGGTGGAATCGACTGTACCCATCTCCGGATGGACCCATCTTCAGGTGGACTCACCTCCGGACGGACCTATCTCCATATGGACCTATCTCCGGATGGACTACAGCAAAAAGCTGCACTTCCCTTACCCCCCCCCCCCATACCAAAGTTTGCCAGCATACATGTTTCTATCTCTATCGTTTTTTGCGAGAATGGATCTTCCTCATCCGGTGAGGTTGATCCAAATCCTTCTTCTTATTGCCGGCGTCTAGCCCGATCCGGGACCTGCTCAAGGATCCATCAGATGGTTCTGTTCCACCTGCGCCAAGCAGATCTACCCAAACCAAGCCTGTGTCTTGTGTGGGCCTTGCAATAACTGGCAACACTTCCGCGCAAGAGGCACTAATTGCTCGGATCTCACTTCCATCCACCAATACAGCGGCTCATCATACAGGTGCATAACCTGTCGTCATCCGCGAAATGGGCCGGCTCACACTCCTGGGCCCTCACTGCCACCACCACCTATGCCGCGGTCCGCCACGACTCAGGCTGCCTCACAACAACCCTCAGTACCACCGCCGCTTATGTCGCTGACCGTCCCAGACGCCTCACCACTTTCTGACCTCAAAATACTGCAGCTGAACTGTAATGGCCTTTCTGGTAAAACAGATGAGATCATTAAACTCCTCCATGATCATGACATCAAAATAGCTGCTCTCCAGGAGTCAAAGCTGTCAGCAAAGTCGAAGGTCCCACGTTTCCCGGGCTTCGCCGTCATTCGAAGAGACAGCTCGTAATGCCGGTGGCGGACTGGTCACTTTCGTTCACCAAAGTATCAAATACCAGGAGCTGACCTCTGCAGCAACATCCGCGGACTCGCCGCTGGAAGAACTCAAGGTACAAGTTACTATTGGACCGTCCAGTCTGACTGTCCATAACGTATACATTCCTCCACCAAGCAGTTGTGATGCCAACTTCAGACCATCAATTGTCCATATGCTAACGGGTGATTCGAAACTCATCTTGGGCGGCTTCAATGCCCACGATGACTTATGGTTCTTTAACCTTTCCTGTAATAGAGGTGCCTCACTAGCCGAGGTGATCAACAACACCAAATTTGGGGTCCTCAACACGGATGGAACGTCCACGAGACTCCCTCATTCAGGTACTTGCGCTAGCCCGGACATTTCCATCGTCAGTTGCGACCTATTACTATCTTCCTCATGGGACTGTATATGCAAACTGAGCTCTGACCACCTCCCGATAGTTATCACAATCAGCACGCATGCTTCCCCGATTCGTAACGCTCGCAAGTGCTTTATGAATCTACGTAAAGCCAACTGGCCTGGTTTCCTTAGTGAAACTGAAAATCTCTTTGACCAGGCCCCTTTCCCTCCAGATGTTCGCCAAGGTGTGTCGATTTTCAACCACATCATGCATACTGCCTCTAAGCACAACATTCCCGCGGGCAAGGTCTTTGATCGCATCCCAGGATACCCTACCGATGCGGCCACCTTATCAAGAGAGCGTGACGTCGCCCGAGCTCAAAACCCTCAGCACCCGTCGTTACCGGCCATGACCTTAGAGATCTCCCGACTGGTCAATGAACACAAGAGGACCATATGGCAAGAAAAGCTAACCACTTTCTCCAGCCGCACCAACACCAGCAAGTTGTGGCAAACAATCAAATCCATCGGTAGAGGGGCACCTGCTCCTCCCAACCAGGTTATCAAATTCAATGGTATACCGAAGAAGACCGACAGAGACATTGCCAACCAATTCAATGTGCAGTTCACCACGGTTGCGGTCCATAAATCCTCGAAGAATTCGAGGATCGTCAAACACAGGTCGTGCAAACCTTTATTAGTGCCGCTCCAGTTCTCAGCTCATGATACCACAACCGCGATTAAGCGTGCTAAGAACTCTAAGGCGTTTGGACCGGACGACATTACGATGGTACACCTAAAACACATAGGCCCCAGAGGTGTCGCATTCTTAACCATGTTGTTTAATCTGTCTCTAGCCACGTGCCATATACCAGCTACCTGGAAAATGGCTCATATCCTCCCCAGCCACAAAGTAGGTAAAGACTCCGCTGTCTCTGACAGTTACCGCCCGATCTCGCTTCTGAGTCCGGCCGTGAAAATACTAGAGCGTCTTATTCTCCCCTCGCTCAATAGACATGCCAACCTCCAAGAGCACCAACACGGTTTCAGAGCTTTCCACTCTACGACGTCAGCCATACAACGTGTCACGGACCGCATTGCATGTGGTTTCAACAAAACGAAACCTGCGGACAGAACAGTAATGGTCGCCCTCGACCTTAATAAAGCTTTTAACTCGGTTAACATTGACACCTTGATGACATCCCTCATTGATTCGTCTCTACCGAACGAGCTCTGCAGATGGCTGAACTGCTATCTCCGTGGCAGACAAACGCGAGTCGAATTCTCAGGCACGCTATCCAAAGCCCGCAACTCTAGGACAGGAGTTCCTCAAGGTTCTGTCATTTCGCCATCGCTATTCAACATCTACATGGCTGACCTCCCGAATCCCCCCCTGAAGTCGAATTGGTGTCTTACGCTGATGAAATCACCCTGCTGTCCTCTCACCCAAACTTTCGCATGGCTGCCGATGCCTTAAATAACTACATCCCCAGTTTAGTCCGGCACCTAGACGATAAGTAAATAAAGCTATCCGCGACCAAGTCCTCAGTAACTCTGTTTACTCCGGACCCCAAAGAATACAAGTCCCATCCTCCAATTAAGGTGGAGGGCGATGACATTTCCTTATGTCAGTATCCTAAACTCCTGGGCCTCACTCTCGACCCGACGCTGGCTCTACACCGCCATGCTGACATCCAAGCCAGCAAAGCCAAAGCCAAGCTCAACATCCTAAAAGCCTTGGCAGGTTCTTCATGGGGCCAGGACACTGAGACGTTAGTCACGACATACCGGGCAACAGGCAAGACAACGACTGAGCACGCATCAGCCATCTTTGCCCCACTGTTAAGCGATACCAGCCGGGCGAAAGTCCAACGCGTTGAGAACGCTGCTCTCCGCATCGCGACGGGCTGTGTTAACATGACCAATGTAGATCACCTGTATCAGGAAACGCAAGTCCTGCCTCTGAAGGTTCACTCCATCATGCAGGCAAAAATCTACATTGCGCAGTCTCATAACCCAGAACATCCGGGCAATCGCCTTTTAACGCGCCCCCCACCCGCTAGACGCACGAAGCAGGCTACCATAGACGCGTACGGCCCACATGCTTCGGTGTACCCCACTAATCTACCGATAACGGACCTCGTTAAGCGTATCCACACCGAAACTGTCGAGCAAGCCATCAGCAGCTATAAACCCAACAGAGTCCTCAACGCTCCTCCACCGGTCTCCGACGTCATGGCCAGAGAGCGTAGGGCCAACCTGTCCAGAAACGCTAGAACCAGACTATCCCAGCTGCGTTCCGGCTTCTCCACGCTGCTGAATTCATTCAAAAGCCGTCTCACCTCATGCTTTGACAACGTCACAGACAACTGTCCTGACTGCCTCCTGCCTTTCCACACAACATGCCACCTCTTCGACTGCCCAGCCAACCCTACGGACCTCACGCCTGAGGACCTATGTCTTCGCCCAGACAAAGTCGCCGAATTCCTTCATCTTTCTTAAACATTTTATACCTTTCTCTTTATTCTTTATTCCTTCATCTCTATCCCTTCATCTTTCTTAAAAAATTTTATAACATGTATTCCTGGCAAACTAGGTTAAGGGAGTAAGCTAGTACAACAACAACTGCAGAAAGCATGCATGTCGGGATCGTAGAATTTGCCCATTGCGTTTGCGGCTGCTAACCTTTGTCTGACCTTCTATTATTGTTGCCTTATTGTTTCACCTTTTTTCGCTGACTTAATCGCTTCTCCGCAAACCCCTTCTCAAAGGCTACTTTCAGGGTATGAATGACCTCCTGGCAATCATCATGACAGTCGTAGAAACGGAAGAGGACGCCTTTTGGTGCTTCGTCGGACTCATGGAACGTCTGGTTAGTTCTCTGTCCTTACCTGGTTGATCGGTCTGCGTTCTAGGAGGATCACCTATCTGAGGGACGTTTCGGTATGAAGGATCAATTTGGTCAGCTCTTCAAACTGATCGAAATCCTGATGCCCAGGTTTGCAGCCTATCTACGTAAGTGCATCGAAGTTGACCAATTGCATTTATTCTAAACTCTCACGAACTGACAATGGGGTATTCCGAAAGGCAATCTCACCGCCTTTTTGGCCACTGGATGCCTCATCCCGTAGATTTATTTGCTTTAGTTCGCTAATGGTGAGTAGTCACCCCCCTGACGGGCCCATCCGTACAAGTATGGGCATCTATTTTCTCGTTATTGTGAAAATATTCGGAAAGGTCCTGTTTGGGAATCTCAACGAACGCTCTCTTTCTGACTACATATACCTTGGCCCCCATTCCACTTGCCCTTTCTTCGAAAATCTGTGTTTCTTATAAGTGCCACCACAATAACGGAGAAACTCCATGTTTGTGTATTACGGGACCAGTGATACTAGGGGCAATATGGGTACGGCATATCAGGGAAAGAAAAAATTTTGAAAAGTATAGCGTATAAAAGTAGTGCATGATGAGAACAGTTATTTAAATAACCTAATGTTTGGCATCGCAAAAGCGCGCGTTGATTAAAATAGCGAATATAACCAACAGGAAACAAGAACTGCGCAAATAGTACCCGCGTATTTGGCGCAATCGTATATCGACTCTCTATCGGAATTTCGCGAGTCAAGTAAAACCAAGAAGTTTCGGCTTTCATCCCATCTTTTTAAAACTGGCAATAGCTTCTAATGCATTTTGACAGCTATTGTGGTACGAATAGCAAAAAAGCAACCGCGTGTCGCTATTAAAAAATAAGTTAGCGTAAACAAAACTAATGGAACTGATAGATTGAAAACTAAACTAAATCTACGGGAGATTGAATATTCCTTCTAGAATATAAATTGGTTGTCTAAAATTGGTAACTGGAATGTGCTCACTGATTATAGAGTAAGTCCTCTTTTTAATACAAACTTAGACGAAATGTATGTGACTGCCAAAATACCCTATTGAGGATCCTTCTTACTTATATGTAGTTTGTGGTGAACATCAGCAACAATGATATACTACTGAAGCCCACACATGTATTTTCCGACTGACCCACCGTATGTTCAAAAGCACGAAGTGATCGTGTTAACACAATAGTTCATTCATCACTGAATACTAGACAGTATTTCTGCTCGAGTTGCAAAGTCTGCCGTCCTATATGTGCCTCCTCATAAATGACCTTCTCTCCGGGTGTTTTTACAGAGGCCAAGGATGCCACCTACATGAACTACTGTTTCAAGTGGCTTTTAATCCTCTTCAAACGCGAGTTCTCCTATGACGATATCAAAGTCCTCTGGGAGGTAAGTTTATCGCAGTGTTTATACTCTTAATAAGCGTTACGCATGCTTTATTTCTCTCTCTCTCCCCCTGTTATGTCCGCCCGGTTGTATGTGTGGAATAAAAGACGGACAGGCGAAAAGAGGTCTGTCTCTGTGTGTACATCAACTTCTCCATCCTTCTGCTTGTAGCCATCGTATTTGAGGACAATTTGCCTTTGTCTGTTCTTAATGGTTCGTCGCATAAGCTTTTATCTGGCGGTCTCGTGTGAGGTCGGCCCCTTGGGGGTCGGGCATAACTTGGCTGCGCGCTTCCGCATGTTGGGTTCTTTGTGAGGCCAGTACGGCAAGAGTGGTGACTTGTGTTCTGGGCCGTCCAAGCATTCCCTCTACCCTTACTAAAAGCCAGGGACTGGAAGTCTTTTGCTGATAACCAATAGGATCGAACAATCTCTCTCTCCCCAGCCTTGGTATCACAATAAGTGTATTACTTAAGTGATGGAGGAGCAACTTGGCTTCTTACCGCACAAATTACAGGCATTTCGAGCCCCCACTTTCCGAGTTGGATTCCTTAAACAAATTGTCTGATTTTCTTCTTTGTTCTTGACGTTTAATTTCTTCGCTATCCGGGAGCCTGCTGGTTAGTTCAGACCCGTTGGCGTAGCATGCTATGATAGATATACCACTTTTCCTATTGTGTACATCCGTCTTGGACAGCCTTTCCGCCTTTTACGTTGAAAGTCACAAAAAACTCGCCTCCCTACCCAATTTCATTTTGAACAGCTTGTATATGCATTTTCAAGCCCTGCAGTCAACAGTAAGAGTTAATTACCAGGCCATGTGATGCAATGACTTTACATTTGAATGATCCTCTATCTCCCCTTTTTTGGGTCTTTGAATAAGCCGAACTTGCGGAAAGCTCGCCCGTGTACACATCAGCATTGTCGTTCAAAACCTTTGCTCCTTAGATCAAGCTATTTCCTTCTTTTGCAAGAATAACTTGGACTTTAAGTCAGCCTAGTAGTCATTCTGGTGGATTCTAGATGATTGCTTAGGAAAACCTTGCTTGGGCAGTCAACTTGCCGTCCCGTATTGGTAGATTCCATATGAGCGGCAAAGTTGGGCGGGTAATATCGATCCAAGTGTGATTAAACTCACAGTGTGAAGCGCGACATTCGTAGCTTAAGTAGGTAGAGCGTTGGTTTGTGTAAAAGGCCTCCCTCCTATACGGGTTCGAATCCCGCCGAATGCCGCGAGTTTTTTCACAATTGGGTCAACTAAATTAACCAAATCTGCCAAACCAACTTAATAATTAATAAAAAAAACTTGGACATCTTATTATGTTTTTACCTATTCCAACTCACCCTATGCTGCGTTATGGCCTTCCAGATCGAGATCAGTCCCGAGACTCACTGGATCACTGAACGTTATTGCGACACAAGCAGCGCATTAGGAGGTTTAAATAAGTGTTATACCGATGGTTAATCCAAAGGAAAGAGTTTATCCTGTCTTTTTCTCCTGACTCTTCCCGAAACCAGCAAGGATTCTGATTCTGTTTACTTTCCTGGACAAAATACCTTCCCCCTCTTCCCTACGAGCACTCACTTTCCCCGTCACCTGAATTTAGGCTCTCTGGAGCGACGTCGTTCCCAAGAATTTCCATCTGCTGGTCGCGGCCTCCATATTCTACGGTGAGATGGACAAGATTATGCAGACCTGTGAGGACGTGAACCAGTTATTGCAGGTACGTACTACGACTGCTTTGGTCGTAATTGGTTCAGGAAACCTTTTTGAGCGAGTCTACACTCGTTTCATTATTTGCGCTCGAATGAAGTAATGTAGGCATTCCTTTTTAAAAGAGAGATACAATTCATTTTAAAAGTAACATTCCAATTGTTTTAGTTGAAAGTCCTCTATTCAGTGTGTAATAAAAAGTTCTACGCTAAAGGGATAAATGTCACAAACGCTATGTTCTGACCGTAAATTACAATTATCAACAGCATTTCTAACCGTTGGTGACCGAACCGCAAAATTTACGTTTGCCTACTTCAAAACACTACTAGCGTACTCTGCAGATGGTCTCGCTGTTGCAGTTCAGATAAACGGAGGTGTGTTAAATTCAGTATATATTCAGCAAAAGGTAGAGCAGTAAGTTTGCTGTTCCGTAATGGTGGATTTCATAAGTTGGGCGGGTAAAATCAATCCAAGTGTAATTAAATTCACGGTGCATGGTGAGCCCGTAGCTCAGTTGTAGAGCGTTGGCTGCGCAAAAGCCTTCCCTGCCTGTGAGTTCGACTTCCACCGAAGCCGCGAATTTTTTCACTATTGGCTCAACTGAATTAAGCAAATGTGCCAAACCCCCTTAACAGTTCAAACATCAGCACAGTACTTCACTATACATTCCTAACTACTTTTTTCGTTATAGTAAGCATGTTTTCTTGTTCACCTATTCAGCGTTTACCAATCCACTGCACTCCACATACATAAATCTTTAGCGTCCTGCGGTTACTTTTAGTTGTATTCGTTTTAGTTCAATTTAGTTTTTAATTTGTTATTGAATTTCATTATATTCAGTTCAGTTTTCAGTTTATTTAGTTTGTTAAAGCTTAGCTTATCCTAGTTTAGCTAGTATTTTTAATATGTAGGTTTATTTTAGTCCATAATAGTTTTTAGTTTAGTTTAAGTTATTTTACTTACTTTCGTCTGGTAAGCGATATGCAGTTGCTTTTCGGCTTAAGACATGTGGAAGAAGCCTATTTTTCATGGTCTAACTTTGGTCTCGAAAATTCGCAGTTTTTTTGTCTAGTTCCGCATTTTGCGCCGACCCGTATTACAGAAGCCTGGGGGTTTTGTTTCTTGTGGCAGTGTGTGAACGGAATCCCTACCCGGCCTGCATCGCGCATCGGGGCTTCAAACCACCACCGAGTTTCTCTGCTGGTCTTACCTCTTCTTCCTCAATACGGAAGTGGTCGTGATCATTGTAGTTCCCTGCGCACACCCACGGCTTAGACCCCCACAAGCTTTCTGTGCACCTTGGTTGATCGGTAACGAAACGTACCTGGTCTTGTCAAGATGAATACTTGCATTTTTGTTAATGCTGTCCAAGGTTAAATGACAGAAGTGAAAACATGGCTGGATGGCATCAAAGCTAAACGATGGACGTCGTGACGGGAGGGGGGGAAGCGGAAAACCAATGGTAACAACCATCAACCCCTTTCCCTCCAAAGCAATCTTGGCTCCTGCTAGATATGGAACCTGAACGTGTACCCCACCGGGAACGTGTAGTTCTAACAGAATTGTTTTCGGGAGTAAGCGCTAGTTCATAACATCTGTTTTACTACCGCGGTCGCTTCCAAGCCCTGTCTTTCTATGCTGTTTTGTAGTCGCATTTTCCAATCCCTCTTTCGCATATTTCATCTTTTTTTCTCTCCCAGTACATAAACGGTCTAAGTGAGAAGATCAACGTGAAAACAACCCTCATTCGTGCCGCTGGATTTTATCAACAACTGCTGGAGGTGAACGACCAACTGTCGGATGACGTTCGTGTCACCCTGGGCTTCATTCCACCTCCCCCGACGGATAACGTACATGGCGCAGCTGACGACTCCAGCCTCTTCTTCTTTACTAGCCATGGCAGTGGTGGCGTCCCCCTTGACGTCTCCTCGGCAGCGGGGTCCGCTGAGGAGACACGCTTCCTTCTGGACCGTCGAAACTCCCTGAGTCTCGAGGTCGGTCAGGATGCCAGTACTGTTGACCTCGAGGTTCGACCCGCCTCCTCCTCTAACTCAGACGTTGATTCAATGGTGATGCATGACCCCTTCGCACCCGGCGCCGCTCAACCCACCACATTCCTTCCCACTCATAAACGAATCCCCCCAGCTCGGAGGACCCCCTGACTGCCTCCCCCCCCCGCCTCCCGCGAACATCTACTCGCTCCTCTAACTTCCCTTCAGTCCTTTTTTTTCAATCGTCCCTTGCCTTTATTCGGCTAGTTTTATGTGTCGCAGTAACAGCCAGCGACCCACACAAACACACTCACTCTGCATAATTCTTCGATTTGCTTTGTGACACTCAACTTATCATGTTTTCTCTCAAAAATAAATTCAATTGCTTATCTCCTGAAATCCATTGATTTCTACAGAAAAAAATCCCTGTTACGTAAAAGCAGCCTAAGCTGTGTTTTCCAACGTCTTACAGCAGTAGAGTAACTATCGTTCTCAAAGGTAGTGGATATTGCGACTCATCAAGTTATATTACTTTCAGAAGAGTATTTGGAAAGCGTACTTATACCTTCGATAAATTCTCATCAGGCCAACATATTTATGTGGGAAGGGGTTCAAGTTAAACAAGCGATCAATTATGTCCGCCTTTTCTTAGAAGCTAGTCGTGGTAATCAGAGAAAGGGGTCAATTAGAGAGGGGTGGTTTAACTGGAGGGGGCTTGGTGGAGCCCGTCTAGGGAACGGACGGGAGAAAAACAGAACGCGGATGAGTGCATGCCGCTAGGTGACTGTGGGCCACGCCAGCTGCGAAGCTTGCAGGAAGTCCTTTTGTGCACACAACGCCGGCTTCAGCAACCTGATAGCGATCGCTTCTGCTGTCGCTAGCAGGCGCTGACCCAGGGGCTTTGGGTAGTTTGGCAGGACCCTATAAATTACCTTTAAGGCTTCGCTGGGATCCACATGATGTCTGGAGTCAACCATGTGGGCAAGGATGGTGCCGTTAATGCTTCTAACTTCACCTTTGCTCAGCCATGCCGGAAGGTGCTCCGGTATTATTTTAGATAAGCGCCGACTCTTGCGAGCGACATAGCCTTGTTTGAACTAACCAGCTTTTCTAGAAAAGCCGTAACTTCCGAAAAAGTGAAGAATCGGGGTTACTAAGTAAACTTAAGTTTTGAATGCAGAGGAAGTCTGTTCATGCGAATAATCGTGTGAATTAAGTAGCACAAGTAGAATAACGTTGAAAAATAATCGCTTTGTGAAATTTTGGGATACGTATACTGCCATATTACGCGCAATATAAAGTATGGCTGTTATCGCACAGCCTAAAGCACTACTATGTATTCCAGTATAGTTTCACGAGACTCGTCAGTTGCATCTTTCTTGTTGCATTGTTTTATATAGGCTGGACTAAGGCAACCAGATTTTCGCTTGATTGGGATGTCACAGGAATAGGATATTCCGTAAACTCACATGTAGTCATGCCAGTCGGTACCGAATAAATTTAAATGGAGTTGTCAGGTGCAATCGTAAACCCATTATTAACGTGTACATTACGTAAAAATTAATTCCGTCCCATTTCTTCGTAATTATTTCTGGCGTTCGACTACGGCAAACTTAAGCTTGTTCTGGAACTAGTGGTGAACACTTAACGCTTTTCAGTCGATTGTCCATAAATAAGAATTGTGTTCTACGTGTCTACCAAAACCTTGAAAATAAGATGTTTCTTAAAAGCGTTCACCTTAAGAGGGAGATTTTGGACAGCCGTCTTTCTGCAAATATATGCTTGGGTCATGGTTTTAGAATCCCCCAAACATGTCAACTCACTGCCGAGCAAAATTCTCGTACGCAACAAAGGTAACAACTCGATGTGCTTATGATCAACTAAAAAAGTTCTATAATAAGTCACCTATTGAAGAATTGTTTTTATTATATACCTCGACATCGAGGTGCGAGAAAGATTCCAGATCATTTCAGGAACTGCAGGTCGAAAGAGTTTGAGCGTGTTTCGAATAAAGAATCTGCTACATTTCTTTACCATGTTTTAATGAAAACATACGTTTCAGAATCTGCCATAGTGTGGACCTACTTATTTTAATAATTCCTTCTCAAATCTCCGTTTGTAATTACTGTAACGCTTTCAGGTTGTAAGTCTAAATTGCTCGCAAAGAAATTCAATGCCTAAGTGCAGCTAAAATCAATGACGGGTTAAATGCCCGATAGTCTCGTAAGTTTCTTCTGCCTTTATTTGTCAACAAATGTTCACGTATGACCAGTCATTATGCTACATGGAGCGTGCAACTTCTGCAAAATGTTAACTCCGTTATGGAGTATTTTCAGGTGATAAATGCTGCTCTTTTAGGCACACATTCAGAAGCAACAAAACGTAGCTTGTGGATGATGCGCGCTCGATTCTGATCATCATGTGAGAAAGCAATTAAATTATCTTTGTTTACTTGCACGCTGGAAAGGAAATAGCAAAAACAACCTAGGGGGTTCCAGAAAGCATTTAACTCAAAGCAGCGGTGATTGCTGGAATAATAATATTATTCACCTAAAATTTCAGATGCTTCCTCGAAGACATTGGCAAAGATAGATCGCCAAAGTTTTCACAACTGGGTTAAATAGATGATTTGAATATGCCAAAATCCTCTACTTAAGACTCATCATTCATTCAGTTGTATAAAGTAACTTTGTATGGAAATCTGAGATATATGCGCGAATTTATAATCAGACGATACTGTACGGATGGGCACGTTAAAAATGGATGTCCTTACTCAGACCAGTTGTCTTGACTGTTGTAATAAAGCCGTAGAATCGGTGAGTACGCAACAGCGGGTATTGAAAACGTACCAAAAATTTCTTCCTTACTGCTAATGTTTTGGTAATATACCCTAATTTTTGTACGGTCTTCTTTGCGGATGAGCAGTATGCCGGCCAAATCCTTATGTTGAGAAATAAAGTGGGACAAAGTTAGTTTAAGTAGTGGATCTTGCAGTGATCGCTGCTGCCCGACGCCCTCCTAATTCTTGACGCCACAGACAAGGTCACTCAAAGCATAGGACGTCGCGCCAAGGCAGTTCTCCCGTGTGCCTCGGGCCATGCGCAAACGGACGCGCGACGCTCACTGCTAGAGAACGCACGCACCTGGTCTCTCCCGTCGTGACCCACTAACTCGCGATGTCGCGGTCTGACCAATCAACATCAAGGCTAACCGAGACAAATAAAGCTTTCGGCGGCCGCCAGATTACTGTCGCTAGACCACATGCTGTATTCCACCCCGAGTGCGGCGGACGAAGGCGGTCGCGTTTGTTGCTGCGACGATGCCACGCTCTCACATGGCCCCCTCGGTCGAAGGCCATGTCCCAGCCGGTGGCAACTTCCTTCAATTCCTTTTCTAATGAATAAATGCTTCCCACTACTCTGGCCTTCCCAAGACTTCTCCTTCCTCTCCTAAGGAACTTGGCCTGAAAGATCGCAGCCATTAGGGTTACCCTTATTAGTCTTAACACTTCTCGCTTATCTTATATACCCCAAGTCCAGCATTCAGTAGTAAGGGACTGGTAGTAATTTAAATATGGCAATAGCAGCAAAATGATTTATTGGATCCATATCATTTCGAGAGAGCTCGTCAGTTGCCGCCTCTCATTACTTAACGTGAATCACAAAAGAGAAGATACACAATGAATTCGTACAGAAAAATCGATATCAACACAAGGTCATAAGGAGTGGCCAAGTGGCTAATCAATAACATGAGAAGTTCAAAAGCTATGGTCAGCAAAAATAACAGGGAAAAAACACCTGAAGTAACAACTTAGGAGAAAACTGTATAAACAGGGAGCCAATGTTACCAAGGCAAAGTTAGGTTCACTACATGCTCCAACTGTTTACATAGGTCGGGTTTGACCCGCCATATGTAGGCTGCCTCCAGGTAGCGTAAAGTGCGAGTTGTTCGTGCTCGAACAAGTACTCGGAAGGACGTTTGGGGGTCAACAGAATGGCCCGAGTCTAACAGATGTTCAGTAATTGAGGATCGGGGAATTCTGTTTTCCTGTTTCATTAGCCAGCTAGGTAAATGTTCCTTAGCTCTGGTGGCCAATTGCCTCTGCGTTCGCCCTATGTACTTGCATCCGCAAGTACATGTAAATTCATAAATGCATTTTGAGGTGGCGTGCATCGGCATGGCATCCCTCGCATGAGGAACTGGTAAAGGCTTTGTCAGATTGCATATTATCAGATCAGCAGCATAGTACGTCCTTTCAATGGCATTACGAAGGCGTCTTTTGATGGTGTTTAGTATGTTGTCGCCCTTAAATGGTAAAGAAATGAAGACGGGCTTTTTTGGTGCTAATTGTTGCGTCAATTTAGGTCTGAGAGGTTTATTGTATTTGTCTATAAATTGACTTGGATATCCTCGCTTCATAAGTGTGCGTTTAAGGTTGGTTAATTCATTATCCAATGTATCCGTAGAACAGATCATTCTGGTCCTCTGGAAAAGAGTATATACCAAGTTACGTTTCCATTGAATGGGAACAAAACTCAGATAATGTAAATACTGTCCTTTCCAGGTGTTTTTATGGAAGACCGTCCGTGTAATGGAACCATCTTTCTGTCTGGATAAGTTAACGTCGAGAAAGGAAAGATGGTTATCTTGTTCCTGTTCCATGGTAAATTTTATCTTAGGATGCAGACTGTTCATTGTAGACAATAATCCTTCGGCTTCCCTTGGATTGTCCACAATCGCAAATATATCATCTACATATCGCCTGTATAATGTGTTTTTGTTCAATTTGGCAGATACTTTGTCTTCTAAATGGCCCATAAATATGTCAGCAAAGGTAGGTCCTAGTGGGCTTCCCATCGCGACTCCGTCAATTTGTCTGTATAATTGTCCGTTGAATAGAAATTGGACATTCTTTGTACATAATTGTAGTAAGTTTCGTAATATTTCAGGGGCCAGACGGGTATCCGAAGAATAAGTGCAAATTATATCAATAGTTTCTTCCAAGGGAACGTTGGTAAATAATGACTCAACGTCCAAGGATATCATGTGTTTGTCGGAAATATTTTGGTGTCTTATTTCGTCCACAAAATGGAAAATATCTTTTAATGTGTAAGAAGAAAACCTTTTGCGAATTGGTTCTATTTCCTTCACAAGCCATTGTGCTAGTCTATGAAATGGTGAGTTTGACATGTATAGAATTGGCCGTAGAGGAATATCCTTTTTATGTGTTTTTGGTAAGCCATATAGTCGTGGTATATATGAACCCCTGGGTTTTAGGGACAGAGCTGTTTTGGAATCCATTAGATTATTATCCAACAGAAGCTTGATCATTTTCCAGGCAGAGGCTTCCAATGCCTTGGTTTCATCTTTACCTTTTGCTTCTAGACGAAATTTACTGGAATCTTTTAAAATGGCTTCCATTTTCTTAACGTACATAGGGCGAACGCAGAGGCAATTGGCCACCAGAGCTAAGGAACATTTACCTAGCTGGCTAATGAAACAGGAAAACAGAATTCCCCGATCCTCAATTACTGAACATCTGTTAGACTCGGGCCATTCTGTTGACCCCCAAACGTCCTTCCGAGTACTTGTTCGAGCACGAACAACTCGCACTTTACGCTACCTGGAGGCAGCCTACATACGGCGGGTCAAACCCGACCTATGTAAACAGTTGGAGCATGTAGTGAACCTAACTTTGCCTTGGTAACATTGGCTCCCTGTTTATACAGTTTTCTCCTAAGTTGTTACTTCAGGTGTTTTTTCCCTGTTATTTTTGCTGACCATAGCTTTTGAACTTCTCATGTTATTGATTAGCCACTTGGCCACTCCTTATGACCTTGTGTTGATATCGATTTTTCTGTACGAATTCATTGTGTATCTTCTCTTTTGTGATTCACGTTAAGTAATGAGAGGCGGCAACTGACGTGCTCTCTCGAAATGATATGGATCCAATAAATCATTTTGCTGCTATTGCCATATTTAAATTTGCACCAGGGACTGGTAGTAGTAGGGGTTACGTGGGGGGGGGGGGGCGAACTGGGACAGACAGTGAAGGATATTTGTTGAAGTAGGTCTCAAGTGGTAAAGTTTAGGTTACATTTGTTTACCGCGGCCGCTGTATAGCAACAAATTATAGCACATAAATCGAAAAAATGCGCAAAAATACAGCATTAAATCAATAAGACGTACTTGAATAAACAATTAGGATTAAACTTGTGACGGGTCAGGAACCAGTAGGATTAATAGCAAAAATGCACATAGTATTTGTTAAAATATATTCCAGTATAAACCCGCAGCGCGTCCTCGACGCCACATTGACTTTAACCACAAACCTAATTTAGCTCACCACTAGATAATTGCTTCTACAAATTTTCTTCACTGCCTATCCTATTCCCCACCCAAAACCCTTTTACCGCGGGTCCCGTAAGACAGATTGCTAGGGCTGGGGGTATATGAGGTCCATTACTCAAACCACTTTTGCCTAAAGTGCCATTTAAAAGCTAGGTTAACGATATTTGGGGCACAAAATCTGTTTTTTTAGCGTAACATCAAGGATAATCAGATGTTATGACAGCAAAGTTATCCTCCTTTGCCAAAAAATGCGACTCGGCATTTGAGGTGCAAACTGGTTGTAAGGATGACCGCTGATGTGATTTGATGCATAAACGAAGCCCCTCCCCCAGGACAATTCGCGGATTCTGCATGCAGGAGGTTTATGGATGTATTTGCATAAGGTGGGTGGGTAGGTTTTGTGAGAGCGGAGCTACGCATGCAAACATGTTAATCAGGTGCGTCGCGTTAATCAAGTTAACTGCCTTTGAATGGAGGGGGGGTCGAAGGCCCGGACCACACGGGGAGTTTTCAGGCGGAGCACGCAATGGAAGTTGGCATAATGACATACGGAGACAGATTTATTATTTCCGTTCTAATGACCACGTGTATGAATTCAATTCTGTATTTTCTCATTCGTTACTCATTTTATGCAGCGAGTGGATGCAGCTGATAAGCGCTTTCGAAATTTATGTTTCCATTAAATTCTGCTATATACGCAATTTTCAATGTGACCACGGTTTCGCATAAGTTAGCCGTGGTGAGTATCTGCAAAGTGATGGGACCATTTCCACAACAGCGTTCACGGGGGATCTCGGTACACTGGTTTTTTGACAATCAATAGCTACTTTTATGGCCTGACATCAAAGATTTTGAACTTTATTAAGGGCTGGCATCAGTGCAAGGGGCCTTTGTGCCGTCATTTGCTTCTAATAATGTTCATTCATATACCAGTGACTTTCATTCACCCTTTCTTCTGCTTTGCCTTGCAGCCTTGTGGCGAGCTTCCCTCCCATGTGAT
Organism: Ligula intestinalis; assembly: GCA_036362985.1. Taxonomy (NCBI): domain Eukaryota; kingdom Metazoa; phylum Platyhelminthes; class Cestoda; order Diphyllobothriidea; family Diphyllobothriidae; genus Ligula; species Ligula intestinalis. The sequence continues at coordinate 62,084,641 of JAYGXS010000003.1, forward strand.
CGATAACATAGGTGTACACCAATAAATTCTCGCTGCTAGTACTCTCAAATAAAAATCAATAAATAGTAACTGCTTCTACCTTGCGCACGGTTGGGGAATCGCACGCACATATGACTTTGCGTAAAAAATTTCGAATGCATAGTTCAGTATATTTTTATACTTAACCCTGTTCACCTTGTTACTCTCAAGAGACCGTTCTCTGTGATTTACTTTAATAGTGTGCCTTGACTGAGGCCAACGACATATGAGATGGCTCAAAAATGTTCCCGAACATTTCACAATGACAGCTTTCCGTCATCAAATACATATGCAAATGTTGCCAAATCTAGGGTATTCTTAAGATAATAAATATTTGATGTGCTATCTCATGAACTGTTAACCCAGATGGTGCGCATAAAGACCTTAGTTCAAAACTGCTTTGCTCCAAGTTAGCGAGCACGTTCTGAGGAATTACAAAACAACAAGTTTTCAGTTGTTGTACAATATGGTTGGAAATTGATGTAAAAAGTCATGACGAAATTGTACTTGATGGTTAAACATAGAGATGGTCACGTTATTTTGACCTAATAAGCGAATTTTATCCTGAGAAAGTCTTACATAGGGGAAACTGCCTCTTTTGATCAGTATATCGAGGATACTAGGCATTAATTTTCGCGAAATATGAGGTAGCCTGATATCGAAGAAATTGTCTATGCCATTAAGTAGACCAGAACTAACCCTTTTATTGATATGTGTTAAGCTATGGGAGAACTCTAAGCTATGCAAGGATAGTTTATAATATGTCTATTCTAGAACCGGAAAATATAGTCCTTATTTGACAAAACTCCAGTTAAGTGAGGTTTAAGGAATTGCATTATTTTTTCCGAAACTAGGAAGGTGTTGTTACGGTAGCATCTGACGTGTGTCACCGTCTAGTTTCGCCCGTTAGAATCCCCAAGGAAGAACACAATAAGAAGGGCGAAGTTATGGAATCCACTCAGAGGAGGGTTTATTGTGTTGAAAACCCGGAGTTGCTGTCTCGGGTGGTAGTTGCCGCTGGGTGATTTCAAACGTGCTGATGTTCCCACTTCGGGGCGAACCCCGGCAATCGGGAGTGGACTAGCGGTGTCTCCGCAGTCCGCATGCGCAACTCTACTGTCTGAGGTATGACAGTGGCCTATAACTGATTGTTATGCGTGTTTGCCTGTAGCCTGATTGGAGGCATTAAGACAATTGCGACCAGTGGCGCGCGCGAGCATCTGTGTCCTCTCCAAAGGTTAAGGTGGACAGTCGTCGCGTGTAAGCGGTCAGAGCGAACAAACAAAGACATTTGGCTAGACTCGATGGCTCAGGAAGGCCTTCAAATGTTGCTATCATTTGATCAAGCTAAACCCTTAACAGATGCATTTCAATTTTTACAAAATACTTTTTCTAAATGTCTGAAGTCTCTTGTCACAAAACGCAATGCAAAAATTTTGACCGCATTTAGTTTTACAGTATCAATGACTTGTGATGTAACCCAAACTGTCCATATCCTATCACACACAGGCGGAAGACTAGCAATGTTCGCAAAATCTTAGTATGTATTCAACCATTGTCTTTTGCATTCGCAAGCTTAGAACAAGGCCTGAAAGTAATCAACTAAAGTGCAAAATACTCGAATATAGAGAGGAAAGTGATATCTTTAATTTTTAATCAAAATTGTATCATTTTATTTCAGGCAAATTGCAGACATTGTCAAAATGCTCCATTTTCACTTAAACATTACTTAGTAACTGCTTTAAATCAGTTCAGTGCATTCATTGTGCCCTAGGTAACAAAGCAAATGTCAAAAGACTACGAAATAAGCGTATGCACAGATGGGACGTTTTTCCACGGAGGACGTTGAGAGGAGCCGTTTCTGAACTAAAATCCTCTTAGCTAAATCATGCAATGGCACAAGGTCGGTGAAACTTGGGGTCTTGGCTATTAGCTAGTACCTGCACCGTTAGTATAGTAACTCATTCGGATGCAATAATTGCAGTAATGTTGCGAAAATCCCCATTCGATAATTCAGAAGGGCAGTTGGCGAGCATACGTATACTTTCGATCAATTCTCTTCGGGCCATTACATTTATATGGAAGGGGAAGGTACAGGGTAACAAGCAATCAATTAATTATCGTTCTAATCAACTTAGTCTTGGGAATGGGGGCTTGGGGTTTGGGTTGATAAAAAGGGATAGTGACAGGGTAATGAGAAGAGAGAGGGGGAAAGAACGCGTGGAAAATGCTTTTAGTTCTGCGGCCGTTGGCCCTGCTAAGCTTTACTTGTTCTCGTGGAGCAGGTTACACAGGTCGCACGAGCCGGCGCTTATCCAAGAGGATACGGGAGCATCTGCCAGCATGGCTTAACAAAGGCAAAGTCAGGAACATCAACAGGTCCATTCTTGCTCATATGGTGGACTCTGGACACCGTGTTGACCCGAACAAAGCCTTTAAGGTAATCTACAAGGTCTCACCAGATTACCCGAAGTCCCTGGGTCAACGGCTGCTGGCAACAGTGGAGGCCACGGCCATTCGCCTGATGAAGCCGGTGTTGTAAGCGCAGACGAACCTTCTTCAGGCCCCAAGCTTAGCATGGCCAACGGCCGCAGAACTACCAGCATTTCCACGCGTTCTTTCCCCCCTCCCTCTCCTAATTACCTTATCACTACCCGCTTTTTATCAACCCAAACCCCAAGCCCCCATTCCCAAGACTAAGTTGATTAGAACGATAATTAATTGATTGTTTATAACCCTGTACCTTCCCCTTCCATATAAATGTAATGGCCCGAAGAGAATTGATCGAAAGTATACGTATGCTCGCCAACTGTCCTTCTGAATTGCAGTAATTTAACGTATCTACTTGTACAACTAAGTAGTTATCCGCAGCAGTTATCTTCGTCTTCTAAGTAGTTATCCTTGAGAGATAAATTAATACTTGGGAATTGTAAGTGCATGTAAAGGACAACCAATACGATTCGGCTACTTATTGAAACAGACAAATCTGTCCCGATGGATTGAACATGAATGAAAAAACTATAGTAATCAATTGAATTTTAGATAGTGGTGCAACAACTCCAGCATAAAAGTACTAAGTATCCCCATTTACCACTAACGCAGTCCGACAAACTTATTTCCTTGAGAGAAAGAAAGAGAGAGAGCGAGAGCGAGAGAGAGAGAGAAAAGAATGTCTTATTTTGGAGTTAATATCCAAAATTTTCAGCAAAAAATGGCGGCATTCACGGAGAGCAAGGGATAAGGTAAGACAAAATATGAGGTAAAATGTCATAGAATGATCAAAGTTATGGAGAAAGGTCGGCTTTCAACTCCTCCATCTCAGTTTCTTCACACGTAAGTTAGCGCGCTAAAAATGGGAGTACAGAGTGCTGATATGCTGATGTACGGCAAGACATTTTACAAAAGTTTCGGCGCATAGTACGGGTAGACTTTGCAGTCATAAGTTCAGAGTGAAGACGGTGAGCTAATTCACTAAGGATGCGATGAGTAAATTGCTTGACCGTTTTAAAGTGTCGCCACATTATAATGCTAGCTAAAAACATAGGAAACACCGACAGCTTAAGAGAGCATTCGGAGGATACGTTTAATAATGACCTGGTATTTTTTAAGTACAACTGGAAGAATAACTAGCGAGCAGTAAAGAATGAGGGGGAGAATACAGGCATCTATTAATCGCCAGGTTAGGGCTTGCGGTGTGTGATCTTAACGCAAGCGCCGGATTTAATATAAAAGTTTACAGATTTAAATAAAAATGTCTTCAATAGGAATAGTAAAGGAGAGGTTAAGTGCCAGAGTAACACCAAGCTACCGGAAAGAGGATAACTCGTTGTCAGAATGTCGATGTCTTTAGGACTGAGAGGGGGTCATGGTCAAAAAACACACTGGACTGGCTTCCCGTCGTTAAGTAGAAGGCCATTTACTGACGACCGTACTGAGACGGGGTCCAGGCCATCCTTCAGTACTTGAAGATAGATCTGAATTTTGAGAGAATGGCCAAAAAACATATAATCAGCATATTTAACAAACAAAAATTCGTTTGGCGATCGTAGGTCACGAAAAGAGATGAGGGAATAAAATAGACCCTTGGAGAACTCCACAGTTGTTGGGAAGGGCTGTGGATTTTCGCTTGCCACACTGAACGAATTGCGTGCGAGACGTGAAATAGTTCCCAAGCCAAGAGACGGCCCAGCCAGGAGAGCCGCATGCAGAAGTTTTAGAAAGAAGAAGATGGCGCGGGATCGTATTAAAGGCTGAGGATCTTTGAGAAAAGCACGTCCGTTTGCATGGCAGTCCTTATTTAAGTCTCTTAGATCAGCATGGACTACCAGAGCAGCAGCGTCTAGTCTACTACGCCTAGCCTTTTACGCAAATTGCAAGGGATCGGAAAATTCAGAGAAAAAGGGCGTAATTATGTCTGAGGTAACTCGTTCTACAAGATTCAGTAGTGCAGCAGAGCAGTTAATTGGATGAAAAGATTTGGGAACAGAAGAAGAGGTTTTTATCGGGATGGGAGTGATTCTCACTGATCGCTAATCATCGGGAATTTTCGACTAGCTGAAGGATATGTTTATGAGGTGTAGAAAGAGCAGGATTTCAAGAGAAACGGTGAGATCGCATCTGGCCCGGCAGCTGTTAAATCTCGAACCTTTTTAAGCTGTTTCATCACTGTCGCCACAGATGCAGGAGCAAAGACACTTGGTAGTTTGGCAATAGCGCTTGTCGGAAGATAATGTAGGCGGGAGTGTGAATGAAGTTTGCATTTAAATGGTCTAAGTCTAAGTCAGCATTGACATGCGCTAGTGTATTGCGTTGACCAGTGAGATGCTTAAGACTCTTTCAAATTTCATCCGAGGAGAGAGGAGGATGTAGGATAAGTAAAAAGCTGACTAAAATAAGGAAATGCTCTGATTTCGAAACAGTTGAACGACAGAATGTACAGCCTTTTGATAAAACAGGCTCTAAAATAGTTGCGGTCTTTAGGCCAGGATAAGAGAATAAATGGGAAGCCAGAGTGGTAAGAACTGTTTGTTCTGTACAGAAGAAAGAAGAGGATAGGTAGGTGGAAGTTGACTGTTGGACCACACTTCGAGGCTTGAAGGGGTGCCGTTTCGAAGTGGCAATAGCGTAGGCAGTCATCGCAGTGAGGTCCTTTGTGAGTTGACCTTGAAACCGATTGGCCAGACTGGGGGAGGCAAACCAGTGCGCGCGTGTTAGTAGGCCTCACCTGACAAGCGTTTACGCGGGGCATGCGGCTGTCCTAAAGGTAGGTGGAAACTTTTAATCACGTGAACTCATGCGTGGCTTGGCATGGAAGGTCACTAGATGCCCACAACACTTCCTCTAGTCCCGTATCGTTCCTTTATTTGGAAAAATTGGAACATTTAAAGGTTGAAACTGACACGGCTTCCTTGGGCTGTGCATGTGTTGAACAAAATCTACAGAACGATTAATTAGAACAGAGGGTGGGTGTCTGAAAGGATTAGTCTGCTCATGAACTGGACGGAAATACAGTTATTTTCCCAGAACTTGGCGGGAAACCCAACTTTTAGTCAGGCTTCCCCAATATCGCGTTATTCCAGTGGCGCAATAGACAGTGAGATGAAAAAAACTAATGCAGGCTTTATATTACTTTTTTACCCAGGATTGGACGCGTATCTGACTATACGGAATTACTTATAGGATTTCCGATTAGTAGCGCCGCTGATCAAATACACTTCGCGACCTAACCCATTTAACGCACAGGCCGTCCACAACAGTTAAACTGCATTACCAAACCGACTTCTCATCAGAAGACGGTAGAGTTTTGTATGTAAGTTGGTATTACATTCGATAAATTCAACTTAATTAATGGTTACATTGTCAAGCGTAAAGCATGTAAATTATTCATTGCAAAAAAATTAGCAACCGAAAGCCGACCTGATGAGAATTCAACTATTTAGGATATAGTGTAGCTGAAAACAGAGAAGCAAAGTAGGATACAAGCTTGCGATCATGAAAAACACTAACTACAGGGAGCCCCACAAAAAACCCCTAAGTTTGTGATTGTTACGGCGGCTGGACCGCCCATGCCGTCACGATCGATGGCGGAGAAAACAGAACACCTGGGCCACATCCGAAGTGAAGCCGCCCACACAACGTGGGTGGTGGTCGCAGAGGAGAAGGTTCTAAAATGCCCACCTGCGCACCATATGCCAGGACTATTCTGGAAAGACGTGTAGACCCATGCCACAGCTAAGTAATTTCCAGCGCGAGGTCATCGTCCTATTCCGGAACAAACATCCAACATGGGGGTTGCAGAAATGTCGGAACATTTTGCCTAAATTTTTTGGTGCCATTACAACTGACCAGTTTAGAGGTGTCGCGGCTGCATTCAAACAAGGTGGATCACCTGTAGCAAAGGTGCGTAAGCCTGGTATGGCACTTCTTGCAGGCACGATTCCCCAACAAGGCGAGCAGTCTTGGAACTTGCCGTAACTCCACCAGATCATCACAGAAGACTTTCAAGTCAACGTGAAATTTGTAAAGAACTGGGATTGTCAAAAGGGTATGTGCACAGAACAATTGCAAAATCCAATTTAAAATGTTTTCGACGTATTCAATGCCATGTTTTAACTGAAGCACCCCAGCAAGCTCGAAAGACAGTGTGATGCCATGCTTCAGCGCTTCGGTGAAGGAGAAAAATGGAAACAAGTGTGGTTCTCAGATGAATCATCATTCTGCTTGTCTGCACCACTGAATAGGCAAAATGAACGCATATATCGTGCAGTGGAAGTCAAAACTGATATTCCTGATGAATATTTGCTGGTAAAGAGAGACAAGCAGCAAAAATCTATCATGCGCTATGGTGCTGTTTCCTGGAAAGGCAAAACAGACCTCTATTTTATTGAAGGAGATGCTGCTGGGCAGGAAGGTGTTGCACCGAGTCGGAGAACGAAAGAAACTGTAAATCAAGTTGTTTACGGAGAGGAGATGTGCCCGCAGATGTTTACAGATATTGATCAAGTAATGCAGGGAGAACCCTGGACGTGGCAGCAAGATGGTGCAAAGCCACACACTGCCAATGACACTGTCGCCTGGCTCAGAGTTAACACTCCAGATTTCATCACACCCCAGCAATGGCCATCCAAGAGCCCTGACCTGAATGTAATGGACTTTTGCATTTGGAGTGTACTCTTACAGGAGGTTCAGAGACGAAGAATAGGAATCACTGATATTGAGTCAATAAAACATGTGTTGATGGACACATGGAACAACATCCCTCTTAATGTCATTCGTCGAGCAGCTCAGAGCTGGATGGATCGCTTACGTCGCTGATCTGCAGTTAATGGACAGCATTTTGAGCGGTATCTGTAACTTGTTATTAGGTAACCGTTTGTTAATTACACAATAAAGTTGTTAGTTATAATTGTAATCAATAATTTTTATTTTTATAACAGTATAAACATTATCATAAATTTAGGGGTTTTTCGTGGGGCACCCTGTAGTAAAACTGCTAGTACTTTATTTTATTGTCCCTTTGCGTGATAAACGGCCAGAAAGATAGAGAAGAAGAAGACTTTTCGATCACGGGAATCGCAATTTCGTTAGTCTGAGCCTTCGAACTCTTGCGGGAGTCCATCGTCAGAAATAAAACGTTCAACGAAAAACAGCCAACATTGATAAGGGACTGGGGCAAATAAACCGTTATGGGAGACGGGGAGGGGAAGGGACTAATTAAGCACCAGTGCCGTCCGTCCGGAAATGCCTGCGCAGGGCGATGTACGCGGGCGCCAGCTCGATACATCTGTTGACTGAGTTGTCATCCGAGGCACAGACTTCAATCAGTTCTCGGCCTGTCTTGTTGCCGGCGCGGGCAATTATCTTCGCAGCTACCAAAGTAAATTCGTGACCCATTTATTAGGTGCGGGCAGCCGCATGCTATAATGCGTCACTTCGTCGTATAGCCAATTTTTACGACTCCGATAATCAAAATGCCTTTTTCTTCTTCTCCTTCATCTACACATTCATAGGATGCGAAAATTTGCCTCAAATCGTAAACGGCCGGATATCGGGTTGACACATGGCCTTTCAACTTGTCTATGTTGCACTGGTTTTTAAATATAATTGCGAAAAAAAACCAACTTGTCCTGCACTGAAAGTGTTTTCTGGAGCTAGCTAAAATTATTTTGAATAATACAAACAAATTTTCTGTAGGGATGATATCCGGGCTGTTGACATGAATGAATGAACATGTGCAAGATCACGAACTTCGCACAAGAACCCTCCTAACGCGCAGGATTTAAGGAACCAACCGTTCATCAAAGGAGGACATGGTTTGATTGATCAGCTATTAGCTATTAGTTAAGACGGAATTTCCTTTGAGAAAACTATCCATAAAAATACGAATTAACGATGGCAACTATTAAAGGCCTGCTATAGCTGACGGTAGAGAGGGAAAGTATGAAGCAAAGAGAAAATAATGAGATAATTAACACATACAGCTTTCTTGATGGCTGTGTGTGTGTGTTAATCTGCTGTAATTTGGACTAACAGAAACGACCAAGTTGTCTCTGGTGGATGGAGCATGTGAAGCAACTGCACACAAAATCCAACCTTGCCCAAAACGAACAGGGTTTTTTTCGGGGCTTGTCCTTATTTACTTTGATTAATGCGAAAAGACTTCCTACAAAACTGTAGTCCGGGATGTTAGCAGGCATGGAAATGTCTCGTAAGCGGAGCACAAAGCCAGAGTCGTAAACTAAATCAGAATCAGCAGTAAGGAGGAGTAACAGAACAGTCTCATTCGGCGTCGTTGTATCCCAGCACAAGCGAAGGCTTCCTTTATGACGCTGATCCTGCTATTTATAGTCACCGGTGCTGACTGCTAGGTCGGCCGCTGGCAAATTCAATAGCCAGGCAAATCATCGGGCGTCGATAGTTCTTGTAAACTGCTGCCGACATCGTGTACGTGACAAATGCTCGCTCTGAATGGCCCTAAAGGATATAAAATGGCAGATTTTAGTGTAAGAAGAATAAAGTCATCATCCTGCTTGCTCATGGACCGTTTTGGCCCACGTTACTTAATTCTAGACACTGGTCTTGCGATAATAATTGTCCATTGTGTAAACTGGCTAATATTGAAAATATTCGCTGAAGACTCAGGCGGCAGCCTTTTGATTGCCAATTTCCGTCCGGTCAGGCCAGGGTTATTGAGGGAAATAAACGTAGATTCCTTTGAACTCTCTGTTGGTACAAAGCAACTATGAAATGCGTTGGTAGAGCAGAACATTTCAAAATAGTGGCGATGCCAGTAAATTGAACTGAACAAAAAGAGCAGATAGTGAAAAAAATGTCTTAGGCATGGTTCGGAAATTCTATAAGTTTGAATAACAGTTGATGGGACTTTAAGGAGAGAAACTGTCGCTTGTGGGGTGGGGGAAGTATATGCGAGATAGGAAGGTCTGCTGCTGAGTGTTTGAAGTATGTTAGTAGGCGCCCATATTCACTTCAGATCAACGCCCCCAATAGGAAATGCTTTGACACCTGGTGACACAGGAAACTGGCAGCATGTCGCAGGTTCTCTGTAGATCAGTTACCTCTTCAAATTTTCCGTGTGATAGAAAAAGATCCTGTCAAAGATGTATATTTTTGGTTTTATGTGCCAAACCATCACCAGTTTCGTGAAGCACAAATTATGACTCGGAATTAGATTTCTGTTTCTTTAAAAAACTTAATTTCTCATAACTGCCTTCGCCTGCCTTTCATCTGCATAAGATCACATTTTTCGGTTCCAGAAGGGATTTAGCTGGAAAATTTCTTGCTGCGATTGCTGTCCGGCCCTAACGAATGCTGGTACCAGCACCCTAGCGAACGCAATTGCTGGCAATGGAGTTGGGACCGTTTAACAGACAGGAAAGGAGAATGACGCGTGGCTAATAAAAATAAATGTATTTGCCCACCATCATCGTTCAAGTGACCTGGTTTATTTTAGCATCGAATTAGACCCTATTATCGACCTAATCATCCACGCCAATTGTGTTGGTTAATGTTACAAATTTCATCACTTCAACCGAATTCACTCACACTCCCACTGACGAGACATTATCCACACCTTAGCAGATATTCCTGGGTGAGGATAACTTATGTTGCCGCCTAAAGAGGACCTGGGAACAGGAACCGCCCGAAAAATGCGGCTTAGCAGCAAATGCTGATGAAATTAGGATTAACTTTCGGTTTAAAGTTAGGGTCAGGAGTGTATTAAGGACTAATGCATGAGTTGATATTAATTGCAGGTAGAGCTGGAAGTACTATTACGATTATATATTCGTTTTAGATGAGGAAATATGTATACTTCGTGAAATTTATCACAAAGTTATCTATTTTAAGGGGGCCTGCTTTCCCACTCCCGTGTCCTGCTCAGGTGGCCATAAAAATCACCCTCACAGTTTCTCATTTCCAGTCTACTTCCAATGCAGTCTTTAGGCACCTATGGCGACCACATCAAAGCTCCTAAGTATATAACAGTGGAGAAGTTCTATTAACAAAATCCAGTGAGACCGAAACGGTCATTTCTGGCAGAAGCTAACCATATGCCAACTGTCAAGGATATTTATGATAAGCAACGCAATTACTTGTCCCGAAAAGCTGCTGGAGCGCGGCAGTTAGTGGTCTCCCTTACTTAAAGTACGGAGTTTGGGCGCTTCACTAGCAGGTATTCGCATAGCACTGAACAAGCAATAATTCCCCATCAGTCACTCCATCGAGTCTTGCTGTCGTTCAGAATGTTCTATTCAATTCTTTTTTTCAATTACACATAATTTAACATGGAATTAGGTGACCTACGGTTTTGCATGTGCCCTTGCGCCAAACACTAGAGGCGTATGTATTCCTGTGTCTCAACATTAACCCTAATTCTAGATCCCGAACTTCTACCCTGTCAGTCTTCTGAGAACATTGAAAGAAGTTTTGATGAGAATGGTGTAGACCTATAGGTAAACGGGCTTAGTATTATTTTGTAAAAATGGGAAAATTGGTTAATTCAAAGTTGACGTGACACGGATGCAGACAACGCAAGAGCTGACAGTAACTGGGTGTCAGTACAAAGAAGGGTCTTATAACCCCGACAGATAATAATTTTTCATAGATTTACGCCGATTACAGGCATTCATAAGCAAGTCCTTGGGACAGAAATGGCTTCGGCCCTAACGAATGCTGGTACCACCACCCTAACAGATACAATCGATAAGTAGGCGTGTAACACAGGAGCGGTGACAATGGGGAGGTTGGGACAGTTTAATGGACAGAAAAAGGCGTGTAAGCGTTGGCAGTGAAAATAATTGTATACTCCAACCGTCATCGTTCAGGTGAGCTCGTTTATTTTAGCGTTGAACTAGACTATACTATCTACCTAACTATCTACGCTTATTGTGGGTTGGTTAGGGTTAACATTGCCTGTCGAGTCAGTAACGTGGCACAAACTTTCTGTTGCCCCGATGAATTGTGTTCGCTCCCGTACCCGTCGCTACAGACAGTAAGGTAAGGTGGGGGACGTATAGAATGAGTATTATCCAGAAGGCACAGTCATTACGCCATCACACACACACAGGCACCTGCTAACCACAACAGTATCTTTATCCATCTAAAGTATTTATCGAACTTGACTTGGTCGTCCAACTCGACTCCTTAAGGATTGCGCTTCGACCATCTTTAGACTGATCAGTGCTATTAACGGAAGTTATATCTACGCACTTGAGGTTGACTAACTCCTTTGCTCAAGCGTTTTTAGAAAGTAATAGAGTGAGGGGGTGGTCATTTATGCTGTTCACAGATTATGCGGCCGAGTACCCAAGATGTGGCTTAAGTAACCGGGCCTACGTAAGTGCCCGAACTTTTATAGTATTTTGTTTTACTCGCGCCAAATCCACCAGTCTCTTTTGCGCTTCGAAATAACCCTCGGACGCCGAGCTGAAAGGCAACTTAACAGGTCATTCGCTTCCGTCACTACCGTGCCACACAACTGCCGGTCTCTCAACCCGCACGGGTCCAGTTGCACTGTCGAGGATATCGGCTCGCTGAGAGGTTCGAGCGTCCGAAGAAGGAGACTTAGAAGGCTTGCACGACCCTACTAACGAACACAATTGCCAGGTACGCGTACAATATGGGAATTGTGACAATGGAAGTTGTTGTAACCCAGTGTGTTCCTGTGTCAACACTGGTTATGTCCCCCAGTTACGTCTTAGGAAGAGAAGACAGAACAGGATAACAGCTAATACTTCACTGTAATTTGTACTAGTACATCAGCTCTGTTTCCTGTGCATCCAGCAGCTTGTCTTCTGTGGTCGGTCTCGTCTCGGCAGCAGTCTCTCGTCTAGAGCAACAGAGTTGGCAGAGTCTCCACAACCGAGTGTCCGCCTCCTGTTCGCGGCGTCGTATTTAAGGACCGGCTGCCCTTTTTCCCTATTGGCTCCTCCACTACTGGCCCTGCGCACGCTTTGCCCCTGGCCAGGCGTGAAATCATCATGACAGCGGTCTTGCGTGGTTTCTGCCGTTGAAGGTCGCGTGACTTGGCCCGTTCTGTATAACCCGGACTGGCCTGTTCGTGCGCCTTTGTCCGGCGTGCGCTCGGGATGTCTATCTGTCTGGATGACGTGCTCGGTCATCCTAACAGAAGTAGGACAATTCAATGGATAGGAAATTGGGGTGGCGCGTTGGTAATTAAATTAAATGTATTTGCCCATCATCGTCGTCCAAGTGAGCTGCTTTATGTTAGCACTGAATTAGACCGCATTGAAAACCAACTTAGCCACGGCTTACTTACACGTCAAATTACTCCTTATCCTAGCCCTACCCATATCCATTGCGCTTGTTAGGGTTAGGCTCAAACAAGCATTCATTATCTACTGTTTGGTTCAGAGTACAAGGGACACAAACGAACTTTTTTAGTTGTGAACGGCGTGGTTTCCAATATAATTTAATGAAAACAAGGAAAAGCATAAGTTTTCATAATTTTTGTAGAAAGTTATGAATTTTTCCATAGTATTTGGTGAACATGAAGCATCTTCTAGAAATGGCCTCGCAAATCTCGACAGAGACCTCTTGCGGGTAACCAAGAGGTGGGCCTAGTAACCGAAGCAACGTAAAGGTCCGAAGTTTTCTAGTATTTTTTTACCCGCGCCAAATCCAACCACCTCCCCTGTGCTTCAAAACAGTTCTGCGGACGCCAAGCTGAAAGGCGACTAGACGGATGAGGTCAGTCTCTTCTGTCACTATCGTGTCTCTCTGCAGACACGGTTCCACGTACACTGTCAAGGATATTCGTCTAGTGGGAGGTTCGAGCGTCTGAATATGAAGAAGGCGAATGCTGGCACGACCCTACTAACGAGCACAATCGGTAGGCAGGCGTGTAATACGGGATTGATGGCAATGGGGCTAGGGCAGTTTAAAGGACGCGAAATAGCGGTAACGCGCTGGCAAGGAAAATAAATGTTTATGCCCACCATATTCGTTCAAGTGGGCTGGTTTATTTTAGCACTGAATTAGACTGTACTGAAAGCTTACCTATCCACGATCTACCTACCCGTCAAATTAACCGTAACCATAACTCCACACATACCCATTGTATTTGAAAATAGGCATCCCGAGAAATGTAATTTGATGGGGAAATTCTTCGGGAAATGGTAACAAACTTTATTCGTAAATTTTCGAAACTAGCACGCTAGGTCGTCTTCAAACGTGAGGAACAGTTCAAATTTTTAAAAGTGTCAAAAAAATCGATAATGCTGTGTCAGCTGTGGTCATTAGCCTGCTTTTGTGGTTGGTCTATTTTCCAGGCCTTTTAAAGGTTTGTGTATATTGGATCCAATTCAACGTGCCTGTCAACGCAGGGTTCGTCGGAATTCATAGCTTCTAAAAATTCGCGACCCTTCTTGCTTGGGCAAGAGCCGACAATGCAAGTTTTGTCCCATGCAAATTGGTGTTCAGTTTCTACTGTGTGCATGGCGACCTCGGACAACAGATATCGTCCCTTTACCGCTCGCTGATGTTCACGTAAGCGTGTGGAGGCCGATCATCCTGTTTGTCCGCAATAAACTGCAGTGCAACAGCTACAAGGAATTTTGTAAACGACCTCTTTTCTTTCTAAATAGCCAACCTTATCCTTAGGGTATACAAGCTGGTTTCGTAGAGTATGTGTTGGTTTGTGCGCTACTTGGATTTGATACTGCTTCAGTTGTCTTTCAACGAGTTCAGACACGTTTTTAATATATGGAAGTGTTCGCCAATTTCTTGGATTAGGCGCTTAATCGGAACATTCTAGTTCCTTTTTGTTTTGTTTAAACTTTTGCTGTTTCATGCATCGACGCACGAACTCTCTTGGGTAGCCGTTTTTTGAAAACAGTGTGAATAGGTAATTGAGTTCGGCTTGGTAGAGGTCGGGGTTAGAACAATGCGTTTTTGCTCGATTAATTAGGGTGATAACAGTACTTCGCTTGTGAGCAATAGGGTGGTTGCTCTTGTAATGAAGGATAACATCAGCATAGATCTTTCTGCGGTAAACCGATGTTTGAATAAAGTTTGTTGCCGTTTCCCGAAGAACATATCCATTATGTTCTTTGGGGTAAGCGTTAAGAAATAATTCGTTTTCTACTGTTTGTTCAGATCACAACGGAAATAAACGGCAGGTTCGTAGCTGTGGTATCAACTAACGTAGGAAATTACTTGGATATGTGCATACGTCCGAGTTCACCCAAATATGGCCTGTTTTCCTGCAATAAAACAGATTGTAAAAACATTATTTCTTGGTAAAGGGCATTTTGTGTGTCCAATAAATTCAAAAAACAAACAAAAACAACATGAAATGCATGCCGAACTACCCACTCAAACTTATACTGCGACATTTCATGAGTTTGTGCAACTACCAAAACAGCACTGAAGTTCTCACGAGGCTCATATAGTCGGCGACATAGAAGGTTGCCAACTGATGGAATGACTCAATCCCACTTAGAACTGAAGATCCGATCACAATGGTTCATTCGTATGGTGGCTTTTATGCTACTCGTTTTCAGATGGGATGCTAGAAAATCCCTGAAATAAGTTCAACGAATGGAAAGTAAGGAACCAAATCACATGGCCCGTGTATTTGGACTAGTTATTTTTGTCGGTCACTGTGCCCACATCGATCTTTAGTTCGTCTTTATTTTGCTCGGCTATAGGAAATAAACAGGTGTGGAAAGAGGAATTGAGGCACGTGAATCGCACGTCTGTTTCACTGTAAACAAACGTCTGTTCAGTTTACGATCACGTATACCGGTATGTCAGGTGCGAATTTTGTCACTCTCGACGGTAGAACTGTCGGTTTCATATGGGAATAGAGAAGGCTGTGTAGAGCACAAACAGATAGTAATATCCACTGTTTAAGTAGGTCCTAGAATTCTTGGTCTGTTACTGCCTACAAACGCATCACCTGAAAACTTGTAGCGGTCTAAATAGTGGTTGTGCTTAGAGCACTCAAATCATCGGGTCGCATCCCAGCTTGGAGGTAAAAGGCAGAAGTCACCAGAATGAGGGATTTATTGTGTACAGAACTCCAATTTGCTATCTATCCTAGTGGAAGTCGGTCAAGTTCCTGCAGGTTGGTGCGTCTGAAAGCGTTGACTGAAGCATCGGATGACCTTGAGGCAGCTGCGTTTGAACAAGGACGTGTGACAAAGCAATAGTGGGCCTCAGCCCGAGACTCATTCTCAGGCCAAGACGTTTGATAAATCCAGTTTCCTTACCTTCCCAAAATCGACAGTTAGACCGCTGTCCACCACGAGCTTAAACAAGCTAAAGGTAAGCGCAGTGACTTGCTCTGGATTAAAGTGAACGTAGACTCACGCAAGATCTCCTCCACTCTTCCCCGTCCCCCACTCACGCACCTGTACCGGTGTAAAAGACAAAGTTGAGAAGACCGGAGATGGGGTAGGGCGCAGGTGGGTGGTGTGGCCCTAAGCGTGCCATTACGCTCAGAACGGTCAGTTTCGTAAGGTAAGCACAGAACGACTAGCCGAGTGACCCTTGCAACTACACAGGCGAGGTTGTAACCGCCACCTCCGCCATCACGCCGCCTGCAACTGCGCTAGGCGCTGCTAGCCGGTATTTATTCCTCTGGACCAGAGAGAGGGGAGATGAAATTAACCGGGCAACCATGTACACGGCATGTAAACCCAGTGGGAGCGGAAGCGCATACACCGACGTGGAAACAGATCCCAGGAAACCGCCAGCGCACACCAGGCCGCAATTACCATGGTTTGCTGTAGCGTGGCGTTGCATACCCACACAATCCTTAACTCTCAGAAGGGTGAGAAAGCAAACCTACACTTATAGATCACTTTTGCTCACTGTAATGTGTTTATTTTCTGCTGACGTTTCGGACAGCTGGGCCGGTTGTCCTTTTTCAAAGCGAGAACCGAGTTTATCGATTTGCAATTCAAAGTTGTGGCTGTGTGTGTTGGCCATAGGCTGATCGATTTTCTACGTTCGCTGCTTGGCCCTGCAAATGGATTTTGGCGTGACCTGACGGCAATTTATGCGTGACGAAACCACCGGAAAAGGGAACAGGATTGTCAGCATCCTCTACCGTGGAGACGGAACACAACATTAATTGCCGTCAAGTTACGCCAAAATCCACGCGCAGGGCCAAGCAGCGAGCGTAGAAAAATCGATCAGCCCATAGCCTACACACGCACACGCATACAACCACAACTTTGAATTGCTGATCGATAAAGTCGGTTCACGCTTTGACAAAGGACAGCCGGCCCAGCTGTCCGAAATGTCTGCAGAAAACGAAACAGATTCCGGTGGGCAGAAATGGTCTATGATTCTAAGCCCGGACCGTGTGGACCGCGAATCGCTTACATCATGGTTCAAAGGACTTAGTCTATAAGCCAGTGCAACGACCTGTCAAATTCCTATTCGGTGTTGAGGCTCAGTTTAGCCAAAGCAAGTTGCAACTGAGAGAACGCACAGAAAAACGCGTCATATAACGCTAGCGCCAGGGAAGCAGATGGTCGAGTAATCATCGCGTCAAATTCCACCTCGTATGATGAAAGTTCAGCAGGTCACGGCCCGCACGCCTGTCATCAAGCCATTAGCGCACACGCGGGCAATTATCCTCGACAAAGGAGTTGTTAATTATCATAAGTGTGCAATATCTTAGTGACTGCCTCATATACATACTGCAAATAATTTTGCATAGATTACCCGTTCCTGTTGCTCTTAAGGCTAACGTCTCTGATAAAGTATCCACGACGGATTTCGACTTAGGTCAAATCTGAAAAGATTGGTCCGATACCTTTGCTATCGACCCCCTATATATTAGTTTACGTTGACATTTTGAAAATTTAGAAGTGTTATCTTATTCAGCTTGCCGGAAAACCTTGTTGATCACAGTCTGCCAATAGGTTATTTTTTTATTGAGACAACTATCTTATTGTGGTTTGTAGAAGTTGGTTAAACCTAAGGAAGAAGTGGAAATGTAGGCTGCTTTAAGAGATCACGACTACTGGTAAATATTTTAAGGTCAGAATATAAAGCTCCCTCAAGCGCAGTATCTAAAGTAGATGAGATTCCCCATACAGCAGTTTGATAGATCGTTTCGACGAGGTCCACAGCAAAGGGACAAAGTGCTGTAAACCCCCATTAAAAAAAAACATTCATACTTTACAATGCGATTTAATTTACATACAGCCAGCACTGATCAAGGGCGAAAACTATGGAAGGTGTGCTATACCATTAACTGTTAACCAAAATTAAAGAGGATTTTTGATCAGAAAAAAAATACCAAAATAAAGTTATAACATTGATTACCGTACAGCATAACCCCAAGATATTTGAATCAAATCAGGATGCCGGCTTCTGAGCGCCAGACGGCTTGAAAAACTACACTGTAGAAAAGAACTCCACATGAGGGAAGCATTTTCTTCATTAACTTACGATGTCTCTATCAATTCAAATATACCATTTATACACCATGCATAGTAATATTATTGCTCGTAATCATTTTATAGTACGAGGAAGAAGACGTATCGAGCGCCAGATCAATTGATTGATTGTTCTGAGCTTTTGAACTCTTACAGGAGTCCATCTTCAGAACTATCCCTGTGTATTACGGGACAGGTGGTAATAACGGGTAAATGGGAAGAGAAAGAAAAAATAATTTAAAAAAGTAAAGCATATAAAAGTAGTAAAAAGTAGGAATAAGTATTTAAATAACCCATTATTTGCGCGCGATTATTAAAGTGGCCTAATAGTGCCCAAGTGGACACAATCGTCGACTCAATCATGCGTATAACATCATTATAGCATTGATATAGCCGACAACTGTAGCCATTTGGGCCATATCGCGCACAAATATTCAGTTATTTCAATAAGATGTTTGGGACCCTAAATCGGACTTTCGTCATTGATTGCTAGATGCCACACGACCGCCTGAGTGGGCCGTGGGCCCTCAGTTAAAAAGTGAAGCTAAAATCTTTATCACCGTCGCGCAATCGGTGCAGGCCATACTTACGAAAGCCTAAAGTGTTCATAGCGGAAGCCGATTGGCTTTATGTCTGTACGCGAATCCGAGGCCAGTTACGAAGGTTTTTTGCTTCAACAAAATGGTCCAACCCTTCCTCGGTATGATTCAACGTTTCTCCAGCCACTGGCGCCTTATCATTTCCCGCACCCCCCTCTCCTGTCCCACACTTCCGCCCCCATCCCCCCTCCACCCATTTGATCGGCCTGAATATGACGACCTAACAGCAGTTCAGCCAATTAGATAGCAGGATACCTGTATCTCTTTTATGCTGTTCTGACGAAGATGTGTTTAAAATATGCGTACGTTTGCTAAAATTTCGTGCCCGGAAAATGGTTAGCGGAGGAGAAGTCCAGGGTATTGCTGGCACAAGACTTAATCCGCCTGACCTGTCGGATTCCAGAAATTTGCAGCATCTTTTCCCAGGTGTAAATTTGACGATGGCGTATACAGCAGAATTTATAGGAACCACAAACATCACGGGTGCACATCAGCTGCGTCCTCTCACTGCATCAAGTGAGTAATTAATGAGTGAATATACAAAAATTGAACTCGTACAGAAGAGGTCATAGAAACAGGTCAGGAAGGGCAGTTAGTACACTCAATGAATATACTGCATGCAGAAACTGCCAGCCTCAAGGAAAGTCGACTTAAGCGTGGATACCCACCTCATTTTATTGAAAAGTATAGCAAACTCTTACGGCAAAAGGTTATGGAACAGTCAGTTCCAAAAAGCCCGTTTTCATATCCTTGCCCTTTAACGGTGACAACAACTTAAACACAATAGAGAGACGCTTACGTAACACCATTGAAATGACCAACTTTGCTGCTGAGCTCATATTTTGCAACTCTACAAAGACCCTTCCGATTCCAATTGCGAATGATGCTTTGCCATTGTACGCCACTTCACATTGTATTAACGAATTAACATGCACTTTTCGATGCAAGTACATAGGACGAACACAACGGCCATTGGCAGCCAGAGCTAAGGACCACTTGCCGAGTTGGCTATTAAAACAGGAGTATAAAACTCCTCGTTCTTCCATTACTTAACGCCTATTGGATACGGGCCATTCTGTAGACCCAAAAACATCCTTCCGAGTACTTGTTCGGGCACGAATAACTCATACATTTCGCTACCTGGGGGCTGCCTATATAAGACGGTCAAAACACGAACTATGTAGACAGCTGGAGCATGTTGTGAACCTAGCTTTGCCCTGGTAACATCCGGCTCCCGGATTCAAACTTCCGCCTGCCTGCATTGTTGCTTTAACATTTTTCCTCTACGTCACTATGCACAGTGTTTCACTTGCTTACATTACTAATTAGTCTAATTTATTAATTGACCTTCCTAACCTGTTTCTATGGCCTCCTCTGTACGAATTCAATTTTGTGTATTCGATTATTCGTCACTCACTTTATGCAGTGAGAGGACGCAGATGATGAGCACTCGCGAAAGTTAGGGTTCCAATAAATTCTGCTGTCTACGCAATCTTCAAATATTGGATTCCAGCTCGAATCCATCTTCAGAGACAACATTGTATGTACACAGGAAGTTGCAATATTTGCAAGATGCAGTCGCTATGCCATTGCAAACCTTTGACAATTAACAGATCCCCCTTCCTCGAGCATAACTGCACTCTAATGCGCTAATTGCTCAATGTCCCATATGTGGGTCGTTCCCCTGTCAATACAAGCGAACATGGAGGCGCAAGAGGTAACTGAGAAAAATAATAAGATGTGATAGCTTGGGGGAGGCCTGTAAACCATGACTCAAGTAATTCACGTCTCACATGAGTGTCAGCTCTCGCGAGAATTTAAGTCTCATAAAATGTGAGTGTGTGGCCGGTTCTAGTCAAATGAGCCGCACCTTGAGAGTTGGCGCCACTTCTCCGCACTGCGGCCGAGTGTTCGGCAATTCGTGTCTTGAGAAGTCTTCAAGTTCCTCCAACGTAGTTGCTTTGTCCAAAAACGCACTATAGACTACTCCAGATCTACTTTGCCGGTCTTTTGACACCTTTTGGTTTCATCCAGCCTGTGTAGGAATCCAACTCCGAGTGGTGCAAGAAGACGACCGACGGTCTCCGAGAAATGTTTGACATTCGGGATCCCTCGTCAAAATTTAGAGTCGCTGCGATTTTGTTGCCCATCCTGTTTGCGCATGCATCAGTTGACAAAGTTGCGCGGGTAGCCATTTCAAAGATATTGCATTTCGGTGTCTTTGTCTTCTGCCTCACTGCAGCGTGTCTCAACAGGCCGATAAAAAGTCTGTACGCAACGGCGTTTGTGATTGTGCATGAATGACCGTTCATAGCCACACGCAAAAACAAGCTTACCCCATACAGATTAGGAGTGCATACTTGGTTATTGTTTCCTAAAAGCACGGACGGGCCGTATTATTTTTGCGACCATCGCCTGGTACCGGTAATAAGCACGAACTCTGAGATAGCCCGGCTGATGTCCTGAAAGCTAGCACGAGAGACCAAGAGAAGTCAATCAGCCAGGAGGATAAGCGGATTCCCACAGTACTGCGAGCCACTCTTACAAAAGGCTGCAGGCTATTTATTCGATTCGTCCCATGAACAGGCGTCAGCGACAAGGGACCAATTAGCTATGAGTTAAAATCGATAGCCACGGCACGCGCTCTCAGGACAGCGGTTTCGAGCTGCACTTATAGGCCTTTCTGAAAGATGAATAATCGTGGGAATGGGCACATCCACAACAAGTTTAATATACTATTGGCAGGATTGTGTCGTGGGGTCGTCTGGGGAAAGTGTGAAGCATACGAACGAGTGATTTTAAGGGAGAGGACGGGTGGGGCATGCCAGGGAAGAAATTAGAACCTAATTTGAATGTCCAATAAAAAAGTTACGAGGGTAAGTTGGATCGCGTAGTCAAACCTTGGGAGGAGACATTGAAGGTAGCTTTAATATCATCCCTAACCCCGCCCGACCAACGGCGAACGCGTACATGTAGGGGGGTGTGCCAAAACCTCGGGCAAGGTCAGTGAGAGACATTTTCCAGTGGTATCACCAAAACCAACTGGGAAAAAGCTTAACAAAGTAAAAAAGGCAGGGAGATTAGGCAAATCACTCAACTTAAAATTTGTCAGTAAACGGTAGTTTCCGTGGGTAGTTCAAAGAGCCAATTTTGCTTAGTTTGCCGATTTTAGCAGTTATGGAATGTGTTTGCCTTCGGAGAACCGTTCTGCATTCCAATTTCATCAAAAAATTCCTGCTAGATCGATGGATGGCGCGTAGAAAACCAGAAGTGTACAGGTAATTTAACCTACTTAAAAATTTAGGTAGGTAGCTATAATACATAAGGACCCAAAAAAGACCGCTAGAGACAACCTCACCATACTATTGATTGATATTCGTAAGTATGATTATAAGAATTAGCACTTTAGCCTAGGCGATTGCTTGCAGCAGCAGTATCGTAGTCCCTGTAGCCTAAACCTAGTAGAAACGGACACAACCTGGTGAGTTGAGTTGAGGAAGCGTAAAACAAGGCAGGGCCTCAAACATGTATTTGCTCGAAATAGCATAAACTAAGGTTTCACATTCCTTGCTGAGATTAAGAGGGTATGAGTCCCAGCGTTGATTACAAATCAGCGTCACTTCTGACAAACGTTAACGTCAGAAATCACGCTAGTAATGTTAAGACGCAGCTACATTGCTATTTAGCAGTAGTATAAATTGAAGTAACCGTATCAGTCTCAGGCTCCTTGAGCCGGTCTTGAAACCTTCTGAAGATGAGTGAGGGCAGACAGTGCAGCAGTACCGCACAAAGTCTATTGTCACTTAAGATTAGGTTAGGCGGTGTTTCTGGCTTGCATTGTAAAGAGCGGCCAACTCCGGGTCCCGTTTGGTCTTCTTGACCCCAGGCGAAGGTGAAGAGTGCGGAATCTACAATGGACTTAGAAACGTCATGGTAATCAAAGTCCTGTCCCAGCCATCGTGCGTTCTTCGTCTCGGATCGGTGTCTGCCGAAATGTCGTCATCAAGTGTTGGAATTTAGCTTGGTGATCGCTCGGCCACCTGGCTCACCGACATTGACGATAAAGAATGTGTTCGTCTGCGCGTTCGGCGAGTGGCTGATCGCTATGGCACCGAATATGGGTTGGGCAGGTCATTGCACTTGTTGATAGACTAGGAGCCCGTAAAGCAAGACTCTGTGGGATGCGATGTAGTCCGGTCGGATAATAGAATACGAACGTATCCCAAAGGTTATGAACTGGTAGATGAGATAAGGTGTGGAAGACCAGACTTTAATGAATAATTTCATCAAACGCAGAAGGAGTAGAATGTGAGTACTAGGTAAGTGACTCCCAAACGAGTGCAGTTCAGCCATGAGCGGACCAAATCCAGATTCACATTCCGGTGGGTGTAGTCGCCGGGCCCGGATGTCTGCAGCCAGTCGTGAGGTCGTGGGTTCCCGGAGTGTCTGAGCGTAAACAGCCGCCAGACTAAGGCCTTTTATGGACTGGCCTTGGGAAGTGGTTGTCTAGTTAGGTCAGATAGACATGTCCGTGACCTTAACCTGCCCTTAACACGCTTGGGTGCGCACGTGCTTAGGGGACACGAGTAACAGACATGCCAGACATACCCCAGAAGCACGCAAACAGAGCATAGCTTAGAATACAAGGTCGCTACAAGTCAAGCAACTTATATCAGCAGCCCCGGCACCCCGATTACCAAAATCAAATTGGGTTCCACAGCAGTACTTCAGCTACCAATACTTGGTTCGGCCGCTTCTGACTGTGATAATTTTTCTGCTTATTTGCGTTGTATTTAATTACCAACCGTGATGCGGCAGGCCCTATGCTTTTTGCAAAATGATCAATTAATTGAATATTTAAAATTTGCTGCGAATTCGGTAAGGATTGTTAAAGTGATGCACCATCCCTGTTATAACGGTAGCACTTTGTGGCGTCCCCGTCTAGTTACGCCAGTCGGATTCCCCAAGAAAGAACACAATAAGAAGAGCGTAATTTTGGAATCCACCCGGAAGAGGGTTTATTATGTACAAAACCCGGAGTTGCTGTCCCGGGTGGCAGTTGCCGCTGGTTGATCTCCAGCACGCCTTTGTGTCCCCGCAGTGGGGGCGGACTGGCTGTATCCCCGCAGTCCGTGTTGCAATTCACTGTCTGAGAGGTGACAGTGACTTGTAAGGTATTGCTATGCACGTTCGCTTGTGGCATCATTGGATGCTTGGGATAAAGTCACACGACCAGATGGCAGGCTCGTAGGCTTGCGTGCGCCTGTGTCCTCTCCAGAGGTTTGGGTCATCGCGTGGGCGAAACCGCCGCAAAGACATGTGACCTTGAAGGCAGCCCTTATGTTTACAAAGGAATCAGCGCCGCAGTCGGTGGCATGCACGACGCATCAGGAGAGCCCGCAAGGTTGCTAGCCTTTGACCAGACTACACCCCTAACAACCCCCAGGTGGCACAGAGAGAATACGGACGTTAGTAATGCGGGCGGTTTCGTATTAAATTCCAAAGAAATTCGAGTCGGTGGTAAGGTAAGATGTAAGGTTAGTACGTATCATGAGTAGAAATAGGGTTGAGAATATGTTGCGGTTAAGGCTATTGTTAGGGTTTAGACTTGGAGGGAAGTATGCCTCCTGGAGTTATGTGCAATGCCACCTGTATAAGAGGTATCTCCTATTCTCCCTCCTCCCCTTAGGGGCCGGGGATTGGGGACGAATAGATGTTTCCGACCCCGTATCCTCATCCTTCCGAGTGAGATAGGCTGGCATACAGGTAGCAATACTGAGCTACCGAAAATGCTGTAATGTTCTATTTGACCCAAACGGAGGCAATAAGCATCAAAATCTTTGCAGCACCGCTCTCATCGGTGTTTCCACTAAATGGCCATCACCCGGCTACGGGTCTTGGTAGTGGATTAGATGAGGCCATCCAATGTCACTCAACTCAGTAGACTGCAGGCTGGTTTGGGTACAAACCAGACGAGGGTCTCCTGTTACGTCAGCTCCCCATACAATCGGATACCGCTAGATTTACTCTGAGAGGCCGCTGGGACGTGGGGAGGGTGACGAGAGTTCGATATATTTTGTATTTACTGCTCAACATCATCACAAATAATCCATTTGACCTTGATATTGTCAAGTGCACTAAAAGGAGTGGTTTGGAAGCTTAATAAGATAACTCGATTTAACTTATTAAAGTGAAAAGACAGAAAGAGGAGGGTAAACCACTTTCATCTGTCTCCAGTGCAGGGACATCTTCGAAATCAACCAAGTCCGAAATGCTCTCATGCAAAAGAGGCAGCCTTGGTAATTTCGTTAAAACGAAAGCGTTATCAGCAAAGTCCACTGAATATAGGAGGCCAGCACACAGCGATAAGCGCACAATGCTGAATTACCACGGACCAAAGCCAACAACACGGAATCGCTCTCAAGACCTTCTAACTGTTAACTCAGATTGGGCCTAGTTGGCTTTGCATTCCCGACCCTGCTACCCCACTAGCACTGAGTACTGCCACTGCTGAAAATGCAAATCCCATTGAATCGTAACATTGCCAAACGTTCAGCTGCCAGTTTGCCGATAGAAGCGAATATACGAGTGCCAGGAAGCATTTCGGGAGAAGAAGATGCGATTACTGGAAAGAGAAGTTTATTTACCTGACGTTTCAGATTTTGTCCAGAACCCTTGATTAGATGTAACCGTAAAATAGGGTGATACATGCACAGGTCACGCAGTATTAACGGTTTGTACTGGCCACGCGACCGCATGCGCACTATAATTATCAGCTCCGCTAACCATCATTGAGGGCCGTAATCGGTGCAATGATGGCTTGGCAGTCCGCTTCCGAGTCATTGATTGCCACAATTTTGTCATCCGTATTGGACGTGGTCCTGATAATTATGCGACAATTATGTTCGCTGTCGTAGGAGTTGTCGCTGGGCCCGGCCCTTTCCACGTGACTGATTCTGCCGCTCAGACATTGTCTCAGTACAAAGTATGGGAACGATAAGTCGTTGCACCTGTTGATCGATCCAAGGGTGATTAAACTCACGGTGTGAAGCGCGACATTCGTAGCTCAAGTAGGTAGAGCGTTGGCTTGCGTAAAAGGCCTCCCTCCTATGTGGGTTCGAATCCCGCCGAATGCCGCGAGTTTCTTCACAATTGGGTCAAGTAAATATTTCGGGCAAATAAAGTTCTTGTTCCAGTGATTGCATATTTTAATTCTGAACTGTCCAGAGTGCCGAACAGTATCCATCGGGCCTGCGTCACTGGCCCACGCCATCCAGTCAAACGGACACACGCGTACACCAAAAAACAATAACCTGATCCCAAAAATCACACAAAGGAGTTGCCGAGGTTAGCGATTATACGCTAACAATCACGACATCGTACAAGTTATGGCTTGGAAGGCTGCCAGCGGGCGATATACCGCGTTTCTCTCAGGGACTGTGGGTTATGCTGTAAGTTGCTCCTATTTCTGGGGGAAGAAGGGATGCCAGGCCCTATGAGCTCTGATTTTTTAGGTCTTGTTCGTGTGGAGTGGATACGAGGCGAGAGAAAGAAAAAGATGCTTTATTTTTAAGGTAGTTATCCAAAATTTTCAGCAAAAAATGACTCCATTCACAGAGAGCAAGGGATAAAGGTGAGTTCAGTGATGATACCCATGTAAGCATTCAGGAAGTCAAGTTAGGCGAACGAACGTTTTCGAGCAATTCATCATCAGGCAATACAAGAATATTAGAGAGGGCAGAAATAGCGAAAGTTTAAGCAACCCATCAGTAGTAATTAGAGGGATAAAGGGGAGAGGTGTAAATGTTATAGAATACTCAAAACCCAAAGATTTGCATGATATCCACATCTGTTATGGAAACAGGTCTGATTTAAACTTTTCAATTTCCGTTTCTTCACACGTGAGATAGCCTGCTAGGAGCGGGAGTATAGAGTACTGATATGCCGATGTACGGCAAGACATATGACGGAAGCTTTGGCGCATAGGACGGCAAGACTTCACAGCCATTAATTCAAAGTCGAGAGAATGAGTAATCTCACTAAGAATGTGATCAGGAAAATAACTAGAGAACAGTAAAGAACGAAAGTGATAGTGCGTAGCACGCATAGATTGGACTCTATGCCAGCTCAGCGACTGTTCCCACGTCTGTACTCAGTCTTGCCGCTGAAATATACCCCTGCTCATAGAAAAGCCACAGCCAATCCAACCGTCAGAGCTAGTCGTGTGTACCTTCGTTGCCAATGCATTTTTTTGCAAGCTTCTCTTAACAGGCACTAGGTCTCTTCGTAAATGCAACATGATAAGGTGTATGTGATCTTCAACGGAAGTCGGTCTTTACTTTCTAAGCATACGAGGAGAAAGTTCGTTAGGAATACTTGTAGGTTCACCACGGAGATAGCGCTTGTGAGCGTTGTCTTCAGAAGTCGGTTTATCAGTTCGCCTGTTGCATCGCCTTAGGAAGGCAGTCCTTTGAACGAGTGTTTCTTTTCTGCAGTTAAGATAGCAAGCTGTTGGGTGCATTTACCAATATTTCATTTTCAAGAAACGTGTTCTGCAGCTGCGGGAGTCCTGCCTCAACAGTTTCAGGGGGTTAATACGTCGCACTCTAACTGTCAATCTCTGGACTAAATGTCTTTTTTAAGGGAAACAAACTGTGAAAGTTGATGTGCCGTCCCGTCCAGCTTTTCGTTCGAAATACCCTATGCTGGTTAGGTCCATACTCTGCCTTCGCAGAAGGACATCAGGGAAGACGATTTCACTACTTGCCTCAGACTCTGCAGAAAACTTGAACGATTGATGTACACTGTTAAAATTCCAGACCAGGGCATCGGTACCAGTGTTGTGTTCTGTCAGACAGAAGATTTCATCCACGTATAGACCGTAAAATTCGAGATTATAGATGGTGTCCCGTTCAAGACAATGAACGCACTGCAGAGAAGTTGCACATTCGGTGTGCACCACGTAAGTAAGGGTTTAAGGGCTTCCATGGGCACACCTATCCAGTAATTCGAGTTTCGAATAACGTCACAGAGGTAGGTTATGGATTCTGCCACGGATACGTTGGTAAACGGTGACGATACATCCAAGGATAGCATCTTCCATTCACCAACGTTAATATTATTTATCACGTCGACAAACTCTAATGTGTCCGTCCAACTTTCAAGATATAGGCAACTTTCAAGCGTCCTAAGCCTTCCTCCCAGCCATTTGGCAAAACTGTGATAGGAGGAGTTTCTCATATTCAAGATTGGGCGCAAATGTAGCCTCTTTTGGGAATTTTCGGAAAGCCGTGCATTCCGGGTATCGTCGTGCCTACAGGTCTCACTCTTTCAGGCTATTTGTCGGACAAAAGACCTTTTTCGAGGCCCCCTGTCTGGTCTGGTAAGCACGTTTCATTTCTGTGCAGTTCGCTTAGACTATCAAGATGGACCCCTGTTAAGGAACTTCTCTTTCTTGAAGCGTTTCTTAAATAGAGTTCGCAGTAATTCACCTGAGTTGACTTAAGATAATCCACTTCGCTAGGCTCGGTAGACTTAAGATCGACTGTCTGGCTAAAAGGGCTCTCAAATTGGATTTCCAGTTGCTTCGGCATACGCCGTGCAATGCAAAACTTGGTACCTAATGATAATAGCTCTAAAAGATAATTTTATCAATAGGTAGGTATTGGAGGTATTGGAGAATACTTATGTAAATATCGTACATATGTATGTACATATCGCTCCAGATTGTCTAAGAGGGTGGCTTGCGCTTTTATTTTTTGGACATTTCATATGAGCTTAGTCAATCAGGCCTGAATTCTTTTATTTCTGACTGTTTGCACAGTCTTCAAATGCTCTATGACACAGGTTTCGCTGACCTTCCCGAATTCCGCCGTTAACCGTCTCAAGATAACTTTCTGCGTGTCATTTTAGTGTGGCTAACGAAACTGCGAGCAAACAAGCCCATATTTATTACTTCAGCGGGGCGTTCTTATTCCCTTGTCCTTGTTATACGGCCATATAAATCATCCTTAAGGGTCCCTGTGAAGCACGCTGGAGTAGGGCAAATGCCTGCATCGGAAATAAGTAACTGCTCGGAAAGTACTGTGCTAGCGGAGGCAGGAATGTACGCCCAATAAAGATGGTGAGTGCTTTCCACTTAGTAGTGTAACTCGTGATGCCTAGAACTTCCGGATCAGTACAGTAGACAAACTAACCAATCCTTTGAACTTCCGCTATCCGTGTAGGCAAACAGTATTAAAAACAAGCACTCCCACGTCGACCATACCAACAGCAGTGTGTCACTCATAACAGTTCTACTCAAACTGAACAAACAAATGAAAGAGACCAAAACCGCCTACTCTGAACTGAAATTGGCTCGGAACACGAACAAACCACTGACAAAACAACCTCACTAACTTCCAACACTGATTGATGGTTCATTGTAGTGAAACAGAAGGGCAAGAAGATGAACGTGTGTGTGGATATAGTTTATAAATATCTTACGACTGTTTTCGTTTTCACATAACATAACAATCTCAAATACACGCAAGAAAGGGGAGCAAGAGGACAGTTAACGAGGTTGGGCGGGGGGCAGGAAAAGAAGGCGTTAATCTGCCTCGAGTACTCCATCCGTGCATGAGGCAAAAAAACGGGAGAGCAAACAGCACAAAAGCTGGGCGCATGTGCATCTGAAGGACATACAGAGCACGGGGGAGGGGAGGGGGGGGGAGGGGGGGAGAAGGGTAAATTTACAATGGGAGGGAGCGGGGTCTGAGGCTGCGATACCCAAACGAGGTAGACTTGACAGGCGGCATTGAGAAATCACAACGCTGTATGCAGTGACCTCGAGAATTGAGTTGGCGGTTTTGTATGCGAGCAGTAGAGTTCACTGGCGAAAATTACACACACACACACACACACACGCATGTGTGCTGTGAACAGGTAAGGCATCTTCTGCAACCAGGCGGCGAAATGGTCATCGCGCAAAGCCACACATCAGGAGTAGGCGCTGTTGGTTCGCAGAGTCTCGAGGCGAGCAGCCAGTTTTAGCGCTGGTCCAATTTTCATGCTTATGGGTGGTTGAATGAACTGATTCTCCGCCAACAGCAGTAGAGCTTCACCGTCAATCTCGTTGTTCAGGAAGGCGTCTGCGTAGGGCGCGCAACCCGGTGTGCTAGTGACGAATCCGGCCACATCGGTGACCGACCAGTTGCGTATCCGACCGGGCGGCGGGGGTGCAGAGGGCGCAGGGGGTCTCACGGACGGAGCAACAGTGCCACCACCGCCGCCACTCGCAAACGGCACCGGGAGGCGACGCGCAGGTAGCCGAGCAGTTTCCTAAACAGAAAAAAAACAGAGGATAGGTTTTAGGCCCGACATAGATCCGGTATAAAACCCGTGGTTGAATGAGACCCAGGCGCAAATCAGACACACTTAGAGATACCATCCGAGAGGATGAGGAGCCATGAAAATCAGCCAAACTGGTTGAGGGGAGAAGGAAGTGGATGCTGCAGCTCCTTCGGATGTTCCATTTCCGGAACCAGTTCCTGATCCTGCATCTGAAGGCCGGAAACTACTTTCAACACGCCGGCCAAACCATGTACACCAAAATATGCAGCGCACAGGTCAATGCACGCCACAAGCAGTACTGACCCACTTGAAGGGGAAGTGTTAGGAATGCGCCCATTCCCACGATCAGTCATCATACAGAAAGGCTTCTGAGTGCAACTCCACGCCGCTGTCATGAGAGCGCGCGCCGTGGCTATCAATTTGTCACCATAGTTGATTGGTCCCCTGTCGCTGACGCCTGCTCATGGAGCTGGCTGAATACATGCTCCGCAGTCTTTTTGTAAGAGTGACTTGCTCGGTGTGAATACACGTCTCCTCCTGGCCAATTTGATTCTCTTGGTCTGTGGTGATGGCATTCGGGACAACAGTCGAGCTGGCTCAGAGTTCCTGCTAATTAAAAATACCAGGCGGGGGTCGTTACAGGAATGTGTGACCTACATACAGAGTCCGCATAAAACCCCTGATTAAGTGAGTCCCAAATCAGACAGACTTAAAGATGCCATCGGAGAAGGTGAAGAGTCATGCAAATCAGATAACCTGGTTGATGGGAGAAGGAAGCGGATGAGGGGCGTCGGATTTGTTGGTTGCCAGGCGCTCCTTGCTGTTTGCGTGTGTAGAATCGTAGACTGAGTGGATGGTTAACTTCAAACCGGCGTTTTGAACCGACGAAGCGAGGAACGGAGGAGCTTTGCTGCGCGACTCCTCCGGATCCGAAGGCGGTGGCAACGGAGATCGCAGAGCACCTGGAAAGATAGTGGATTTAGTTAGCAGTTCGCCTAGGGGAGGGCGAGTGGGGAGTGGCATGGGATGGTTATGGTAAGACATAAACAAAGTGCTGGCAGCCTGCTTATTTGATTCTCATACTTATAGGTAGAAGACTACCAGAGTCTTACGGCCGCTAAGATTTGAAAAGCTTCTGCTACCCAAATGGTGATTCTCAAAGGACTCTTTTAAACATAAGTGAACTTCAGTAAACTACAGTAGGTGACATATCTGATTAAAAGTTGAGGATTGGAGGATTTAACAAAAACTTGAGGTCGCTTATTAAGTTCACTGTGTTGGCTTGAGGCGCAAAATGCTGTTTACTAGAATTGAATTCCATTCAGATCAGTATAGCCGGAGAAAATATAAGCGGGAGCGGGCAAAATCCAACCTTTGTTGATTTCCAAGGAATTTCCTATGCTATTAAGCGCTGCGGAGAAAAGGTTCACATTTGTACATGCTAAAGTATAAAAAAATCACAAAGAGCAGAAAAAGTTTAATTATATTTTTTCACTACAGAGAAAATTTTGTTTTGCGTCCATGAAATTGAGGTTAATGTACTTACGAGATACAGGACTAGAGTCGAGAAAAGGTTGATGAATCTAGTTAACAAATGTTTTCTCTACAAATACGTTACGTTTAGTGCCCTAAAGATAAGTAATAAACTTACAAGACGCAAAAATGTGTTTTACTACGCCAAAATTAGTTGGCATATTTGACTTCAGATGGACTCCCTCGAAATCTTATATGTTTTCTAATTAACTTCGTAAACTAAGTCCATCCAAATGTTGTCAAAATGTAGACGGAAATCAATGAATATTAAAACTCCAAACGGAAGAAGTAGAAGATTACCATGTTTAAGGGTATTTGAGGATATTTTTGGTCACTATCATGTCCAATTAAAATCAAAGAACACTGCACTGAAGTAAAAAAACGCATTGAAAACTGTTCTGGCTTACGTAGAAATGTGAGTTCTTTCATTTCCAGCACAATTTTTCCTCTCAGTTTTAGGGAAGTCAAAAACCGGTCAAAATATGCCATCGTTATCTTGACTTTAACTTCGAAAAACGTATCGTACACAGATATTCGACTTCGAAATATCTAACTAAAGCGCTTTTTGAGAAGTTTTTTTATGAATCTTAGTTTAATTCATTCTTGGCTTTTGTTGTGGAAATTAATTTTCCTCGGCAAAAAGTTGACATGTTTGGGCGATTCTAAAGTCATGACCCACACAGGCAGCTACCAAAGGAGGAATGTTTAAGAACTCATTATTTAGGTAAATGCTTTTAAGATATTTCTTATTTCTAAGTTTTCGGTAAATAGGTTGAACGAAATCGGTATTTATGGACAAACAAAGCAAAACTGTGAAATTCGTAAAGTGTTCAGCAGCATTTCTAAAACAGTTTGCTGCTCGTCGCACTCAAAATCTTGAAATAATTTTCTTAAAATGTGGCAAACGGAAATTTCTTTCAATATGCACAAGATGGTATGAATTTGATTACAAGTACAACCGTAATCTAACTTTTAAGTAAACAGCCAGCCTATCCATGTGTGGCCGTCAATGTACTTTTATTCCGCTCAACAGCCGGGATGTGATTTCCATAGAAAATAGTTTCGCAATTGTCAATAGAAATTGATACAAAGCATGCAAGAATCTTTTCGTGCATTAAAAACGGAAATGTGTCCGAAGATTCAAAATTTGAAAACAAGTGTACCTAAGGTGACTACATCCATTTCTGACACATTTAGTGCAAGTTTAAATGTTATTGGAAAAGATTTAGTTGATAAAAATTTTGCATTTGTACTTATTCTGTATTACCTTGCCATCTTTTTCCATTCCCATGCCTTAAACACACTTTTAGTTCACACTGGACCAGTAAATTTTCATATTGTTATTTCTTGAGTTTGCAGATTTTTGTAAAAATTACATTTTTCTATGCTAGTTAATAGTAATTTCTCAACCAAACTCTGACTCGTTTTTACTTATAGTTCTTACTATTTGGGGGCACGCCGCATGTGCTGACTTCCCGCAAAATGACTTTTATTACGTTATCAAACACATTTCTTGAGATAGTGCACCAACTTTATGCTTAAAAGCTATACAATTTTCAAATGCACTAGAAATAGTATCTCGGTGCCAGGTCATTAGAAGGAAAACGTAGAAGTAAGAAAAACGACCTATTTTCGCCCACCAAATGTGCATGGCAGGAGTCTTGGTCAAAATACAGGTTATTTCGGTTTGGAAAGGACGCCTTTCGGAGTATACAGTACGAACCATGACCCCTCCAGTATCCCGAAAAAGTCCAGGTAATTTGTAGGTCGTCCAAAAATTAATTGTGTGGGATAGTTTGACAGAGGGGTAGCTTTCTGCTTTTTCTGGAGTCGGGAGTGAACATGGCCATTCATCCCCTGCGGCATCACTACTGAGTCATCTTTTACCATGACCTCTACCCTTGCACTCCGTGAATGAAGCCATTTTGCTGAGAAGTTTGGATATTACCTTCAAAAAAAGCCTTCGCTCTCTCTACTTGTTTCTCGAAAGCGAGATTCTGTTTAGTTGACAATAAGCCTTAAAAAAAGGTCATTCCAATACTTGAATAACCGGTAGTCATTCTAACAGGTAATCACTTATGATAGCGTCAAGTGAATAGGTCACAATCATCTCTGCCTCATTTAGCCATTTATTTAGTAGTCTCAACAAATATGTCTTCTTTGGGGCCCGCATAGAAAAAATTGTAGTGAAGAGAGATAAATTATCAGTTGGTAATCACCCCATACCAGGCTCGGGCCAGTACTTTGAACTAGCAATAGGTGACCGCTGTCCATAGGAGCCCCAGGGTACAACAGGATCTCCTAAATCCATCCTGCAAATGGTTTACATCGGTGAACGCTGATCTGCAGATGTGACTTTAAATGTGCATGATAATTGGCCAATAGCCGGTAAGATATACGCGGTAAGATATATATATATATATATATATAGAACGAATGATCCGAGCTCCAAGACTGGCTTCCTAAGCTTGGGTGCTTTGGGATGAGGTTTGTGACTGGGTCAGAAGTAGTTACTCCGACTCTCTGTGTCCTCTTTGCTGGTGCTTCATAATTCCTTTTAATCACAACCCGCGTTCGGGTTGTTAAAGCTAAATATAACAAACGCACTGTTGTTGGCAGGTTCTGAGCGCTTAGGAACTCGGGAGTAAGCAAGACTGCATGAGGTTTACGTAGAGGTCAGCCCTGTGCCAGCAAAGACACCGGGGGGGGGCGGTTATTCCATATATCTATTTAAAACAACATTCAGTTTAGTTTTTTCGTTTTTATTTATTGGAGGCGAACTAAGCGTGCACCCTTCAGCCCGCTATTTGTTAAACGCAACGAAATTATGCCAAAAAATGTGGAAGAAACTAAAAACAGCTACTGCTACTGCTTTCTGCTTATGTCTCTAATGACGAAACGTCAGGCGTTTCTTATTCCCAAACAACAAACTGTACGGATGACCAGGAATCGAGAGGGGACTTTTCCGTGTAGTTCGACCTGACACTGAAAATAAAGCATCACGGGAAACAAAGTTCTCTTATCTACACCTAAGAGACAAACTTCGGTGGACTGCCTGCGTTTAGCAGGCCGGTTCGGTTTACCAGACTTTGCCCCAGCATTCGTTAGAAGTGCCTGCTCCAAGCAAATCTGTACTCGAAGGCCTCGCCCCTAGGCGGTAATATGAATTGTGGGCGCATACAGTTCAGAACGGGAGGCATTTGTATTGTTACTCGTTTGCGCAAAGATGTAACTGCTTGACAGAAAGCACCAAGGAAAACCATATTTTTAGAGTATAGGGAGGAGAAGGTGAAAAGGGAGGTAGGTATAGGCCACAAGACCTACCACTGGCAGTGGATGGGACCGAGACACTGAGTGGTGCAGCTACCGTGGTCATCAACGGTGAAGATAAGGGCAACGACGACGGTAGGCTGACGGGCGACTTCACTTTTGTCAGTGCAGACGACGGCTCGGCCAGTCTCTTGGGTTTCCTCTCACCCCCCTCGGCCACTCTGCCGTCCGCCAGAGGTTTCTGCCCTAGTTCAGCCGCGCTGCCCGTCACACCTACGCTCGAGAGATCGACAACGGCCGCGTCGGGATTGGCTGGTAGCTCGTGTGCGGCAGAAAGGCGTGTGGGGGCGGTGGAACGACGTTTGCGCTGATTGGTCGCCTCTGTCGTAAAGATGGCGGAGGCAGCATCTTCGGGTGTACGTTCTCGTGACCGCTGGGGCCGATGACGAGCGGGTGATGAGGAGGGAAAATCGCCGCCACCAGTGACGGTATGACGACCATTTGGTGGTGGTGGTGAGGAGCTGAGCTTCGCCTCAGCAGACACTGAAGTGGGCCGGCTGGTGACTAGCGGCTTTATGTCCATTTGGCGCAGAGCTGCCTCCACAACTGCCATTGCGTTGCGTACCTGCAAGCAAAGACAAGAGAAGTGAAACAAATTCATCGTCACGGGCAGGGAGCGGATGTCTGGGTTACAGAGGCGGAAATCTAGAAATGATGGAGAAAAAAAGATCTCCGCTGTCGGGGAAGGTGTTACAATTGGCTAGGTGAAAAAAGAGCAGACAATAGAGAATAAGAATAAAACGTTTACAGAGCAAACTGGTCGCCGAAATAATTATCAGAACATTTTTGGGGAACACCGGCCTGTCTAATCATACGACCAGAGTGGGTAGATAACATGCGCACAAGACTGCAAGTAAACGCAAAAGAATAGACGAAGGAGACCGAATAACCGATATAGGGTACGGAAAAGGTTTAAGTGAACAGATTATCCCGCACACAGGCTGCACTGCGTCCTACAATGCGTTACAGAATTCGCATTGCTTTTCAGCGAGGATTTCCATCACCACCAAACGTCCCGGGAGGCGAAGCAATCAGTCAACAGTCCAATTTATTAATGTGACACATTCCCCTTGCCGACGTGTGTTTGAATCCACTATGGTTCTTCATAAGTGGGTCACATGAAGTATTAACATTTGCCAAAACACCCTACTAGTCCAATTAGTATTTTCCGTATGGAGAGGGGTTGGCGGTTTTCCATCACACTGCCCTTGAGATGTAAACCTTGGTGTTACTCTGGAATCCAACCTCTCATTTACTCTTCATATAGAAGGACTCTTTATTAAAGATATATTTATACTATTATATCACACATTATATATTATTATGTTATATAAATATATTATATCCGCCGCTTGCGTTCAGATCACAGACCGCAAGCCCTAATCTTGTGATTTCTAGATGCCTGCATTTTCCAGCTCATTCTGTACTGCTCTCCAGCTATTTTTCTAGCTTTACTTAAAAAAAGACCTGGTCATTATTAAATGTATCCTCCGAATACTCTCTTCAGTTGCCGGTGTTTCCTATGCCTTTTAGCTGTTATTATAATACAGCGACACTTTAATACGGTCAAGCAATTTGCTGATCGCATCCTTAGTGAGGTCGCTCACTCTCTCCACTCCGAACTAATGGCTGCGAAGTCTTCCCGTACTATGCGCCGAAGCTTCTGTCAGATCTCTTGCTGTACATCGGCATATCAGTACTCTGTACTTCTATTTCTGGCACGCTACCTCATATGTGAAGAAAAGGAAACTGGGCAATAGAAAGCCGACCTATCTCGATAACAGATGTGGATATCGTGCAAACCTTTAACTTTGATTATTCTGTGACCTTTTACCTTTGACCGTTTACGATGACCCCTTAGCTTAGTTTATCCCTTGCTTTCCGTGAATGGAGCCATTTTTGCTGAAAATTTTGGATATCATCTTCAATACAGGTGGTCTTGCGCTAAGTTCCAGTAAGAGCAAAGATTGCGGTGTCTTAACCCTAAGCCAAATAGTAAACCTTGCCCCAATCTCCCCAAACCTTTACCTTAACCGAAAGTTATCCATACTACGGGCGGTTCATGTTCCTAAGTCAGAAGGGTCCATAGAAGCAATCCCTAGCCAGCGTTCGCTTATATAAGTGAAGCGAACGGCAAAACGGAGTCGTAAGTCAAAAAAATTGAAGATTCATCTGCTGATTTCTTACAGTCCGTGCGTATGCTCGTATCAGTACATCATGGCGCATAAGCCTGGTCGTTTGTTTGCAAATAAATCACACGGAGACCGATTAACCAGTACCAGAAGCATCGAGTTATACCCATCTTTGTCGCCTCTGGATGTCAGGGCATGAGACTGTGGTTATGCCTGCTCTACCGGACACAGATAGCGGTCTGCACAATATCCTCTCTGAAGATGAACTCCTGTAAGAGTTCGAAAGCTCAGGACAATAAACAAATTGATCCGGTGCTCGAAAAGTCTTCTTCCTTATCCTCCCGTTAATTGCAGTTTGCACTAGCGGATACAATGAGTTTTAAGTCTACTTCGTTCAGACATCACTGGGGTAAAACAATCGCTTCGGAATCTGTATAGACTATGCCTAGTCCGGTGGTGGGTTGGCCGTACCCTTTTTTATTTCGAAAAGAGAGGTGGCATTGAATTTATTGCAACGGTTTTAAACTCGCGGGACAGAAGACGAAGAATTTATTCAGAACATTTTACTTTCTGAGATGGTCAGATCATCTCATTTGAGATGTGTTCTGTTTAGTTGATCGGATGGATCGTCCTCAAGAAAATATGGCTTCTAGTCACCCGTTTTCTCGCCTCTTCTGCAAACATAGCCCGGCTTTGCAGTTGCAAAGGACAGGCCTGGCGGATTACCATTTTGCACAGAGCGTTACGGCAATCGGGATATCACGACGTGCTAAATAGGCGCCTTAGGCGATTAACAAACTGTTCCAAACAAAATTGGCCACGACGATTATGGTTACCCTGTTTTGCCAGCTTGGCAACAAATCGGCCCCGAGATATTATAGGCCATGATAAGTAGGGAGTGTCTTTGTCTGGTAAGGAGGCCTGCCATGGAATACTGCAGTTTTGACAGTTTTGTGGCCCAATAAGTCGATGTGGTGACTACTTTTAACAGAATGCTAGAGTCCGACTGTCCTACTATTACGACTTCGAATCATTGGATAGAACTTGTAAACGAAGGAGACTCCTGGGTGTATACCGAAGAGCGCCAACGAACTTAAGTGGATTACCAGCCTCGTCATAGCGCATCAATTTGCTATTAGAAAACCACTATCAGAGCCACACAGAGTCACAGAGAACGCGGGAAAGTTTGTTTATCGTGAAGTTGTCATCAGAGTACTAGACTAGCACACATTTATGGTGGTGCTCAAACCATATTTGGTTTGGGTTTACGAGAGGGATCAGCGGTCTTTCGGTATTGCTTAATCGAGCATCAAGACTTGTACAGCCAATTAGCCGGCTATTTGTAATATCACACCCAGCAAGGTCTAGCCATTCCAGTCACCATAAACAACCAGATCTTGGAGAGTGGCTAGTTAACTGATTACTGCAGCGGCATTCTTATCGCTCTAGTCGGTAGCTGGTGTTGGAGGGGGGAGTCATTGTTCAATGTCCTTACGTCCAGCAGTTGGCCGCTAACGCCTATGCATGCAATGTTTATTCTACCAATTCGCATAGAGCATCAACTACACCGCATCTCATAATCGGGGGACGCTATCGGAAGAAAGCAGTTTATTCCTGAAGATCAAGATAACCCGGGACATTTGCACTTCAGGGACATCCACCTTGCATTAACGATGAAAGCATTTCAGAAGTAGAAGATGCGATCGCTGGAACAGGAAGTGCATTCGCCTGACGTTTCGGATTCTGTCTAGAACCCTTCATCAGAGGTAATCGTAGAAAAGTGTGATACATGCACGGATGAAAGCATTATCAGATTTTGCGTACCGTGGTCATGCATTACGCCCCTTAAGAGTTCCTTTAAAAATTAGGCAGTTCACATAGCTTACGGTTTGCTTGAACCAACTGACTCGAATAAGAGTGAATCGAGACCACAAAACATTCCATGGGCGCTTAACAGAAAAGTTAAATTACAAAAAAACATACGGCTTGGATAACAGGACCAAGCATTCTTCATTTTCAAACTGTAAAGGCAAACCAGATTATTTTATGAGGGCTCCTTTCGAGAATGTCAAGTGCACTCCAAAAGGAAAACCAAATCATTAGTTGCTATGGAACATAGCCAAGGTTAAAGCAGCAGTAAATGCAATTTTTGTTTTAACTACAGTTATTTGGGGTTTCAGAACTCTACATTTCACAGTGGTACCGACAGTTTAACCGTCGACTTCGACGATGTTCACCGCGAGCCTCAGCAGGCTGAAGCAACGCGGCGGCTGTGGCTGGCTTACAGTGAAGGTAGACTCGCGGAGAATTTACCCACCACTCCGACACCGGGACTAGAGGTCAAGATAAAAGTCAATAAGACCTGAGATGGGAGACGGCGCAGGCGGCTGGCGCGACCGACACTCAACACACGTACCAACAGCACACCTTGCTAGGTAGGCACCCAACCGGGAGCGCTATAAGGGCTACATCAAGAAGGAGCCACTACAGCCTAACTCACAGCTCGCAGTTAACTACTCCACACAACAAGACACACGCTGGGCTGACTGCGCTCTCCAAGTTATCCCGTCAGTTGGCAGGCCTCCAAGCCGCGGCTTTTCGCGCACCCAGATAGATTCAAGCGTATCACATTGTTTATAGTAAGGAAAGAAATGTACTGAGGGTCGACCTCACTCTTTGCCTCACCGCCAGCATCAAACCACAACGTAGCTGACCGGTCGCCTGGGGTAGGATAGGCGTAGTGCTGGGGTAGAATCAGTTGTAGGAGTGGCTGATTGAAAATCTGCATCAAATATTTTCGATGCAGTTTTATTGCATAATGATTCCAAATTGCTATTATAGTGCTTAGAATAAGTTAAGCCAAAAACTAGTCTCAAGCCTCCCAATTTATAGAGCGTCTGATGAAAATCTGGTACCTCGTGCAGAACTCGTGAAAACGGTTGAATGGAAAATAAACACTAAAAACCCCATCTTCACGTTCTATGGTTTTCCGATCGAATACATACAGACAGTCTTCTAGCTAAGAACTTGCTGCTTTGCGAGCGAAGGGGGTGTGTGCATTACTGTATTGCTAGTGTT
This sequence comes from Ligula intestinalis, assembly GCA_036362985.1. Lineage (NCBI taxonomy): Eukaryota > Metazoa > Platyhelminthes > Cestoda > Diphyllobothriidea > Diphyllobothriidae > Ligula > Ligula intestinalis. The sequence continues at coordinate 62,124,598 of JAYGXS010000003.1, forward strand.
TGGATAAAAACACGTGTGTATTGACTTACTAGCATGCTTGCCTAAAGACGTAAACCTGATTAAAGACCTTCAAACATGTCGACTTACTAATGGTCGGTTGGAAAGTAACTCGTTCGTCAGTTGGGGCCTGTTTGTATTTACACAAACAGAAAGGAAGATTTTTTTAAAAACTTACTAACTTGCTCAGGATCCCACCTCCCAGATGAGAAGGACTGTTTGACTTGTGACACTTGTGAGCACACACGCGGCATTTCTCACTCTTTTGCGCTACGTTCCCGCGCGTGTGAGTCCAGGTTTTCGGTCTTTTAGTGGCATTCTACGCAAATGAATTCGACTGATGACATCTGCTATGGTTGAGCCCGCACGGAGCTGATCGCGATTCGTTCAAGTTAGACGTCTGATGGATACGTACCCGCCTTCTACGCTACCCGCTTCTAAATCGGCTCCCGGTACCCATTTGCGATACAGCGTTTCGCAAAGACAACCTTCCGCGCAAATGCTTTCGTAGACTTGGGTGTTTTCATGCACCACCCCATCTTAACATGACAGCTCGAGCGTATCGTAACAATTGCGTCGCAAAATGTCTAGCGAAGCGTTAGCAGCCGCTAAGCAACTACCTTTTCCCAAACTGTAACCAATCGACCATGGATATTAATAAATAATAAATAAATATTAATTGACTTTTCCAATAGAATTGAATATGCGAGTTCCAGGAAGCAGTTCAGAAGACGAAGAAGCTATCACTGGAACAAGAATTTTATTGTCCTGACGTTTCGGATTCCGTCAGGAATCCTCAATCATAGGTAATCATAAACAAGTCTGAGACATGCGCAGTTTAGGGTGGCACATGCATAGATTGCACGGTATTTATAGCTCGTAGCGGTCACCCGCATGCGTATTATAATTGTCAGTTCCTGTAGCCACCGCTTGAGGTCTTGATTGGTGCGGTGATTGCTCATTAATTGCCACTGTTTGCTTGTCAGCATTGGATGCGGGTTTAATAATTGCACGGCAATTATGCCCGCTGTCGTTAGAGTTGTTGTTGCGCCCGGTCCTTCCTACGTGACTGATTCTCTTGCTCAGGAAACTTCTCAGTTCACCATATGGGAACGCCAAATCATTGCGCTTGTCGATGGACTGGGGGCCTGAGAACCATGTTCCAGTAGCTTGCGGTTCACGCAGTTGTCACCTCTTGCGAAGAGTTCGGCCTCGCCAAACTTTAAAATATGGCCGGGTCCCGTCGAGTGAGCTGATTTACTTATTCGTCCACCGTGTGCTTTACGGCAGGGTGGTGCAGGAACGGTGACTGGCGTGTGGATTAGATGCAAGTGATAGTAAAGATGTGCGGCAGTCATATATTTTTCTGTATTTTTCTGTTATATTTTTGTGAAGACTGTCTTCCCGGAACATGTAACTGTCGTAAAGCTTAAATTTTTCTTTGTATCAACTTATTTCACATCATCCTGTTACCAACAGGGAGTTCAAAGGCATTCGCCTATCTTTCCCTCAATAAACTGATACTGATACTGATACTGATACTCTCTGTGTCTTCTCTCCCCCATCTGTGTCTGGTGTCAAAACGGGAGTCAGAAGACCAAATGCGGGATCGGGCGCAGGTGGCTGGCGCGGCATGAGCCTGCACCTCCGTGTGATGTGCCACCACGCCCCTTCCCGTGTCGGACCCGAAGGAGTTCAATCGTCACCCGGCTATCATCGTCAACGGTGAGGCTTTGCCGCTGGTCCGTAAGCCCAAGCTCCTTAGCGTCCGTTTAGATCCGCTCTTCACGTTCGCCGACCATGCGAGGAGGTCTCAAGCAAAGTGAGCCGATGCACCAAGGTCCTCAAGGCCCTCGCGGGCACATCCTGGGGCTGCTCGAAAGAGACGATGGCGACCACATTCAAAGCGCTGGCCAAGCCGCATCTCACCAATCTGGTCTCCCACAATCAGCTCCTCCAGCCTCCGCCGCCTTCAGTCAGCACAGAACGGTGCCCTCCGCACGATCACGGGCTGCTATAAAATGTCGCCCATCGATCACCTTCATGCGGAGGCTTCTGTGCTGCCGGTCGCCGCGCACAACAAACTCCTGGGTCAGCAGTCCTGGTGGACCTGTTCACAACTTGGCCATCCGAACCACCATCGTTGCAACGCTCCTGAGCCTAGCCGTAACGTTCGGACGTCTATCCGAGGTCTCTACAAGGCAGCTGTCGCCTTGTCTCTCTCGGATCTACCCGTTGATGGCTCCGCCATCAGGACAGGCTACCAGTGCCTTCACCAGAGAGCCGCTGTGGACGCAAAATCCGGCTAAAACCCCCCGGTCCTTCTTGGTGGCTATTCACCTCCGATTGCCGCTTCGGAACGAAATCTCCCAAGGGTGACTCGCTGTGCCCTGACGCAGCTACGCAGTGGCTACTGTATGCTCCTTCGCCAGTACCAACACCGGCTGGACCCGTCCATACCCGACTGCTGTCCTGACTGCGGCGTCTCACCGTATGACTGCCGTCATCTCTTCACCTGCAGTTCCCGGCCAGGCACCCAACTCACCCCCGAGGTCGCGGATTTTCTCCGTCTCCCAACTGCATCCAGTTTGGACTCCGGCGGGAACCCCTGATCCAACAAGGGCTACTAACCAACTAACTCCCCCCCCCGTTTTCTGCATTTGCTATAGGGTGCGACCCAAATAATGTCTGCCGTGCCCTGAGCCGACCCGCGTGTCCCTTCGATGCATCTACTACGCAGCCCGTTTAGGAGCCGCCCATCTCAATAGAGATAAACACACAGACGCACGCAGCATTGACTTTCTGCCACACGCAGTAAGGAGATCGGAATAATTCGGCTGATGTGAAATTCAATAGACCTGTGGATGCGATACAGGCTCAGGGACACAACGTAGGAGTAACGATGGTCTACGATGCCATTTACAGACAGGAGCCAATGCCACTTTCTTTGTAATTTATCGTAGCCATGGATGATTTGAGGATGCTTAAACTTGTTTGGCCTGCTGTGGCTTATTTACGTTTCTTCGGAATGAGAAACTTAGTTTGGTTGCATGATCGTTCATAAGCGAAGGACAATTGCGAGACAAACCACCAGCTTATGAAGACAAGCACTGATTGGTATAAATAAGCCGAGCCAGTGCAAGGAATCATATTCGGAAGGTAACCAGTTCATCAATTGAAGCGTTTCTATAGGTACACAAATAGCAGTGAAGATGTTCTGAAAAATCTTACCAACTTTCTCATGATCGTACTTCATACGCAGGAGGGACTGTTTGACTGGTGACACTCGTGAGCGCACGCGCTGCATTCCCCGCTCTTCTGGGCTGTTTGTGCGCGCGTGAAGTTTTTGGCGTCCCGATGTTCGGCCTTTTAGTCGCAGGGACTTGATTGGGTTGCATTATTGCTCTTAAGCGGAAGACAAACCGCTAGCCTATAAAGACGAGTACTGATTGTCCTATATAAGCAGAGCCAGGGCAAGGAGTCGTGGCTACTACAGGATAACTGGAAGGACGCTAGACTTAAAACCGCTTAGGTATCTTGCGCATTTATCTTCTGAAGTTTACACAAGCCCTGGTTAAGTAGGTGAGGGTTTTTAGATTTGCCAAAGAGTCATTACGCTCTGCGCAAGAGCTTAACCACTAGATGATGAACATCATCGCCGCCTAAGAGAACAACTAGGCCATGAGCGTGAAATGAAGTAAGCGAGACTAGTGGACGAGCCACCTTATCTCCTCGGACCGTACCCGTACTGTTTAAATGGCTGAACTAGGTCAATCCGGCTGGTTACAGGTTTGGGCGGAGACGGCTGGCAAACGTCACAAGAACCATAACGGGACAGTCCTCGAACAGATCCGCTGGTACTAAAGAAGCACACCAGCTTTCATAATCTAGACTAGCATGATACATCCAGCATCGCCGATTGCAATGGTTTGACCATGTCCTCTGCAAACCATCGACTGACCTGTCCAGATTAGCCGTGAATCCCACTCGTAGTGCAAACTGGAAATACCGACACAGCAGTCAACTGAAGACATGGCTCAACACTGCCAAGTCGGCTGTCGTACGGCTTGCGACACTGGAACAAACAAACATTTGCGGGGAGCGCGCTTACAATCGCCGGCAATGGGCCGCCCCTTTCTGTGATATCCGTGAAGCCGATTCATCCAACAACAGGAGCTAATAGAATCAAGTACAATCATGAAGTAAGTACTAGTGGGGGCGATTACTACGAGCACCACACTCAACATACTCATGGAGCTTCAGATGAGGAGTGGGATGAAAGTCTGGTGCATATGGACATTTTATGCGATTATTTATCAATCCAATCTCTGCTACTACACCCCTGCCCTGCGTAGGAAGCCTGGGCAATCCTCCCGCTTCCCCCCCCTCATAACCCGTCCCCGAAACAGCAAGTTCTTAATGTTGGAGAAGGTTTTGAGCAATTATGGCGAAAAAAAGTCGGTCAAAAACACTCACCGGAAATGGCATATTGCTCTCGTACAGTACGTGACCATCGATAAGGTGGGTGATTATCCTTCGTTGTGGCTGTGGTGACACGGTATCACCACGTGACTCCACCGAAGCAGCGGCGGCGGCGGCAGCACTGGAAACAGTGACGGAAGTCGGAGGATGGTAGGAGGGTGATGAGATTGGCGGGGGCGGTGGTGAAGATGCGGACGAGGAAGAGGGACTGTGACGGCGATCTTGCAGGCAGGTGGTAGTGGTGGTGGACGTTTTGTGCGGCACGGCTGTCAGCAGAGGCCGCGGCGGAGAAGACACTGGGACACTGCCTGGGCTAGGCAAAATTGCGGGGGGACAGCCTGAGGCGGAGGAGGTGGTGGTCGTGGTTTGTTGAGCCTGAGAGATGCTGGGGGTGGCTAGTGCCGAGGGCTGCGGGGGCAAAGACACGGATTCCGCAGCCATAGGGCGGGGTGAGGGAGCAGGCTGTTCCGGTGGACATGACAGTGGAAGGGTGGCTGGAGCCTGAGGCGGAGTCGGCTCTGTGGCTAACCTGTGCGCGGGAGAAAAATGGAGTTGGATGAAACAAAATGCGTAGGCCTTGAATATGCTAATCTTTATCGAGAACAGAAATTAATTTCTACGGAAATTAAAAAGGCAAACTTTCAAAAACCGGTATCTCTACCAGAAAGCAAGCAGGGAAAGAAGTTGGGGGACACACTGATGAGCCGGACTTCTTGCAACTATGTCAAGCAGCGGCAGAATGCCGGTGTAACACGTGTCTGGGTTTTTAACTAGTACCTGTGCTGCTAACATGGCAAATTACAACATCAATGAAAGCGTTAGGAGTCAGACACCTACTATCCCTAAAAATAGCACCGCATCGGAATTCGTCTGAAGTCGCCCTTGGAGGACCTGCTATAGGCACTTACTCCAGACACATCATCCGAAAGAAAGGTGCTGACGCCGCGTTGCTGACATATGAAACGGGGCTAATGGAAGGCGCAATTTTAGCCCGTGTTTCAACAGCAGACACCTGCTGTGAATAAGCCAACGGGACACCAGGAAAGCAATTGTGCGAACTAACTTGGGAGAGGAGGTGAGAGAGGAGCCATGAGCCGGTTGAGATGTGATATCAGAGGAGATGTCAGGCAAGTATGTTGCGAATGACTGTATGAGGCTTAAACGCTGGTAGGTCAGACACGTTGAAAGTGGAGTAAGCTGATGAGCTGTAACTTTGGCGAAAAAAGGTTCACATCACAGTTCCCCGCCCGCCAGCATTTTGTATCAGGCCGCTGAGCACGTACGCGTGATATTTTTGAAATTCAAAAGCTATGCAAAGCATGTGATTAGGCGCATGCCTGCATGACCTATTTTACTAGTATTATCGACAGTCCGAATTAGTTATAGGAACTTGCAGTTATTGCGAACTGCGAATACAGCTGTTCTGTCTTTATATGTAATCAAACGTGGCTTAAGGTCTAAAAGAATAACGGTTGGCGTACGGAGGTAACAATGGGAGAGAAACAGAACGGGTTTGGTGTCAAACTTGGCAGTCTATCAGTTAATGCGCGGTGCATAATAGGTCAAAAAGAATACTCACTGAGGTTTTTTCAAAGTCCTAAATGGTTTTGGCGATGACTGAGATTGTCTGGAGACAGCAAAGGTGACTCGAGTTGTCACCGCTGCCATTGAATCTGTGTCCAAACAGGGAGCAGTTTTGGGTAGTTTTGGAAGTCGGCAATCCACGTCAGCCACCGATAGCAACGGACGGCAGTGATTTCCCGCAGATGACTTTAAGGGGGCGCTCAACGTCACCGGATCAACCTATGGAGCAAAAGACACGTCTTTTGAGGTTTTGATACAAAACCTTCTCGTTTGAAAGGAGATCGCTTCCGTGAGCAAAGCGACAACAATGAGGAAAATTTAAAGGCGAAATTTGAACCCCCCTCCCTCTCTCCCTATGCCCAGAAAAGGGGATTTAGGAGCACTGGAACAGGAATCACGTGTACTCTCTTATTCAGCCCTCCAGCCAACTCAATCTAGTGAGGGCAAGTGTCCGGACCAGTCGGGTGAATGAAATATTCCGAGCTAGGGGCCTTTCAATAAAACTTTGCATTCATTTAAGTTGTAACTTTTTAGCATCTACACAGAAATTGTAACGCTTGCGTAAAAAGCACAAGAAAAAGAAACTGTAGATGAAAACAGATATTAAGATATACAAGACGATTTCAAAATACAATGAATATTACAGGACAGAATACTTTTCGCGTTTCGTTGGGCGACAGCATACATACATACTCAACAATAGCTCAAGAAAGGCGCCAATAAGCAAACGGTGTTCACTAGCGCAGAAAAATTAGGGGGGGGGGTGTCCCAAAATTATTTGCACCATAATAACGCACTCACAGTTGCCAAAGTAATATCTATATTTCGCAATTTACCTTACAGAAACATTGCCGTTGACGCTTAGGACAGCTTTTACCCTACTTGGTATCCAATGAATAAGATTCTGGAGGGTCTCCAAGGGGACCTTTCTCCATAAGTACAGCAGGGATCTCTCTAATCTAGTAACAGTAGTACGAGTAGACAGTGCCTCGTCAACCATTTTTCGAAGAATTAACTATATTTTCAAGTGGATTCAAGTCAGGACTATTTGCTAGCCACATTTCGTTTCTCCAGAAATGTAGAGTTTTCCGTGGCAGCAACTTCCGCGTCTCTAGAGTTGTATGAGCTATGGTTCTGTCTTGCATAAAATAATCCTTGACATGCCCGGAAAAATTTAGTCTCAAATGTTAACCTGCTCACATGATTTTTTTCCAATCTGTTAAATAGATTTTGCCTTTGGATCTCCGCTTTATAATATTAACTATTCATTCGTTGACTCTGTGGTACAATGTGGAGGTCAGAGAGCCCTCCAAAAGGTATTGCTTCCCACACCACGACTGTAGGGCTAAACTTTTGAACCTCAACATTTGAAGCATGTTACGACTTGGAGTCCAAATGATGTCATTTTTGTATTTGCTGGATGGAACAGTTCATGCGGCGATTCAGTAGAGAAGACTACTTGTTTCCAGTCTTCTACAGTCCACCTCCTGACAATTTTACAGAAGTTCATCCTATGTTCGGTTTACCTTTCTGTTAGTCTAGGGATTTTCTTTCTGTGATAGGCGGTAACACCCAAACTTTCATGCAAATACTGGTTCACATTGGACCCTTCAGGCCCCTAGCATTCACTTTCTTTGTGAGTTTTTTTGCAATTTCCTTGCAATTTTGCAATACCAATCTTTTAAATTCTCCCCAAAATTGTTGGCTCTCCAGATTTCTTCTGCGTTGCGAGGGTACCTGTTTGTTTGTTCTGTGATTCCCCAGTACTTGACTGTCCTGAAAGATACACCTACAGCTTTAGCAACCGCCACTCGCTGCATCCCGGCCTCTATAATACCTATAGTCAGACATCTTACCTCTGAGCTTCACGCCATCAGGATGCCAGACACTGCTTTCACAGGTTTAGAGTTTTCTATTATATCTGTAGAGTAAAAATTATGAGAAGAGGCGATAACGGGAACCATAGTTTTACTTTCCTGACGTACAGAAGTCTGTACGCTTTTGAAACGTCAGGAAAGTAAAACTATGGTTCCCGTGATCACCTCTTCTTCTCCTTTATGCCCGGGGAGGCAACTTTAAAACATTATGCACGCAAAAAACAGCTACATACTTAATCTTTTAAGGTTTCAAGTTATAATGCCCTAGGTATTTTTGGCTCACAATCTGGATTCGGTCGCAATAGCCCAGCAGTAGATAGTGTTACGTACTGTATATCCCAAGTTTTTGCCACGTGCCCCCTAAAAAGATCACGTGGTAGATGCGCTGGACCAACACGGGGACCGGATCAGTGCATGGCAGGCGTTAGTCGGGTTACGCTCCCATGAAAAATGCCGAAAATGGGAGAGAGGAAGGGGCGTGGTGGCACACGCTAGAGCAGGCTCACGCCGTATCTACCCCCGTGTGCTCGACCCATCTCTACTTTTCTTAGCTCTCTCTCTCTCTCTTGGCACAGAACAGAGAAGAGAGTGCTGTGAATGCAGCGCAAGTCTACTCCTAATACTTAAGACTAATCCACGCGCAGGTCACCGACCCCGCAACACCCTGTCGGGGAGCCCACAACAGTGGATCTCGTCGATATCGACGGTCGAACTGCCGTATGTCTCCGTTTTTAGTAAATATGCTATTTGCTACATATGCTATTTTACACACAAAACCCTATGGCTTACGCTGTCCTCCCATTATTTCCATCCGAAGGTCTCCGCGGTCTTCCCTATTTGACCATCTGCGTACCGCGATGACCCCGTCAGCGAACGCACCAGACTGTGCAATGTAGATTTTTGCCTGCATGATGGAGTGAAGGCTGGTGCGGTCGCTGACGATGACCCCGGGTATTCGTCTCTTAACTCGCCCTTCACCTGCTAGACGCATGAAGCAATCTACCATAGACACGTACCGCCCAATGCTTCGGTGTACCCTACTAATCTACCGATATCGGACCTCGTTAAGCGTATCCACACCGAAACTGTCGAGCAAGCCATTAGCAGGTATAATCCCAACAGAGTCCTCAACGCTCCTCCGCCGGTCTCCGACGTCATGGCCAGAGAACTTAGGGCCAACCTGTCCAGAAACGCCAGAACCAGACTATCCCAGCTGCGTTCCGGCTTCTCCACGCTGCTGAATTCATTCAAGTGCCGTCTCACCTCATGCTTCGACAACGTCACAGACAATTGTCCTGACTGCCTCCTGCCTTTCCACACAACATGCCACCTCTTCGACTGCCCAGCCAACCCTACGGACCTCACGCCTGAGGACCTATGGCTTCGCCCAGACAAAGTCGCCGAATTCCTTCATCTTTCTTAAACATTGTATACCTTTCTCTGTATTCTTTATTCCTTCATCTTTATCCCTCATCTTTCTTAAAAATTGTATACCATGTATTGCTGGCAAACTAGGTTAAGGGAGTAAGTTAGTACAACAACAAAAACCGCACCAGCCGAACCTGGCGACCTAAAAACTTACCCTTGGTTCGACCCGCAGCGGACTGTCGACGATCAAGGCGGATGTTTCTGCTTTTCCAACCTTGTCGGCGGACTCTGCAACCAGCAAGGAAGTATCAGGCCGCATCTTCTGCACTCGGTGATGATCCTGGTGACCTTTACAATGCCCCCCCCCCCCTCCGTTGAACCCTACCCCTAAGAGCGGACGTTTCTTCCTCCTAAACCCCACACCTCCCTCCTACAAGAGTAAATGTTCTTCTCCTAAATAATCCTTATGAGTTTTTTCATTGTCTGCTAATTTTTTTTAAAACAACTATGTACCATCTCATGGTGCAGGACAATTAGACTCGCCAACAAACTAAGATACCATTTTTCTGCTTCTACGACACGCATATACAAAAAGTGAACTCAAAGGCAATCTACCTATATATCCCTTAAATAAACTGATACTGATAAGCCCTTGGGCGTATGATCTCGGGGCAAGTCTGATTCCTGCGACTTCGTCAACTGTGTATCTGGGCAAAAATTAACTTCAAATGAGCCTAATTCGTAATATAGTTAGTTGGTTGGCGTACTGCATACTAGCACAATTTTGGGAGGATAAATTAAGTCAATACCTATCTAAAAACTTTATTAATTGATTGTACGTATGTTATAATAGAGATCGCTGCATCTGATTCATTCAGCGAAGGCGTCTGGTCTACCGGACATAACTTTCAGTCAATCCTCCGTAAAGAATTGAAGCGAAATTAAATTCTACGAACGCATTGCTCGAGCAAATTTTAACGTGTCCGGAGAGAGATATACACCATTCTGGATATATGCATTAGCATAAAACGCTTTAAGGATTCAATTTTTGTTCCATTGTCATTCAGCTATGATGCTTGAAACAGACTCAAATGCTCACTTCGTCTAAATACAAGGGCTCCCGTGATGCTTTGAGGGACACAATCGCTACCAAAGCGGTAAATGCTCTTAGAGTGGAAATATCCATCTAATAAGGAATCCGCAAGATCATATGCGAAAATAAAAGTTAAGCTGGCTTTCAAAGGCCGAAGTCTACCAAACTGTCTGCCAAGGTTGCCCGGGAAAATGAAAGGCATGTACTGTGCAAAGCAGGTGCCTATGCAGAGTCTGAGGTATACGAAGGTGGGAGGAAGATGCCGGTACTATCGTGGCGGACAGGTTCGAAAAGAAAACAACGAAATGGGAAGAAAACCGTACACATGGCTGGCTGGTGAGAGCTGAGGGCTGCGATGCCGGTGTGCTAATTGTGCGCGGGGTGTCGGTTGAGACGCTAGTGCAGGGCATCGGCAGCGGCGCATCCTGATTTGTGTTGTGCCTCATTGAAGGTCTCCAACGGCGCCCAATGGGAACAACGGTAGCCGTGTTGACAGAGCCCCGATTAAGGGTAACACCACTGCTACTGATTGGCTGGTTTAGGCTGACGGGCTGAGGGGGCGTGGGTGGCAGAGGCATCTAAAGAGGATGGGAGGATGAATTATGATGAGCGGTCTATTACGAAGACTAGAGCTCAAAGGGATTAGACGACTCCACTGTTGGTCGACGTAGTGAGATTATGTGAAACCTTTTGTTACATTCTGGGCCTGCCTGTTAAGTTGATCATGTAATTAATCACACTGGGTCTCTTCAAAAGGACATACTGACACTTTGTAGAACCAAACTACCCAAATATCTCAATAACGGCTTCTCTTACTATCGCGTTTACTCTAAATGACCATTGGAAGAACAAAACTTGGTAACAGTTCAAGTTGGGTTGCCATCAGTGCCAAATTGGACAATATCGTCGACTCCATCAACTATACATTGTCCTTACATAATCTCTTTATCAGCTATATCAACTCTAGAGTCGAAGATTGTGTCCAATTGGGTACTACTGGACCGTTTCAATCATCGCACGCACACATTCGGTTATTTAAATCATTATTCCTATTACTTTCTACCTTCATACGCTTTATTTTTCAGGTATTTTTTTTCCTGATACGCCCACCTATTTAACCTTTATTGTCATCTGATTTGTAGTACAGAAGGATGGGGTTTTCATGTGCTGTTTGGGAACCTAAATTGAACTACTACTCAAAATTGTGGAATATTTTAAGCGAGTTTAAGTTTGGTACCCCTTATTTTTAAAAAAATGAAAGAAACATTACAACAAGAATAAGATGTGGGATGAGTGGTTCTTAATGATGGATTTAAAAACACATAACTTCTTTACGGTTTTGTGAGGACATGGACATGGCTTTATGCGCAACAAACACACCTTAAGGTCCTCACCTTTGAGAAACAGAATTTTTAGAAAAGAAGTTCCACATACAACGTGACACACAATTGCAAGTTCCCCTTCGGTTTGGCCACGGTAAGACCGAACGTTTTCAAATAGATGAGTCCTCATGAATTTTTTTGTTTTATCGATCATCTGAAGGATTCAAATGTGAGACAGGGGCAGTTAAAATTACCGGTCCCGTTAGACAGCGTGTGAACAGACCAGAGTAGCTTCCTCCAGTCACTGTGTTTCAGTCAGTCGTGAGAAAGTATGTGCAGCCTTTGAAACTGAACTTGGCAACTTTCCAAGTCTCGCTCCCTTTACAAAAGCTCGAGCCACGTGATCCGACGAAACAGGCTTCCGGCAACCAGTCACGATGCAATCACGGAGAGTGGCAGACGACCATCTCTAAAAACCGCCCCGCATTCACTTTCAGCCCTTTCCTTGGGAGGAATAAGCTGTCAGACAGAAGGTCGAAGGGTTGGGTGCATTCAAATGCATCGTTACACTTCGAAGTATATTGCAGAAACGGCAAGGGTTTCCTTGGTAGCGCACTCATCTTTTATTTATATTTACATGCCTACTCAATGAATTTATGTTAGGGTTAGGGTTATGGTAAGGGTGGGATAGTGATATCTTACGTAAAAAGCCCCAAGTTTCTGTCTTACGGGAAGCGTGGGAGTAGGCATATAAATATAAAGAATAACATTAATATCGCTTATTTCGAAAAAGTGGTTCAGATTAAAGCAAGAATAAATGCCAACGAGAGATCGGAAAGGCGCTTAAGAGAAAACATCACAGAGAAGGGTGGTAGAGGGTCAAATTGCACTCCTGTCGAACGGTTTAACAGATCGACTTTGAATTCGGACTAGGTTACTCAAGTCAGCCAACTTCTAGGGGAAGGGGTATTTTGGTGGTAAGAGCGGTTGCAGAGTTGTCCATATGCTCCAATTATCGTGGCATCAGTCTCATCGACATAGCCGCCAAAGTGTTTGCGACCATCCTTCTCGATAGATATTCGATTGAGCGCAATTTACGCACTCATCCTAACCAAGGAGGCGTTTGTTTAGGTAGAGGGTCTGCTGACCAGATCTTAATTCTGCGCTGCATACTGGAACACCGACACCAGAAACAACAGATCACCACCGCCTGTTTCATTTACTTCAAGATCGCCCTTGATTCCATCGACAGAGAAGTCTTGTGACAAATCTTTCTGGTTGATGGCCTCCCAATAATGTTGCTCAATCTGATCAAAACCTACTAAAGCACATCAGCCCGGGTAAGAGGCCTTGGTGAAGAGCCAGATTCTTTCCCACTGGCTTCTGGGAATGGACAAGAATGCCCTCTTTTTCCAGTTCCCTTTAACGTCTTGATCGACTGAGTGGTGCATCAATCAATTCAGCCTGATAAAGGGTGTGAAATGAGCCCTGGATTTAGAGCACCTGACCTGGAGTATGCCGCAGACATTGTCGTACGTGGTAATACACCTCAGTTACTACAGCCAACGCTAGACCGAACCACCAGCTGCGCTTCAACTGCTGATCTTACGATAAATATACGCAAGACGAAGTTCCTGACTACGCATCTTGGTGCAGTACAACCAATGTTTACCAGTGGTCATCCCATCGAATAAGCTAGCTGCTTGCACTATTTGGGTTGCAATATACTAGCCAACGGAGAGCCTAAGGCAGAAAGCAGGAACCGAATCGCACAGACACGAAATGCATTTAGGCTGTTAGCCAGTCCACTCTGGTCTCGCTCAGAAATCAGCTGACGCATTAAGTTTTTGATATACAAAGCATCCATCCGACCGGTGCTAGTACATGCTAGCGAAACATGGCCTATCAGAAAGGCAGACATTCTATCGTTTGAAGTCTTCGACCGTTGGTGTCTTCTGGCAGGATCGAATTTCCAATGTTGAGCTATATCGTAGGTGTTGCCAACTACCAGGTCTGGCATCATACATCCAGCATCGCCGGTTGCACTGGTTTGGCCGTGCCCTGCGCAAACCATAGACGAACCTCTACAGATTGGTCGTGAATCCTTCTTGTAATGCAAACTGGAAATACCGACACGGCAGTCACCTGAAGACGTGGCTAAACACTGACCGGTTAGACGTCGAAAGCATGGGGCTCATAACCGTTCAGGGCTTCCGACACTGGAACAAACACTGAGTTGACATCTGCGAGGAGCTCGCTTCAGATCGTCGCCAATGGGCCGTCATTAAACGTGACATCCGTGATGCCGATTCATCCAACAAAAGGAGCTAATCGAATAAAGTACAAGTAAGTAAGAGAATAAAAGTGGTACAGCACAAGTATTTACCTCCGACTGGCGGGAGACTACCACCATAGACTGGGCTAGGCCGCTGTCCATAGACAAAGACGAAGAGGGGGGATTGAAACAGGCTGAGTCGTTTGGACCGAGGGAGTTGGGGATGGGCGCACCGACGAGGGGAGGGGGTTCGGGCAAGGGACACCAGGGACCGCCGAATGGTGGTGGTGGCTGCCCACTATTAGTCGGTATAGGGCCGCCCAGCTCTGACTGATAGGGCGGCTGTGAGGTAGTCACAGGAAAGCCTGACCGGGCGGAGAAGGGTGGTGGATGTTGAGCAAACATCCCAGTGCAATCGGTACCACTGCCCACGCCGGCACAGATACTTGATTGAACCTAGAAAACACCAAAAAACTGTTCTGTTTGGAATAACTAAGCAAAAACAGTGCGTGCGCGTTGATGGCTGAGGACGCTCTTAAGTGGAAAAGCCATCATGAAGGCATTCGAAATGTGACAACACGATGAGCAGAGATATGGTGACGGATTATGCCAATTATTACCGGTCCCGATTTTGTGTGCACAAAAGAACCTGCTGCAAGCCCCAAGCTTAGCGTGGCCAACGGTCACCTAGCTACCGGAATTTTTCCGAGCCACCTCTCTCCCCTTACCAACCCCCCCCCTCTCCCTACTTGCCGCTTAATTAGCCACTTGCTACTTCCCCAACCCCCTCCCCTATTCTCTGGACTAATTTGCTTGTAAGTTTGAACAAAAATTTACCTTTTACACTTTACGCCCTCCCATATGAATGTAATGGGCTGATGAGAATTTATTGAAAGTATACGTATGCTCGCTAATTGCTCTTCGGATTTCTGTGATGGGAATTTTTGCAACCTTATGCCAATTAGTCGATACAAGCTAAAATGCGACTGTCAGAAAGTAATTAAAAGGAAGTAGAAACAGCCGCGATCACTGGAACAAGCACTTTATTGACCTGACGCTTCGGGTGTTGGTTCGAGCACGAATCCGAAACGTCAGTCAAGTAAAGTGCTTGCTCTAACGATCACATCGACTCCTTCTCATAAGCCAATTAGATGGAGTAAGATTACATAACCCTTGGGGCTAGGCAAATCCTGTCCAATATACATACATCGATGGACCTTTATCTGGGGTTGGAGATAATTGTCCAAATGTTGGATCACCAACATCGTCTAAATGAAGTCTAACGTAGTATGTTGACATCAGGCAAACCCGAAAAAATATACAGTATGGCAAGTCCTGCAAATAACTTTCATGACGAAATTTAACTTGGTAGGCTGGCATATAGTTGGACAGATTATTTTGATCAACTGAGTGTATTTATAATTAGAAATGCTTTAGTTTGGAAAACTGCTAGCTTAGTTTAAGTCATGGAGCGAAATGGGCACTAATTTTGGCTAAATCATGAGTAAATTTATATTGAACAAATTTCCTATGCTTTAAGGTATGACAGAACCAAAGTTTTTACTAGTGTGCATTGTGCTGTGGAAAAATTCCATAATTAGTAAAAACAAAAGGTGGAATAATAATCCCTTACAGTCCTCGAAAATTGTGTGCGATGTTGATAAAATGGAAATGAAGCCAACTTTAAGGAATCGCATTTATTTTCAGAAATGAGGACAGAGTTGAGTGTTAAAAATTATTATTTGCTAATATACAAAGTTTTACGCCATAAAAGCCAGTTTTATAAATTTTTATGGTAAATTTGTTTAATCGTACCGATATCTATGACTGTCAGCTTGATATATAAGAGGAACCCGCGATTTGCTTTCATTTTTCTGTATCCTGTCGTGGTGTTCAGATGCCAAAGCATTTCCTGTCTGACGCTGACTTCGTACGCATACGATAATTGGCAGCCGAAAGGCTGCCGCGTAAGTCGTTAGCTAATATGTTCGATATTAATAACGCCCCAATCTCCAGAATTATTAACTATAGCACAGTGCCTAGGCGTAAAATTCATGGGCAAAAACGGTCTACAACGAAGCAAGATGATGATTTTATTCGTCGAATAGTAAAAAGGTACCATTATATGTCCGTTAGGCCTATTCAAAGGGAACATTTGTCAATGTTCTCTCGGTAAATAATTACAAAAAGAATGCACGAAAGCAGTCTTCGTCAGCAGAGAGCAACGATGAAGCCATATTTAAGTAGAAAACTTATCGAAGGACGTTTCCTCTTTGCTAAGGCATATATTAGTTGCAGGCTCCCATATTGGAAGAGTATTTGCTACTGCGATGAAGTCCTATTTTTAGACAAGCCGGCCAGTTCTGGCTAATTAGTCTTTATCAGCCGGTCATACCCAAGCCCAAATGGTGCACCACTCGAAACTCGAACACGCGACTTTTTTTATCAGTCTAACGCTCTAAACATTGAACCACAAACTTTTTGGGACGTTAGACTCTGATCAAAAGGTTGTGAGTTCGAGGCTCGGGTGGGACGCCACTTGGGTCTGGGTATGACGGGCCGACGACGGCCAATAAGCCAGAAATGGCCAGCGTGCAAAAAATGGGTATTTTCATGAAAGGACAGGACCTGACAAAGGTAAATAAAACTCTTGTTCCAGTGATCGCACCTTCGGCTTCTGAAAGGTAGTTTAATTAGTACACCTAATATACCCCTAGTCCCAGTATTTTAGCCTACGGAAATGGTGGCTATAAGGGGTTTGGATGGGCAAATAGCATAGGCAGTTAAGGAAATTTATGGAAGAAAGTGGAAATTAGAAAAAAATGTAGTTGAATTTGTTTTCCGTGGCCGCTGGGAATAAATTTTTCTGCATGTAAATTGAAGGTGTGCGCGGCGTTATGCGCCGCGGACCATACTTGTCCAACTCCAGAAAGGTAAGTTGAAGTAGACGACCTCCAACCCACTATTTCTATTTTGCATTTTGATAATTGGGTCTTCCCGCAATACGTTAAACGATAAGACAAAATAAGGAAATATAAAGATATAAATCAACAGCATTTCCACATACAATAAAATAAAAATGCATATGTCAGTTATTAAAGTATTTTCCACTGCCTTTATCTATCCTATGCTATAGTTATTGCGCATTAAAACAATGCCTGATTGTAAGCCACCTTGGTATACGCGCTGGATACCTGAAGACAAAAATATATTGGCGTACACATCAAAATAGTAGAAATGGGATTCTTCCCATCAGTTAGCGAAGAGTCGTTGGCTAAATAGCTGAATTCAACTGGATAGGGACATTGCCTATTAATAAAACAGCGCAAGCTGTCCAATTAAACCTCGACCTAGAGAGGTGAAAGCTGATAGGTAAATAACGCATGAACTGGACGCGCAGGTCAAGAAGTTCTATGACGTCATTCAATTCTGTGCACCACTTCACCCCCCTTCGATTTTTTATTCATATTTATTCGTGGAAAACAGTGCTGCTTCAAATACCCGAATGTTGTTGGCCGAAAAACCCAACTCGGCGAAAGTTGAGGTCGTGGCCTGCTTGACAAAGGTACATGATGTACCGTCCAGTTGCGAAGATGAAAATGAAGTGGTGACGACAATCGGAAGACTGGTTGCCACCTGTGAGGTTTCACCCGCGGCAGACGAAATAATATTCACCTGCTGTTGATCGGCAGCAGATGATCTTGTCACACCTGTCTGTAGAGACAGCACCCCTGTGCCCAGAGAGACTATGGGCAGAGGAGGATCGACATTAGCGCAGCTGCTGCTACTACGAGTTTGCGATGAGGAGAAGGCAAGGTTGGAGGCGTGAAGGTAGGCTGAATTGTCATTCGGTGCGGTGGCGGTGGTCATCGCAGTTTGGAGGTGGCTGAACACCTGAGAGGAGAGTTCCGGGGCAGGAACTAGGGGTGGTGGAGGTGGGATGTTGGGCAAACGGGTCGCGGAGGACAAACCGAAGCCGGCAGCGGCGCCGGGCGGTAGCAGCTGGGATCCTGCAGGGATCGAGGTGAGACCCGGTGGAAATGCAGACATGGTGACTGGCGTGAAAAGCGAGCGCGCTCCGTTTGGACCGACGCTGCCCATTTGGGCAATGTGGAAACCCGAGGAAGGACCACCGGGCGGTTGTACAAGAACACCGGAAGCGTCTAAAAGTAGAGAATTTTATTTATTTATTTTTTCATTAGATTGCGGAACCAAACAGGCAGGCAGGTAGGCAGCTGGGTAACTCTAGGTGACAAAGAAATTCACAGCATCTGCGCGGCATAAAGCAGGAGGCTTCGACAGCATGTATAATGGCCAATTTGACTGAATATAACCGAGGTCATGACCGAATTGGCACATGGCAATGTCGTTTGACTTTAGTGAGGCTCTACAAATGCATGGAGTGAGTACGATCTGATCCCCGCACACCATATAGAATAACCCAAGCGGACAGAGCTCTGAACTGACTTAAATTTTACACGCCCATAAGCAAAGGGCTCGAGTCGTCAGGATGTTGATATTATTTAAACGAACTGAAAAACCGAACCACTGCCAAAGTCAATTGAAACCGCCGGCATAAAGAAGCCTTCCGCACGACGACCAGCCGGGGAGGAGACTCTAGACATGTTGATGCAGAGAAATGTTGTTAATCCATCTGTTCGACGTTTACACCGAAACCTTTAAAATAAGGTATATATAAAGAGTATTTACCTAAACAAAGTGTTTTTAGATATTAGTTCTTAGAATGATGACCATGTTGCTTCTTTGTAGAAATGCCTCGAAACAGCAAACCACATTGTCAAGAGTAAATCATGTCAGCAGTATAACTCTGCAACTACTATTCCTAATATTAATAAAAAAACTTTCCATAAAAGGTAACCTCTCAGAAATTCCTTTGATTAGATATTCGGCTGACGAACTTCTGTGTACATTAAATTTCTCCAACGTAATGTCACAATTAAATTTGAGGATTTTCAGAATTTCTTTAATTTTTCTGAAGATAAACGATTCAATTTGACTGGAAATCAAAGAACTTTTTTATATTTATAATGGTTTACCTTCCGCATGAGTAGATTAATTCCACTTTCAGATATATACTGGCGAATTTTAAAAAAACTGGCCATATACATTGCCATTTTTTGAAGTACTTATTATTCGTTCGTCTGTTACGTTTCTAAATAAAGTAAATGGGGATTGTAAAGTATACAAAAAAAACTATTTTTCTTCACGACTTAATGTACTATTTGTGTTAAATCCACGAAAACATGTTAGACAGTTGGTTTTAATTGACGGACATTTGAGGTTCATTGCTGCATTCAAACAAAAACTCTTCTTTTAATGAATTTTTTACGAATAAACTTCACCAGATAGCTAAACATAATTTCTTAAACACATATGTTCAATGTTACTGCAAACAAATTTGGTTCCTTTAACTTGGCTTCACTTCAATCTGAACAAGAAGTTCTGGAAGGGATATCTTCTGTACCTCTTTTATTTATTTTGGAGTTCCTTCTTAGTATTATCAACTTTTGCGTGCAGTTTGGTTCGCTCTTTCGTAATAACATAGGAAATTCCTTCTATATGAGCCTACTCCCAATTTCCCCAAAACTAATGGTCATTTCTCTTAATAAACCTAACTAAAATGATGATTTAACTAAGTAAAAGGTTTTTGCAGAATTCAATAAACTGAATGAATCACAATAGTGTTTTCAAATATACGCCAAAGTGTCCAGGCGAATTTTACAATTAGCGTTGCATGATCTTCGGCGGCTACTGTATATACATAACCCGAAGAGGATCACGGCGGATAATCACTTACTCAAAATGTGCGGTGGCGCTGCCATATTGAAGAAGTGAAATGGCGATGGTGCAGGTTGTTGCTGCTGCGGCGGACGAGGCGAATTCATGGGATGAGAGAAGGGACCCCCGGGACCCGAGGGACCGCCCGCAGATGCAGCTGCCGCAGCCGCCATGAAAGGCAACAGCTGGACGGTCGTGGGGTTCTGGGGCTGCTGCTGCTGATGATGATGATGGCTAGCAGGTTGAGTGAAGAACTGCGGCGGCGGAGGGAGCTGGTGGTATTGTTGGCTCGGTGATTGGCCCGGCAGCTGCCCAGGCCCACCAATAGCTCCTCCACCCCCCCGGAGGGGCTGCCAAGGAATGAGGGTGGTGGAGGGCGAGGGGAGGGCCCTGCAGACGAATCGGCAGGAACTGGCACAGGGAGGGTACGGGCAGACAGGAGGAGAATGTTGCCGCGGTCGCATTGGCGCCGCCGGATTGAGCATGAACCGCCGCGGTGGCAGCAGCTGGGGATGAGAACTTGGCTTCCCCTGGCCTGATTGGTATCCCGTTGGAGGGTAGGATGGCGGAAGTAGGGGTGAGCATGTCGGCAGTGTTTGCTGGCAGTAGGTCAGGGGCGAAGGCACGCCTGTGCGCGGCATCTGAGCTATTGAGATCGAAACTATTGACTCGGTGGCTGGTGTGTTGACAAAAAGACGGAAAAAAGAACGCGTATGGTTGGCTATACGACCAGAAAGAGAGACGATATGACTTTTAAAAAATCAAGTTTTAAATACTGTTGGTACTGACGCTTTTTAGTCAGAAAACTAAACATTATGGGTTGGGTGGTTGAGGGAAGTGAGGACTGTACTCAACAGATGCACGGACCTGACTGCACGAAAGTGTCAAAAACCTTGGGCAATCTTAGAAATCGTAACAGTCAGAGAGGCATTCATTGGGAGTGGTTTGGAGTCTCAAATGCGGTTATCGGAAGCATGCAGATTTATCGGTGAATGTTCTTTCTTCTTATGAGGTGATATTTGAAACGGCCTTCATTACATGGCGAACCTTGCGAAGCAAGCAGTATTCAGTGGCGTGACTAATGTCCAGGAAGTCCTACTTACCCAATAGGTTGGACTTGCTCTGGACTGGACTGTTGGCATATTAAAACTCAATGATGAATAAAAAATGTTCGGGTTGTGCAGCCCTTTGACTTGACTACGCCTGCATTTGTCGACGAGATTTTGCCGGAATGTGCGACTTCAGATGGATGATGCAGACCGGTTTTCGCTCCCACTGGAGGTCAATCGGGTAGAGAGCGACGGCAGCCGAAAAAGAGACCCCGAAGTCTGACAACGTCCGTAAATATTTATTCTTTCGAGATTTGCGCTCTGAACAAAAATTTGACGTGCTATATGCCAGCTGTTGCTAGTCCTCGGTTCTAACCCTATGCTGAAGTTTCAAATGGGAAGTAATGGTTCGCTGGGTTGAACAGAGGGAGAGGGAGAGGCAGAGCGAGAGAGAGAGACACGAACGCAGCTTTTTGCAAAGTTTTATTGGGATTGCAAATATTGTTCCGTGTCAGAAGGATTCAAAAAAACACCTTAAGAAGCATTCTGCAATGAAAATTCAAGTAAACAACTCCGGGTTATGTGCACTTGAGCAACAAACAACTTGGATAAATCTGGGTACTTTCTTATGCAACATGGAATAATGTCACCAGCTAAAATTTGGTTCCCGATCAGCTACGTGAAACACAACTTTGAAAAAAATCAAGAGGTTAAGCATCCATTTGTTAATGTCAATTTATTCTTCTAAAGTTGAGCTGTAGACCCTTAACTCTGTCCTAAAATCGGCATCACGCCAGCTGGAGAACAGGGAGCCGGAAAGGACACCTGTTAGCGCAAGGTTGCAGCTAGTCTTGTAGCGGGCTTCTGTCAAACTATTTCGCCTTTCTGATCATCCACAACGTTCACGGAACATACACCCATTAACGCCGCAGGCTCGACGGCAGATGTTTTTGGAGAAGTACCCCGTATGTCCACGCTTACCAAACAGATAATCGTCTGAGGGACTAGAGGCCGGTCTTAGGAAAATAATTACGACCATGAGTGAATCTTGCTTCCTGTTCTTCACGCTCTGTCCTAAAAAGCATTAAGATAAAGAGGACGCCTCGGCAATAGGCAGGTCAGTCGTGAAACCGCGGAACCGCGTGCTACGATTGATCGATTTCTCTGTACAACTGAAGATGTATGAAAGCCGGTGTTGGCCCCTACGGCAGGCTTAACAACGCCACGCAACGGTGAGGGTGTGTTGGCTTTGCATCAAGGAGGCAGACAATGAAACAGCCTTCATCGAAGGCCTGAAAACTCACAAATTGGGCTGGCGCGCAACCAGAGGTCGAATGGGTTTTTGGGGTCTCGGAGACGTGTATGTAGCACCAGCTTCCGTCCTCTCCTTCGACTTGCCTGGCGTAGTGATGGTGGTGGTGGTAGTAGTAGTAGTAGTAGTATTAGTAGTGGTACTGGGCGTAGACCCATTACGCGCACTAACCGGGACAATATCCGCGGCAATGGTAGTCTTCGGGGAAGCTGTGGAGGCGGCATCTGGAGAGGCTGAAGTAGGCGCAGGTGATTTTGTTGGCATCGGGGACTGTGAGGGGAGCATGGTTGCATCAACCATGTCCAGCTGCACTGTAAACGAAGGCAAAACAATAAGGAGCTGGTGTAGGTAAAGCATGGTTAGTTTGTCAGACTTGAAGAATTCTAAGACATAGTATAAACAAGTTGCCGGAGGAAAGAGACATTACAGAAACTGTGATAAGAAGGTCAGCCTTAAAAAGTTGGTGTGGGGAGGGGGGAGAACTCCAAGGTGGCTAATAAACACAAGATTTCCCCCCCCCCTACCAGCAGGTGTTGAGCAGCCACTTCCAAAAACCGTCTGGGTCCTTTAAAACATAAGCTGACTAGAAACAGGTGTGCGGCAGGCACCACCAGTTTAGAGGGTGCAAGAGTGCAACAGAATTTGTTGTAAAAGACGGCATGTAGAGCTGGATGGTATTTATAAGCACGTCAAAGAAAGATGGAAAAGACAGAGGCCACACGACAGAGACTAACTGGGGCCGCACCCACCAAAGACGTCTCAGCCCATATCACTATTGATTTTTTCGGCAGTTTTGAAATTTTAGTTGTTCAGTGCACTATTCCTGTCAGTCTGAAGACGAGTTTGGGCGCCAAACTCGAAAATTTACTCATTTAAGTTACTTTTTATCACAAAGAATATCTTCTTCAAATTAAAATTTCTTGGGATGCGTGTGTTCCAGTTTCTACGAATGAAGTAGAAAAGTGTGTTGAAGTGAGCATAGGAAACATAACGATGCTTTTTGTTTGCAAAAAAAGTAAAAAATGAAAGACTACTAGAATTTGAAGCCCTGTGCAACTTCGAAATTAGGTTATAGCTGGAGCAACGGAATGACACAGGTGTTGACTGTGTCCCCTAACTTATCCGTGTATGCCTATCTGCCACAAAACAGCGAGCCCGTGGCGCAGTATGTAGAGCGTTGGACTCCTAACTAACCAGTTTGCGGGTTCGAAACTCGAACGGGGCACCGATTGCTAGGGCAACACTTGAGTTAGCTAAGACTAGCTGACGACGGCTAATGAACCGGAAATGACCACACTAGTCTCTGATGTCATTGTCGGTAATTTTCTTCTGTCTATATTCTTAGCGGCGTAGGCTCGAGTGTGAGCTCCAAAGGCAACATGGACGGACGGGTGTTTCCTCTAACTAATCTGTGAATAGCTATCTGCCACATGCACAAGGGTCATAACTCTCTGGTAGATCCCGAGTACTGTGGTTGACTGGTTCGATTACTGTCGTGCAATTTCCTCCGAATCGATATCTGTTGCTAGAAGAGGATAGCTACACCAAAAAACTCAACGATGCCAGATTTGGAGGACGCTGTAGGTATAATCGTAGCCACCTTTTAGGTGAAGAGGCGCCCGCTGAAGAAAAAAATGGCGATCCAGTAAAGAATTATCGGAAACATGGCTCACTCACGGATAGTCCATGGGGTCTTTGTGGTGTATCAGGGTACAGATGTTACGTACTTCTACATGCATAAGCGAGCTGCAATGACGTTGAATCTCGTCACTGACCGCGAAGCAGACGCGGGTTTAACAATACATGCCGGCCAGCTTAGCGGCGACTTAATCAGGTCGAACACGACCAAAATGCCTCCAATCACCAGGAGAATTTCGCTGACCCGAATATAGGTGCGCACAAATCGAAAGGACTTGGCTAGACAGAAAGATTGTGATTTTGAAGAAAACTCTCGGAGTTCCACAGCATTTACTGCAGGGGTACATGGATGAACACTGTTGGCGTTTTTTTTTTTAAAGGAGGTAAAAGCTACTTTGGCGGAAACTTACAAGATATTAAAAAGTATTTATTGCTTAATTGTCAGATTTAATTTTCGCAACATTGACAGGCTAGATCAGGCATGATCAGAAGTACAAGTAAGTATGCTTCATACTTTAAGTGTGAGGCAAATCATGCATTTTTTCTATCCCATTTACAGGAAGTTATGTAGGAATCTTAAAATTTTACAATTTGTGTTAATAATGGGCAGATAGTAGTGCCGGCAAAGACTATGGAGACTGGAAGCATGGACGTTTCTGGTTTATTGGCCGTCGACAGCCAGTCATACCCAACCCCAGGTGGTGCACGGACCGAGACCATTCCAGTCTCCATTGTCTTTGCCGAAAGACCCACTGCCACGGCAAGGAACATCTGGAGTCTTCTACAGGATCTAGTGCAGTTGCGATCAAAGCAACTATGTCGGAGAAACTGACAGACTTCTCAAGACGCGAACTTCCGAACAAGCGGCAGCAGTGCAGCGAAATGATGCCGATTCTCAAGTTGCGACTCATTCGACGAAGCCCGGCCACACGTTCAAATTTGATGAGGCCGAAATTCTTGCAAGAGGTGGCAATCGGGTGAGCCCACAACTACTTCAGTTATGGTTCACGGGTCCCAAATCCATAAACAAATGCAACGATTTGCTCAATCCATATTCAATGCTGAGATTCAATTTGGCCACAGCAAATCGTCCCCTGAGGAACAGGCAGGCCACCGCCTCATCGTACGCCAACACTGGGGAGCCAGACGGCCGAGCAATCATCATGCCTGAGCTCACCGCCCTAGACGAAAGTTCAACAGGTCAGAGCCCGCGTGCCGTCCAACAAACAATCCACGCGCAAGGAGGCAATTAACGTTAATTGTCGCTGTATGTTTGCGGTAATGACTGTATCCTATAAATACTGCAAACTTCTGTGCATGCATTACCTGTTTCTGCTACTCATGTCTCTGATGATGGATCCGCGACGGATGTCGAAACGTCAGGCGAATAAACGTATTGTCCCAGCGATCGAGTCTTCTTCTTCTCAATACTATCTGCCCAGACTACTAGCCGCTTCGTTGCTGCTGGCATAGCCCGAGAATGAGACCCAACGTAAAGCGAGACAAGTGAGTTGCGTTATCGATCGGTGAACGTTTATCAGCGAGTGTGAAAAATGTTGTATACTTCCTAAGCAGTCGTCACAAGCGGTGAAAGACGACGGTGCGTGAATTGACCCTTCACGGTCTCGTAAAAGCTCACAATTACTAAATATTTCCTAACGGAAAGACAGCCTTTCATTCTGCTGCAAAATACGTTTGCGTATGTCTTCTATTCAATATACTTGCATTTAAAAGGGCATTAAAGGTGCAGGTAGAAAATTCATGCATAGTCCGAATTGTGCTGCATGATGATCAATATTACAACTGCAGCAAACCCAGTTCGGAATTTCAGTTCACATTTGATGAGATAGACAAGCGACTAGAGTTATGCCACAGAACTCTGTGATATTTTGCTCGACAGAACTCAAGCCTTCTCTGGACCTCTCACTGTTGACCTAGGACTGTTTATCCGCTCGAGCCTATCCATTTCGCAGCTAAATTTTGCTGAAAGCAGCCCTACCATCCGTCGGCCATTATCTTATAAAATGAGAACTGACTTCAGACAGGGAAGCATACCTATGAGAAGTGGAAGCTCACTCGGGAAATACTTCATGTCCTGTTTAAACATTTGGAACATTTTCACGATGAGTACTGTAATCGGCTGGCATCAGATTCGCCAGAAAGCGACCAACCCGTGAATCTTAGTCAAATTGAAAGGTCGTTAAGTAGCTTGATACGAGATTGCAGTTAAGATACCCTAAATATATATTCCCCCGCCCAACTGTATTATGTAATTAATGGTTAAACGAGTGTAAATGTTAATGTTAAACGAGAGGAAATTAATACTTAATTGTATTCAAAGTGACAAATGAACATAAAATTAAAGCTATTTGTGGTTATTTCAATTAGCTAAAGTTAATCGACTCCATCAACATAAACTGATGCCAACTGATGGAAACTCGATCTCATAATTGCGGAATTTAATGAAAAAATGGAAAGTCGGGCTACTGAACATGAAAAAGTTGGTCATTGTTATAAGTCAAGGGCAAATAGGCCCTCTAAAGACAGTCTTACCGGTCCCCCAAAGGAAGATGCTGGGTGAGATGACTTTATGGAGCAAATTAGTGGTTACAGGAAACTGACAACTCTTATGGTACGCTGTTAAATCTCGCCATCGATATTCCTTGCAGGGTGCCTCCCGAAACTGCACTAGGTGGGGAGTTACTTAAACCTTGGCTAGGGTGGTAACTTGAAGAAAGGTCGCAAAACCGCCTATTCTAGAAGCATATCGAATGGAATACTCACACAGATACAACAGGTAAATTAATATGAAAAAAATAATGGACAAAGAAATAAACTTGAAATGAATTAAGGGACTGCAAAATCGCCAGACAGATAACTGTGCAGATAAGGACATGTAACAGACTGTTCTATTATTCCCTATGATTAAGGATTCCCGAGGAAATCCGAAACGTCAGGACAATAAACCTCTTGTTCCAGTGATCGTTTCTTCTTCTTCTGAACAGATAAATGTGTCAAAAGGTCAATGGCTCAAATTCGCAAAAGTGTTTTTCGATTGTGACCCTCTCCTAGTCTTGAATCTATAGACATTCTGCCCTATGAGGTCTCCCCTTTCCAGTACCTTGGTGTTACTCTGGCATCCAACCTCCCATTTACTCTTTATATTTAAGGCCTTTTTATTAAAATCCGTAAACTTTTATATTATATCCGGCGCTTGCGTTCATATCACACACCGCAAGCCCTAATCTGATGATTTATAGATGCCTGTATCCTCCCCATCATTCTTTACAGCTCGCTAGTTATTCTTCCAGTTTTACTTTAAAAATACCTGGTCATTATTAAACGTATCCTCCGAATGCTCTCTTCAGCTATCGGTGTTTCTTTTGCCTTTTTAGATGATATTATAATACATCGACACCTTAAAACGGTCAGGCAGTTTGCTAATCGCATTCTTAACGAGCTCGTTCACCCTCTCCATTCTGGACTAATGGCTGCGAAGTCTTCCCGTACTATGCGCCGAGGCGTCCGTCATATGTCTTGCCGTACACCGGTGAACCACTATAAGTTTTTAGTACAACTGTTCGATATAAGGTGCTCGAAAGTAAGTAGTGAAGAAGAAAAGTAGTCTAATGCGAGACATCTGCTCCACGCACAAACATGCCACCGTACATAAACGGACGACGCAGCAAGAAACGAAGAGGCTGTAGAACAAAACTCACGTTTTTTCTGTGGTGACTCCTCGTCGGTAGTAGGCTCCACAGTAGCAGTGCCAAGATCTACGGTTAACGGTCGATCTTCCTCGTCAACATCTTCCAGAGATGTGGGTGAGAGCAGAGACGCCACGGCTGCCTCCTTTGCCCCATCCGCAACTGGAATGACTGCTGATCCCGCCTCTGCTGCTGTCTCCACATCCTCAACAGTGGACTCGGGCCTGTCCGGGGGATCGGACCGAGCTGGCTGGATGGTCTCGAGCTGCACCTCGGTGACTTCTTTGGAATCTATAGAGGCCTCACTTGGTGGGGTTGGTGGTGGCGGTGCAGGAGGAGGACCGAGAGGCAAAGAGGGTGTTTTCGGTGGCAGAGAAGAGGCGGAGGAGGAGGACGGGTCAGCAGGCCCCAATAATGCAGTAGCAGTAGTAGTATTAGAATCCGTCTGGACCGCGGGCAGAGAAGGCAGGGATTTGGGCTGGACATTGTTTACCAACGGCCCAACAGTGGTTACCGACAAGGCCAGATCATGTGACTGATAGAAGAAAGACAGGACGGGATTGGTGCAGTGGGATTGGGAATAAATAATCTCGGAGAAAGAGAAAACTCTAAATGACACTGTCGTAATTTACCAAAACGCCTAGAATCAAAGTGCAGAGGCCCAAATGGGCGTAGCATGGTTTTCTACGAAATGTGAGAAGTGATTAGACTAGAAGTAGTCTTAACTGCGAGTTAGAAAAGATAGGCAAAATTGTACAGCAGATGTAGCTGAGCGAGCAGAGTAGGTGCCTAACAGAGGACAAACTCTGGAGACTGGCAGCTCGGTTCCGTCTGGCCGTAAAAATGTCCTATCATCTGCCATATGAAATTTTCTGGTACACCAAAAAATGCGCTAACTAATTCGTGGAAAGTCTAATTGAAGTTGAGTTTCCGATTGTCGTATGATGCTAGGAGAGTAACTGGACTTTGGGTCACCCAAGTGGGAAGATGAACCCATGTTACGTCAGGAAGTGGCGTAGTGGGAGCTTATCTAGTCACACAGAACTGCTTGGGCTGGCGACAGCGTCGACACAGGACCTAGTCTGAGTTTCAGGAAGAACTCATTCCTGAGGCATGCGTAGGACACGATATACCTATCAAGGAGAACGAAAAAACTAACCCACCTTACTGATTACATTTATTCGTCCATGGTAGTATTAGTGTGAGTGGATGGTTTCTTTGTTTATACGACCATGACACCCAAACTAAATGATGCATCCGCAGTACCTAGTGAACCAAGTCCAAACTCGGAGGGCAATGAAGATTGCACATGCTCCATCTAGAGAACGCAGGTAGCAATATACTGCTATAGCCTAAGCAGAAACTGGAATGGGGCGAAGAGTTCAGCGTAGTACTAACGACAGAGGCGGAAAATGTAGCAATCGGAATGACTGCTACCAGATTTGATGACGATATGAAACTATAAAGGATCAATTTAACAGGTACGGGGTTTGTTAATACATGCTGAACGCTTCAAAACTAGAGAGGGGACGGAAACGCATCACTGCTGCATCATCTTAATGAATATTTGCGGTTCCATCCAGTCTGATAGCCGGTCTTAATCGAGGCTCACTTTCAGTGAATTCCCAGATGACTGCAGAGGGGCTTTATTATTGGGTCTTAGTTTTCACTAAGAAGACTCCATAAAATTCTCGGATTGTTAACAACACATGCACGCAGTGGGAACCAAAAGGCCAAGGTCAGTTTGTCCTGTTGAAGACGTTAACTTAAAGTTCGGTGGGCAACAGTATAAATGGTTATTTCTAGACTATACAGCTCGAAATGCAGGCAATGTACCCTAAGGGACCTGGTTAGATAACCAAGGTTCAAGGACCATCAAGCGTTAAAAAATATTAAGAAACGGTACGACGAACTAACCGTGACGGCAGAGACTGAACAAATGGCCTCAATAGGCGGTGAAATCCTGCTTTCGGGGTGTTCCTTCGAAAGGAAATCATCAACCTGCAGAGCCAAGCATTGTGGCAAGACATCCTTTTTAACCTGAAGTTCTGTGTCTGAGGATTCCTGGTGCACGAAGTCCCTGTCACTCTCATTAAGCCTTCTAAATTGTTCGGTCGCAGAAGCCAGCTTGTCCATGGACACCTGGTCGGCTTCTGATAATGCTTCAGGCTATTGGAATGAAGAATACGGTTGAATAATTGAGCCGTGAACAATCACACATAAATTTTTGTACTTCTTTGTTTCGATACATTATAGCGTAAAATTTGGTTGGCTCTTTTATGAGGAAAGGCATAGTAGCAGTCCGAGAAAGTACGATTTTGAAATGAAATAAAACCTTTAATAGTCTACCCAAGTGGTCTAATGCTTCTAACCGGACTGATAATACTTTGATGGTCTCACTATATAGCATATATATGAAGATATATGAAGGGTGAATATAAAGTACATTTGTGATGCTAAATTAAAAAATGAACCAAACAAAAGAAAAAATGTATAAACACATCATACAGCACCATCCGGCTGAGCAGTAAGACGTATAGGCATTCAACTCAACTCATCACCGATTTTTCTATTGATCTTTTTACTAAGGACGTTTTAATTCTTCGAAATTCGGGTGATATATGCATGCAGAAGTTGTTGGAGAACTGTTGGCGCAGAAAAAGCACTACGTGATCTCGTGTACAGCATCTGAACGGGATTTTGTGATTGAATAAATGGGGTCCACGGGGACTTACGCAGGCGACAAACCTGACTCATTCATTATGGCGAATAGTGAGTAAGGTAGGCTACTCTACTAAGAACAGCACTGTCACAAATTATGTAAAAGTACTTGGAACGGCTGTGATTATGCCTTGTCTAGTCGGCCTGGATGATATCACGAAGGGTACCTCTCTACGCGTGAATAGTTGCGGCAGCGGATCCGGACAGCTCAGTCTATTCCATTCTCCAGCTAGGAATACCGGATACCGAAGGTCAGAGGATCGCTTCCATGTTTTGACAAACCGTGTTGGACCAGGTCTTTTGTTGACCTTCTTGCCGACGTTTTCGGGTGGATAACGACGATGGATATAGGGTAGTATAATTGAGCTCGTGAGGCGGACGACGAAGAACTTGCCCAAACAACCTTAGTTGTCTTTCTTGGATGGTTTGAGATACGCTCAAGATATTGTTGCGGCGAGTGCGGGATATCTCATTTGAGACGAATTCAGTGTACTTCACTTGAAGGGTAGTCATCAGGCCACGGAGATCAAACACCTCCGGTCGCATACACGCCAAGCCCAGCAATCACAACCATAGAGGAGGGCCAACCGGGTGGATGAATATATGGTAGACACGAATGTTCTCGGTCATGTAGATATCGCGTCGGATCCATGTAAGTAGTGGTTGCTGGAAATAAAGAGCGTCCTGCATCCGTGAAACGCAAAACCTATGTGCGCGTACTTGGCCAATGTAGTGGGACATACTTCTCCTGCCTGAGATCCAAAGCCCCAACTTTGGTTCCCAGAAAATAAAAAGCTACAAAAATGCACTCCCGCAGTGTAAGCGACTGCTTAGGTGGGCACGGTACGGCAACTTCTTTTGAAGCTCCCAAATATCCACAGTCGACCTTTTATCCGTCGCTGCAACAGTCCGCTGATGACCTGCTTCTATTATTGACGGTTAACGGAATGGTTGGGCTGTCCTTTAAATGACCACATAATCGACCGCCTTTTCTATGGTACTGTAGGGGAAATACGGTGCCTAAATCTATTGAGCATTTCACTTAAGCTCTATACAAAAGAAGCGAAGAAGCTAGTTCGCGTGTGATCCGTGCCTTGTTCCTGTTTTTGTACAATAAGTACAATTAGTAATGGCTAACAAATTCCCCAACTATAAATCAGTCTCCCACACGAGATTTTGACTATCGCGTGAAACGACGTCTATCGTGGATCCCGTGGAGTTAACGCAGCACCGACGACTTGCACTTGAAATAGTTTATAGTGAGGCTGATTTGCGTAGCACTTACCGCACTCTCTCCATCCTCACGTACCTTGACCTGACGGCAAGACGACCGGAGGTGGACTCAGGTGCAATGGCTGACAAAACCAAACAGCCCATCTGAGCGTGCCGCACAAAACCGATTTCGCGTACAGTTTGCCCGGCTTTCACAAAAATTGGACTCAAATCTCACGTTTGTGAAGGCATCATATCGACAGCAAGAATGACCCACTTAAGCTGACCCTCAGTCCTCGAACCAGCCAGTGGCAGACACGGCTGAGCAGTCAATCTCAGAGTTGCAAACGGTCGAAGCATGTTTAGTTGCTTACAGTTGACTTCACTGTCAGGATGGCCTAACGAACAGCCTTAGCAAGCAGTAGCTTGCAAGCTAAAACCGCACTCCAAGCAGGCTATCGATCGGCCTACACGGGCGAACGTACGCAAGCCGTCAATCGATCGATAATTCAGAATTCAAACTACAGTCATCCACTGAGCCAACAACCAATGGGACCGGCCACTATTTCAGAAGAGAATTTGATTGGCTCGTGGACCTATCTCACACACGTTTGTTACCCGAAATTTGTTGTACCTCTAACACTCAAAGACTTCTGCCTTCTGCACACTTCTTGTTATGTTTTCTCTCTGGAGGCTCACATGAGACGTAGTTAGACGGCGAAAATTTTGGCCTGGGCTCCGTTACAAAAATTTGGCGACGCAGTACTCGAACTCATTGTGGCTATCTCCACAACACCATCGCTGACTGTCATGAACCAATTCCATGTGTAGTACCGTCGAACAAACGCTGACTAACATGCAGCAAGCCCATGTGTACGCAGATGATTGCATGGTCCCGATGATCACATCGGACGGAAAGGCTATGGACGTCTCTGGCGGATTCCTCCAGCTCACAGATGAGCTTGAATGTGACGTTTCCTTTGATGGCGCTCAATTCAGAGGAACATGTTTCCTACCCAACCGTCAGGTACTTCGCTTAATTGGCCTTAATTGGATCGAGAGACTCGGTCTCCTGGATATGCCACATAACCACATTTGCAGTGGTGTGCATTCAACTTGGCCGAATCTTGCCAAATCGAGTCAGCTGGTGACAAAGCTGATGTCGACGATTCCACCTCCTGCCGAGGTACACAAGGAGAAGAATAAGGAAGAGGAGGAGGAGGAGGAGGAACCAGGAGAGAAAGCGCCAGTGGCTTCCGAGCCCCATCAACCACCTGGTCGGTCAACTAGTAGCGGCGGGCGAAAGAGACGTGGTGTCCTAACAAATCCCCTATCCTCTTCTCCCACGACTGCCGCCGACTCCCTAAACCTCTCCATGAGGAACCCCAGTGCTAAAAAGGCACGAACTTCAGCATCTAGACGACCAAGCCGGGAAGAAATACGAACAGTTCCGTTACAAGTGAACCCGCGGCTCAAATCTTACGATTTGTCTTCAGAGGGGACAGGTTAGGATGACCTAACGAACAGTCTTAGCAAGCAGTAGCTTGCAAGCTAAAGCCGCACTCCAAGCAGACTATCGATCGGCCTACACGGGCGAACGTACGCAAGCCGTCAATCGATCGATAATTCAGAATTCAAACTACAGTCATCCACTGAGCCAACAACCAATGGGACTGGCCACTATTTCAGAAGAGAATTTGATTGGTTCGTAGACCTATTTCACACACGTTCATTTCTCTAAATTTGTTGTACCTCTAACACTCACACTCACACTTCTTGTTGTGTTTTCTCTCTGAAGGCTCATATTAGGCGTAGTTAGACGGCGAATATTTTGGCGTGGGCTCCGTTACAACAATTTGGCGACGCATTGCGCGGTGATATCTCGGCCTCGGCCTCCGTTAGAACGTTCACCTCCCCTTTTTTTCAATAGAACAGCCAGTTTGTCTGGATCAAGTCGACTGAAAATTAAATACTGCGTAAGGGAAGCAGCGGAAAGTCTTTGCCTACCATGCACTATACCAGTTAGAATGTCATAGAAATGAAGGCAACATAAACTTTAAGTTAAGGCGTATTCAACTAAATCACTGACTCGATTCTTAGGAAGAGCCTACGTGAAGAGGACGGTTTTGAGCTGGTACCCGGACGTCGGCTGACTGATCTCGGCTACGCCGATCATATCGCTTTACTATCTTTAAACTTTGGCGATCTACAGTCTGTAGTGTCACGGGTGAATGAGATCGCTGTGTCGGTGGGCTTGAACATAAACATCGGGAAGACAAAATTATTCTCGAGGATAAATGGCCGTCAGCCCGAAGAAGACAGCGTTAAATATATCGGGATGAGGCTGCTACCGAATGGACAGAGTAATAAAGACATGGTCTCTCGAATCGATGCTGCTTGTCGGGTTTTCTCAACCCTCTGACGCGATATTTATATTATACAGAAGGTTCACGTGTACTGTGTACCGTGCATCCATCCGTTCAGTCCTCCCCTATGGTTGTGAATACTGGGCTTTGAGCGTAGAATACGAGCGAAGATTGGAAGTATTTGAACACCGTTTTCTGAGGACCATCATTCGAGTGAAGTATACGGACTTAGTCTCAAATGAGACAGTCAGCACTCGCTGTGGCAGTATCGAGAGGATAACTCAGGTCATCCAAGATAACTAAGTTGCTTTGGGCACGTTCTCCATCGTCCGCCTCACGAGCTTTGCTGCGCTGCCCCCGATCCGGTGCCACAGCCCACCTGGAGACGCCCAAGAGGTGGACAACTCAAGAATTAGCTCGACAACGTTCGTCATGATGTGGAAGCGGTTCTTGGACGTTCGGTCTTCGGTCTGCGTCGCTAGAGAAGAGAATTTGTGGAGCTTTCCACGTCTGCTGCCACGGATAGTCACGTGTGGACACGTTAAGTCCGTGATATCATTGAGGCCATCTAGATCAGGCCTTATCACAGCTATGACAAGCACAAGTAAATATTACAACCTGACCCGTGCCTTAAGGAAGGGTCAGGTTATGCCGCTAGCTAGAAGCCTATCAAGCCTGATATTTTAGCAACTTGTGTTATAGTCAGGCGCATTAGATTTACCATGATAAAGGAAACGCTGGTTTGTCTGGATAAATAATTTCAGAAAATCAGTTTCTTTCCCACTCTTATTAGCTGGTCGATTTGGATTGCAGAAGGTGCTGCTACTAACGCGGCGTGAGCTTTCACCCCAGGCGTGCGAAACACGTGTACGACAGTAGCTAGTAACTAACACAGACTTAGCGCAGTCCGACAAAGGCCGATGTAGGTCAATTTTTACCACACTTTGGTCTAGCACACGCGCCAGTGGAACTTATGATCTGGCAAGCCATATCTTAACGACATCCAATGTGAGAGCGAACAGGATGGCTTGGCAATAACTTAGTCACAGCATATCAAAGCCGGAAACCATCTCCAGGAGGGCCATTAAGTTTTATCTTGCGAGTAGGTCAATACGTGATTAAATTAGTCAAATAAAATAGCACAGAAATTTGTGTAGTTACATTTCTACTCAACGGCTCTCAAGAAATTATGAAGTTCGCCTAATCCTAGCGTCCGGTAAAAACGGGAGTGGTTCACTTTGAAATTCAGAGTACATCTTAGGCTTGCGGTGATGTGCAACAGATTTATAAAATTGGTGATTAGGATACGAACACAGAGTCAGAGGACCCCTTAAGCGAGATACAACATTATGAAACCGCTCTAAATATATAAGTGGTATCTTTATTGACTCCAAAATTCGCACCGAAACTTTAAAGACCAGGGGTTGAAAACGTGAACAGAATCACTATGAATAGTTCTTTGACGTATGTTAAGCCGCTTAATAGAGGTTCCTGTCAATAAGCACCCTCTACGTAGCAAATAAACCACTAGCATTTCTGCAGACAGAATCACAAAAACGTGCGCCGGAGAAATAAAATTAGGTGACTGTCTAAGTTTATTTTTTACAAAGCAGAAACTTATAAACTAACAGATTCGGTGCGTAAGATAACGAAATTCTGGGGCACCTGGAATGGTGATAAGCCAAATGTAAGAATGGGTGATGATAAACCACCGACCTTAAGGCAGCTCATACCTACTTAAGGTAATAAAAGTTATCTGTATCATAATATGTTAATAATTATTGTGTTGCAAACCTCGGGCTTTACCTCCACAGGTTCCCGGGCTCTATTCTCCGCAAAGTACACAGGAGGCGAATCCGCAAGCTTGCCCGGGCAAGTTCTTGAAATTATTTCTGACATTGGCGAATGTGTCATGGTCTCAGACAACATAAGTGAAAAATTAGTAAAATTAAGAGATCATAAAACGTCGGAACAGTGATTTAGTACAAGAAAACAGGTTTCTCGAACATCTGAGTAGAAAACATATCCAAAAGCTTACAATTGACCCGCAGACAGCTATTGGCGCCGAAAAACATTGTCAATTAAAACCGCTAACATACATGAATGATGAGAGCAGGACTTAATATCAAATGTACACTTTTTGACGCCACTGTAGATTCCAAATTACAAATTTTAATATGCATGTTCCATTGGTCGTGTTAATGGCATTTTCTAAATCAAAGTTCCGTAAATTTTTGGTGACAAAAAAATTGGAGACTTCAGAGCCGGTTGATACGAAGGGACATTAGCAGGATACCACACACTGGTATGCGATAGAAAATGAATCTATGATGGTAAAGTTCTTGGATGTTTTATGAAAATCTTGGTCGCTCTGAGAGGAAGAAGAACAGTTCAAAAAATTCTGTGGAGCATGGCTTGATAATAAATTGATGGTGTCTTTCAAGTTGGGCACCGTGACTGTATCCAGACTAAAGAGGGCGGAACCGACACTGTTGGGTGTTTTGGAAAAGCGATTACGTTCGAAGGTCAGCCGGCCGCCAGTCAGTGTCGGGACTGGTCTGATGACAGCAACGACGGCTGATGGCGGGTGTAGAAGATTCGAATTCATCGCAGGGTCGATGAGGTACGGAGGCACGTCCACAGCAACGAAAAATCCAACTACTTCGCACCCATTTAAATATAGTATGAATGACAGATGCAGCATACAACCATAATTATTATTTCCATGAGCCGGTATGTCCGTTAAAACGAACAAAAAATTTGGAGCAGATTCTAGATCACCTTCGCAGGTTAAAGAGAAGCCCTCGGTAGTCAACAGTGCTGCACTCTAGAAAATGATGCTCCGTTTTTAAGGAATAGAACGTTTGACACAAAGGTATCGGATAATGCACATATATGATGCGTAAACTTCCCTTCGCAATTATGGCTGGTGTAACGGATAATTACGTAATCGATCGGCACTTATTCCCAGAATGGATTGAGGCGATGATAGCTGAGCACAGAGGCAGCATGCAGACCGACGTCTATGTCGGGTACTGAAAATCAGGTTCGTCACCAAAATGAAATCAGATGGCGACAGTTTAATAATGCAACCGGGCCCGAATCAAGCGTATCAGGCCCTCTCGACATCCTTCTGGACACCTTTGCCATTCCAGCAAAGCAGTGCGTCCCCGAACCGAAAGTTGCACCCCCTTTTGATGCACCACTTCTGCAATAAGTTCCTGATCCCGCACCTGTAGACTGGAAGCTGCGCTCAACAAGCTTGACCAACCGCGTTCGCCGAAAAATTCGGCGCATACAGGTCAATCCACGCCATAAGCGGTGCTGACCTACTTGAGGGGAACGTGTGGTGAGTGCGCTGATTCCCACGAGTATTCATCTAACAGAAGGGTCTTCAAGTGCAAATCCACACCGCTGTCATGGAAGAGCGCCGTGGCTATCGGCTTTCCGTCATTGCTGATTGGCTCCCTGTCGGTTACGCCTACTCATTGAGTGAACTGAATAAATACCTCACAGCCTTTTGGAAGGGTGACTTGTAGCGACTTGCTTGTCTTGTACTGTGTGAATGACTTCTATTCCTAGCCGACTGACTTCTCTTGCTCTCTCATGGGCGTCCGCGACAGCAGCTGATTAGTTCGGCGTTCGTGCTTATGTCAAGTACCGGGCACGTGTCGTAACACAGAATTTCCTCCGGCTGCGCCAATTCGCAGCTGTCCATGGTAAAGGAGAATACGGTCGTCATCCACCAGCCGGTGCTAGATACTGATTATACTTATAGGAGAATGTTACTGTTTTATGTGGAAAAAAACTGCACGCTAGCTATGGGCAACTATAAGTTACTATACCGGTCCTTAATTCGTAGCGTATTCCACAGGAATCCGCTTAATTTCTGAAGAGCGAATATTGGTTCTGCATATCCTGACGCACAAGGGGAAACTTGGTTTTCTCGTTCTTCAAATCCATTTTCAAATGTATGTTAACTCATATTCCTATTCGCTAGCTAGCAAGAGTATCGTGATTTCTGTACATAAAAATTTTTTCGCTAAGAATCGATTTTTATACACCCCTTGACATTTGTTGACTTATCCTCTACAATAGAACTCTATTGACTGAAGTGTTGCAATGATTACTCGTAAATCTGGAGACATGAGTTATTCGTACCCCCTTACTGACTTCCGTCATGGCTTCTTTTGCGTAAACAAAGGATAGTGATGGGAGACTTAGTTTCAAATGAGAACTCTATTATAAGCAGTGTCATACAAGGGACTTAATTGGGTTCTCCTTTGACTTGCTTTTCCCAGTTATATTTAAGCGGCGGTTAAGCACATTCATTCTCTTAACTGATGACTTGATGCTTTTATTTATTTCTTTATGTGGGCAGAAGGACATAAAAGAAGAGCAAAAGGGAGACCACAGGGACCATCTCCGGCTTATATGCTATCATCAGCCAATCATACACAATTCGGGGTCGAAAAGCACCTTAGGTTCCAACTAATGACCTGTTATTTAGATTTCCAGTGCCTTAAAAATTGATTCAAGTGCTTGTCAGCATCGATCCGGTTCGTAAACAGTGGTAGTGGGACACTCAACGATCGCCTTACGGAACATATTTGAGGCCAACTCTCCGCTGGGTCCGATTTTGCAGCCGTATAATGTTCGCCTTCAACTGCAAGCTAAAAAGAAAGGCTCCTGCCAGAAGCTCCATCTTTCGAAAAATCTACATTATCTGAACACAATTTGCCATCCATTAGAGTAAAACTGAGCATTAGGATGCAGTAAAATTCGGAAACCATACCGTCCAGCAAAAATCCAGTTTTTTGATATGTAAAGCACCGTTTTGTACGTTGTCAGCAGAGTTAACTTTAGCCCACGTTTTTATTTCGTCGGCAAACATACCAACTCCAAAATCCGGTATCCTGCTGTAATCCTTCACATTAATAAGGATGGGTAGAAGGCCTTAAACAGAACCCATGAGGACTCTAGTTTCGATTTGTACCCATTCAAAAATATAAACGAGGTCGAGATCAAAATCGGGGTCAGGTGAGGAAGTCTTAACAGAGGTGGGGCCAAGAGTAACTAAGCGCTCACGGACGTGAATCCCACAGTCATGGTCAGCGAGAAAATCGGGACCAAGGACGAGGGGCCAAGAACTGTCCGGGGCAATGAGAAATGTGTGAGTAACATGTGCATGGGCGATAGCAAAGTCAAGGGTAAGAGAGCCTGATACATGTATAGCTGTACCGTTAGTGACCCTTATGTTATGAGTAATGGGGAGGGGATGAACGAGATTGCGAACATAATGGGGGAGCCTAGACAAAGAAGCTAGGGAAACATTAGCCCCTGTGTCAACTAAAGCTTGGATACGAGATTCAGACAAAAAAATGTCAACAGAAAACGCAGGTGTGTACAGAACGTCAACAGCGGAAAAAGAGTTAAAAGGAAGGGCATTACATGGGGGGTTGTGGCCACAATGGCGAGCACGGGGACCGAAGGCATCACAGTACTCACACCTAGGATGGTGATTCGGAAGCGGACAGGGAGTGGTCGACGGCGGTTGTTTTGGGCAGAAATAGGCGGCTGGGAGGAAGGCGGTTGCGCCGAAGGAACTGGCGGTTAAGGGTAAGTGGGGGTAACAGGTGGAGACAAATCCTGACCAACAACTTGGGTAAAACGTTCACACTGAACGAGAGCAGAGCGAATATCCTTAGGGCGACTGATAGCCAGATGGTGCTTGAGAGTGCAGTCATTCAAACTGACGATGAAGCAGTCGAGTATAATTTCGTCGCGCTCATCGGGTGATGCGGATGAGTAGGCTAGGGAGGCCAACCGCTCAAGCTCATGGGCGAAATCCTCTGCCGACTGTTGGGGGCCCTGCATGAGGCGATAAATCTGATCGCCAGTGGCGGAAGCGGAAAGGGGTTTGACGAAAATAGAAGCTAAACGTCTACGAGCATCAGCAAAATCAGTTTTAACCGTAATGCCATTCTTGAGGACAGGAGCAAGAGCCTCGGGGAAAAGAAGGGCAAGTAAATAAAAAGTATGCTCTGAGGGGGAGATGTCAGCCAAGAAGAGGTTGAGTTTAGCTAGCCAAACGTCAATGTCCTGACCGGGTTGGAAGGCAGACGGGGCGAAAAACGGGTTGGGGTGTGAGGCGGGAGGGGACGGGGTGCTGGTGGGAAAGGTGCGTACACGCTGGATGGGGGTGGGGCAACACTTGATCAGATGTTGGGTGCCAATGAGGTATTCCGTACTACTGGTGGTCTTGAAAAGACTGGTGCGTGATTTGATAACGAAGGGGGGCAAGGACTCTCGGCAGATAGTATAGAGTTCTCTTCTAAAAGGCGGTTAACCTCGGAATGCACAGCAGACAAAACTTTCTTATTCTCGGACATTATGACACATGCAAAGAATGAGAACCGAAGGTTCTGGTATAGAAATGGATTAAATAGGATAGAATGGTATCAACGAGAAGTGTAGAAAAACTAGATTAACAAAAGTGGTGGGAAAAATATCTGGAATTCTAGTCTCTAATGATACGAAGTTGATAAGGGATGAAAAGGTCAAACCAGGGATAATTTTCACTAATTCGAGATGGTAAGGGTGCGGTACAGGAACGACATGAGAACGATAGTAATCCGGTACGCGAAGTGGAGGAGATCAATCCTCAGATCCGGAGTGTGACTCAGCTTGGTCTCTGGAAAAAAGTGAAACCAAAAAAGTACGACCTTGAAAACGTTCAAACAACTCATCGACTCAATGGGTCGGATTGGCCCGTTACATCACAAAGCTTCCCCTCAAACAAATGCAATTACTAGGATAGATATTAGGTAGATACTTTGGCACCTTTGTCAGAATGCGCACTGCCTATCCAATGGGAGTCCTCTTTTAAATTATTGTACGAGACTGTTCTGAGGGTTAATGCAGAATTCAAGTTGTGCTTACTATTAGGAGTTTTTGGTAGATTTGGATAATTTATTTGATGGAGTTGTGATTAAACTCACGGTTCCCTGTGCGGGCCTCGTAACTCAGTTGGATAAAACGTTGGCAGCACTAAAGTCGTCCCGCTGCTGATGTGGATTAGAATTCCACCAAAGCGGTGGAGTTATTATTATTCTTATC
Source organism: Ligula intestinalis (assembly GCA_036362985.1). Classification (NCBI taxonomy): domain Eukaryota; kingdom Metazoa; phylum Platyhelminthes; class Cestoda; order Diphyllobothriidea; family Diphyllobothriidae; genus Ligula; species Ligula intestinalis. The sequence continues at coordinate 62,165,519 of JAYGXS010000003.1, forward strand.
AGTTTTCCTGGCAGGTTATGACAGAGCTGCTGACTGTTTTACGCTTTAGAAGTTGGGTAACAATGGTGCTTCCGAAAACTTGTGGTATTCTTTTATCCTGAACACCTTAACAAAGTTCGATTTGCCTTGCGTTTACTTATCTCCTGATGCTAGTGGAGGTCGTGCCGATGCCTGTACTTTTTTATATGGACATCGCTTAGATTTTTGCCATCGTTTCCTTCGAATCAAGTTACTCCATAGATTCATCGTTAATTGGTATGCATAAGACCGGTTAGTAGCCTCCCCACGGACCATCCATTGCAAAAGTGCTCTGAAGTTCAGTGAAGTTCAATTCTGCCGTGTTAGACTGCATTAGTGCCCTTCAGACCGTCTGTTTAGTTGAATTTACAGCATCACTTTTGAAGACGAGCGTGTCGCAATAGACCTAGCGTTAGGCACCGCACCCGGCCTCTCAGTTAATACATATTTCGACATGTGTCATTTATCCGATCAGGGGTGCGTCCGTTTTGTCCTTTTGCGATTAAGGAGCTTAACGAGGATGTTAATAAGGCAGTATTTGTGCTAAGCCGTTGTTCTTACCAATTTATATTTAATAGCTGTTCTGTTTTTCATTTTAGTTCCAATTTTAGGGTACTCATCATTTATCACACTTCCGTCTATATTTTTATGCGCTATCTCACTCAAGTGATTGAGACGTCTCTGACTAAAACACCAACAAACGAAATATTATTCGATACATCGTCAGTCTACGGCTCCGTAATTTGGGCATGCATCGCAGCTAACCCCATACCTTCAATAGATTTTTCTTGTAAGATACCATTTCCAACAAATTAGTACATTCCTTCATCACTCTTTTTTGTATTCTGATTATGAACTTTAGTTTTTCCGCCCTTGTTTGTTTTTAGAACCTAGTCATGGCAACTGGAAGTGCTCCCTCCCTGGAAACGCTCTCGGAACTCTGTCCAAATTCATTCGACCCATGTTCACTTGAACCCCTAAAAACGTCTGCATTTCTTGATTCTCTGATTAAGGCAGAGCCAGATGCATGCCTGCCCTTATCTCTGCCTGATCTAGATATACCCCTAGTTAAATTTGATGCAAAAATCGAGCGAGACCTCGAAATGGGTGCTTTTGTGGTCGACAAGTCTGGCTCATCAATTACTTACTCCTGCCCAACCCACCTATTTGGCAAAGACGCAGACACCTTTGCAGTAGGTCTTACTGCGTATAACTAGCCTTTCTTCTAGGATTCATCAGCAAACTCAGTACTTAGCGAAATTCTTGAAAAACTGGCTCGAAAATTTCCTACAGATCAAAGCCTTTCCAAGAGCCTCCTCACGGACTGTCTCGGCGGCGGTGGAACAGGTCATTCTTCTTCAAGACTCTCTACGGCTGATGCATTAGAGGAGTGCCTATATATAGCCAACAAGGATGCTTTATCGCGTTTTCAGGTTGGAAGCACCGTTTCGGTACAGGCGTTGCCAAAATCACAAGAAGATTCCTCTACCACGGAAGAACCTTTTGTTTTGAAACAAATGGACGCATCGACTGAAGAGCTTCTTCAAAAACGAATGCGAAAGCCCGTAGACGATGTTATAAACTACGCCGTCCAGGTTAGTTTCTTCGTCTGTGCTTGTTTCGTCGATTTTTATGTAATGTTTCTGAACACTGCAAACGTACTTAAGGAGATTTGATATGGCCTACGGTTTTAATACCCAGTCTTACTTACTTGTTACGGTTGTGATCATGCCTGATCTAACCGGCCTCGATGATGTCATAGATGGTACCTCTCCATGCGTGGCGATTGGTGGCAGCGGATCTAGAGAGCTCTACCCACTCTCTTCTTCAGCACCGGAGACTTGACTTATCAGGACCCTACTAGTTTCGTTTTCATCCAAATTCAACTTGGACTGATGGTGTGATGATAAGTGCAACTTTGGCTTGTCGAAGACAGGACCTAATCCTTGAAGCCCCTTTGGGCTAGGAATTGGCATGTCCGCCTGCAGAATGACTGCGTTAACTTCGCCGCATGATTACATTCCGGATATTTTAGACTCTTCAGACCAGGCATACAATATTTAGCCCCTTTTGGCAACCGTTAAATGGTCATTTTTTCGGTTAGTTGTGAGGATGCACGTGTCCCTGTTTAGACAGGCTTATGGACACATAATACTTGTACTTGTTGCGGCTGCGATCACGACTGATCTAGCCGACCTCAATGGTGCTCCGTACGGCGCTTCTCCGCACGCGATGATCAGTGGCAGCAGACCTGGACAGTGTGAGCCATTCTCTTCGCCAGCACCGGAGACCGAATACCGAAAGTCCGAGAATCACTGTCATGTCCTGACGGACTGAGTCGAGCTAGGTTTTGAGTTGACCCCCACTTCGACGTTTCCGGTAAGGTAACGGTTTCAGGTCGAGGGCACATAAGGTAACACGTTTGATTTAAAAGCCTTTTGTAACCATCTAAGGAGTAGACCTTGTGTTAGTACTAAAATACTTACAGTAGGTTACCTAACTCATGAAATCCAAGGTTTTTTTTACAAATAATTCCCTGTTACTCAAACGCAGCCCAAGCTGCGGCCCCCAAAGTCTTGCAGCAATCAATTAAGGTTTGTTCTTCATAATAGGGCATGATGTGATTTATGATGGAATATAAATGTTTACAGAAATATCAGCTTTTTTAGCAAAGTGGAAAATTCCGAAAAAATGGAAATCGGGCGTACTAGGTAAACTTAAGTGTTACATGAAGAGGAAGCCTGTTCACGCAAAACCACCGAGTGAATAAAGCAGCACAATTAAAATAGCGTTGGAAAATAATCCTTTTGTAAAGTTTTTGGATACATTCGCTTCCATATTATGTGCAATTTTATTTATGGCTGTTACCGAACAGCCCTAATTTTGAGTATGCATTCCACCACGTTTTTACGCGAATTGCTAGCTATTTCTTTCATTGATATGTCGCTTGAGTTACGTTGGACTAAGGCGGACATGCTGGTCAGTGAGTTATAAATTTAAATGGATTTGTCAGGTGCAGTTGTAAACACCAAGAGTAATTGCCTTCCGCCACATTTTTTGTAATTATTTTGAGATTTCGATTACGAAAAGGTTCAGATCTTTATTGAAATGCTAATGAAGGCTTTACGATTTTCACTGGCTTCAGTCGATTGACTATAAATCATGATTATATTCTACGTGCTTACCAAAACCTTCAAAATCAGATATATCTTCAAGACATTTACCGAAATAACGAGCTTTTAAACATTTTTTCTTATGCAGCTGTCTGTGTGTGTCGTGGTTTCAGAACCACTCGAACATATCAACACATTGCCGAGAAAAATGATGGTCTACAACAAAAATTCGCGAATGAATATGCCTAAGATTGATTTTAAAAAGTTCTATAACAAGTCACCTCTTGAAAAACAGCTTTTGTTATATATTTTGGTGTCAGATGTCTGCGTACTTCTTTTTTTGAAGATGAAGTTAAGATCAGAACGAGAAATTTTGTCCATTTTATTGATTTCCCTAAGAATTATGGACACATCTTCTGTTATAGATGAAAGAGCTGCCTTTTCTATTTAAATCGGAACAGTTTCAGAATATTTTGTTGCCTTACGGCTAAGTTCTAAAATAACAAATGCAGAGTAGTGTGGCAGTAATAACGACTGCGCTTTTTAAAAAAAAACTGTTTCGCAATGTCCCGCGATAACTCACTGAAATGTGTGTTATGTTTACTGTCTTCAACTTTATATTAACTGTACAATCGATTTAGTTACTGTATACTCATAAAGTGCTCATACACATTCCTTGCCTGCAATCTTTCTAATAGACGATGTGCATTTTTAATTGGGTCATAGCACGTAACAGCCTTAAATTTCATTACTCAATTTCACGGCACAAAACTTGGTATATTTGCAAAATAGAATTTTGTAAACTAATTTCGCTCTTCTTTTAACAAAAATAATGCGGTATCGCATAATTACACTTACCTCAATTTCGTGGACGCAAGATAACATTTTTCGTTTTTTGAACAGATATAATTAAAAAGTTCCTGCTCTTTATTAATGTTCTTTTATAGTGCAACATGCATACACAAGAAGTTCTTTTCCGCAGCGTTTACTAACGTAGAAAATTCCTCGGATATCAAAAAACGCTGGATTTCGCCCTTTTTCGCCTCTATTTTCTCCCAGTTTATTGATCTGAACGCAATTCAATTCTAGTAAACTAAATAAACAACCTCAACTGTGTGTTAAAGCCCCTAATCTCCAATCTTTAATCAGATATGTGATCTACTGTATGTGCTAACAAGCCAGAATTGACCATTCCGGTCTCCCATTGCTTTATTGGATCCAGTCCAATGTAATGATTATCAATAAAAAGAGTGCCATAAGTAGAGTATGCAACTACTTAAATATTAGGAACTAAGTAAACTAAAAAAGCTAAATCAAATTAAAAAATAAGGAAGTACTTTCACATTTTCAGTAACCCGACTTTCCAACGGTGAACATTTTGTAACGGGCAAACCGACTATGCTCATTCATGCTGTGCCTTATCCATTTCCAGGGAGCTACTTCCGAAAAGTTGCCACCATTAAAGGAGTTGATTCCAGATCCAGCTTTCGATTGGCCCTTCGAACTGGACACTTTCCAGAAACAAGCGATTTTATGCTTGGAACGGAACGAGTCAGTCTTGGTGGCAGCGCACACGTCAGCTGGTAAGACGGTAGTGGCTGAGTATGCCTGTGCTCTCTGCAAGCGCCGGGGCTCTCGTGCTATCTACACTAGCCCCATCAAGGCCCTTTCAAATCAGAAGTTTCGGGATTTTAGGTCAGTCATCTGCTTTCTTCCTACCCTCCCTTCCCCCCCACACCACTCCATTAGCTTTCCATCTAAAGGCTATGCATCGCAGAATTTTCCCTCCCGTATGCTGCATGCACTGACCCACCTATTTCATGCAAAATGTCGAAATTTGCGAAATATTGATGATCAGTCACAAACTGCCATTAAGTAGCTTTGTAATACTGATTACCTTGCAGCCCTAATCTGAAGTGTTTTCGGTCATTGCCGGCTGTTTGCTGGGCTTCTTTCGGACCGCTTACAAAAACGATATGTTGCGAAACTGGCTACTTAAATAGTATGCATTTAACTCGTTGATCTTGACTGCCCCTATAAATGCAAATATATTTGATAGAAAGCATGCACGTAAATATTCGTTCTTGTACTCGTTTGCTAGCAAATTACGCCTTCTTTAAATTTTATACTTAAAGCAAGGTTATATCTTGGTTTTACAAAATATTCTATCTATGAGGTTTTTTACGACTCTGAAATATTCATAATACCTCGTATCCGTTGAACTATTAAGGTTGCCTTTAATGAATGCAGCATGATCCACACCTACTGCAACATTTTCTGTGACCCTTTCTTCACACCGCAGGCAAAAATGTACAGTATGGCGAGTGTTGCATGCAATATTCCACAATTTGAAAAAGACCGGTAAGCAATCACAAACCAACATTGTGTAGGGTTGCAATACTGTTTATCATGCAGTTCATTTTAAATTATTTTCAGTTGCACTAGGATGCCGACTCTGTGATGAGCTTCTTTCTGACCGCTGCCAAAAAGTTGATTCTGCAAAAAATGGCCACTTAAGTAGTATGCATTTTCATCATTAATTTTGACTGCCTTTATAAATTCAAATATATTTTATGGAAAGCATGCGCGAAAAAATCCTCCTTTGTATTTATTTGATAGGAAATTACGCCTTCTTTAAATTTTATTTTTAAGGAAAGTGTTTCCTTCGGTTTTCAAAAAAGTTTTTTAATTGCCGAACGATTTTGAAATGTACCGACTGCTAGGACTGAATTCAAGTTTTACAAACTGAATGCTGTGTTCCTCCTGTTTAAGGAAAAGTACGTTCTTGCCTACGGTTTGAGAAAGTGGTTAAATAGCTCTCATAGAATTTTGCAATAGACATGGACCATGCTGTATATATCAGGGGCAGCATTAATAAATTGATGGATACGATGTATTATGAATGAACACCGCACAATCGTAAAAAACTGAAAATTAGAATTTTTTAAAACGGAAGGAAACTCTTCCTTTGAGAATAAAATTTAAAAAAGGCGTTATTTCCTACCAAACGAGTACAAGAAGTAATTTTTCGTGGATGCTTTCCATAAAATATATTTGAATTTATAAAGGCAGTCAAAATGAATGATAAAATGTGTACTATTTAAGTAGCCATTTTTTACAGAATCAACTTTTTCGCAGTGGTCAGAAAGAAGCTCATCACAGAGTTGGCATCCTAGCGTGTCTGAAAAATATTGAGATTGGACTGCATGGTAAACAGTATTGCAACCCTACTCAATGTTTGTTTGCGAGGGATTTCCGGTCTTTTTCAAATTGCGGAATGTTGCTTGCAGCACTCGCTATACTGTACTTTTCCTTAAGCAGGGTGTACAGAGCATGCAGTTCGGGAACCTTGAATTTAAGTTTAACGATTGGTAAGTTTCACAATTATTCGGCAATTTATAACCTTTTTTAAGACCGAAAGATACGCATTCTTTGAGTATACAATTTGAAGCAGACGTAATTTGCTAGCAAGCTAGTACAGGAACGAATATTTCTGTGCCGTCCCCAGTCATTGCACCTTTGTCTTGTTTGCAACAAAAACCTGTGGCGCGCATATTTGCTTCCCTTCATTTCTGTGTATGTTTTCCGTAAAATATATTGAATTAATAAGGGCAGTCAAGATCAATGCGGTAAATACATACTACAGTAGTCGCCGGTTATTAAGCCCACATCGGGCCCAGACAAAATTGGGCTTAATAAGCGGCTGGGTCTATTAACCGTGAGCTTAATAACCGGCGAATACGGTGCTAACGTAGCCATATTGTACAATATATACCTTCTGTAAGGGGTCAGAAAGAAACTAGTCAAAAGCCGGCATCTTGACGTGAATTAAATGACTTTAGATTAGGTTGCTCGATAATCAGTATTACAGTAGTCGCCGTTTATTAAGCCCACGGTTAATAAGCCCAGCCGCTTATTAAGCCCAGTTTGGCCTGTGCCCGAGGTGGGCTTAATAACCGGCGACTACTGTACAAGGTGTCTTAATGCAAGTTTGCGAGTAACTATCAATCCTTCGCAAATTTCGGCAGTTTCTCGAAATCTCGGCCGTACTCTACTCAGAATTGATCTTAACTGTCTATCATATTTCCAAGCCAGTAAACTAATATATTTTTTAAGTTAAGAGGTTTTTATGTTGCATCCTGTTTTCCTCAGCTTTTCAGTTTGCTTTTAGGTCATAGCTTTTACGCAGCTTCTTCCTGCAAATTGTTTTTGTCTCGTCAGACGGAATTCAGTCCTTTTCACTCCTCTCCTAATGACACGTATTACTAGCAGGAAGTTATCCTTATTCTAAAAAGGGCTTGGGACTTATCCTGCATAAATCTCTTGGATGAGTTTCGCTGTTGTTTCCTAACACCACGCAAGTAAGACGTTTCCGCAGTTTTGTCCTGCCTGTCGCGTCTCTGTCTTACGCTCGCATGAAATTATACAAACTGGTCGCGTAGACCACAGTGGGGCAAGCTTTGCGTCTACCGGTTCACGCTTTTCCCTCAGGTTACAATAACAGAACTGAGTTAAGGTGACTTAAAACTGGTCCTGAGCCCAGGAAGCAAAGACGGCAAAACTTTCCTGTAGGTCAGAACCCCGCAGAAGACCGTGACATTCACCGACTGGGTGGGAGTACTCCAGATCAGATCGCAGCAGATCTTTCTATCTCATAGTATGGTGTCTGTTTCAGTAGCTTGGACGGTCGCTTCCTAAAGTCTCATGGCTAGAAAGGTAAACTATCGACGCGTTGTAGTGAGAAGTTTGGGTCAGACATTATGCTCCACCCCATTTCTAACTCAAGTGGTTCTTTTCACCGGAGCTAGGTGTCATCTTTCGAATTAAGAGTGGTTCAAACTTACGAAGTTTGCACGTGCCATGTCAGAAGACGTGCACATCAGCATTACCTGCCCCCCTCCCCCCCCGATTGACTCGTTTCTACCTTATAGCAGGTATCAACTGATACCATGGTTTTTCCTTGTCCGTCTAAACCCAATACACCATTCGAAGGACTTACTTGACGCATACGTTATAGCTGTTGTCCACCAAAGGTTGGTGCAGAGGTTTTTGTCTCTTTGCTGCAAAATTCGGTAAACTCAAAGTTAGCTGTTCCGTGAAGGAAAGTGCAGTGTCTTTGTAAGATCATTTCATTTCCAGGAAAACTTGATTTAATTCTGCCGTTGCATTTTTGCTCGTGCTGGTTGTGTTTCTCTGTCGGACATTATATCTGCATAATAACGTCCGAGCTGTCAATATAGACTGTAAAAACACGTTTTTTATAAAATAACTACTGAAAAATAAGAATTAGGCTAAAATGTGCATATTGTAACACCATTTAAAACTAAATATCAAGTAACCTTAACTTATGGAACTTTGGCACTGGGGGCCGCCGAACTGCCTATGCACACCAATTAGGCAAATTCCCTGGGCTTCAGGAAAGGCCTTCATGCATGAAAACACTTAAAACTTCAATCGTTGTAAGCCACGAAGTCCAATGTGTGCTCCATGGAGTGGGTGCAGCATCTACCCTTCTCTCTCCATCCCCACTCACTCGGCTCCGATGACAAGACGACCGGCAGTGGCTAACAAGGTTAACCGTCAAAGGCAGTGGCTGAAAAAGTTAGCTAGTCCGTCTACGCGTGCCTCACAAAATCTTGACTCCGTACACTACACCAGATTTTCGCACAAAGGAAATGGATTGCATGTGTTAGAGTGCCAATAAGGCCACCGGGAGGAGGCCAAAGAACACACTGCTAACTTATAAAGAAGCGCCTATTCCCTGCTTACGGGGAATAATTTGAGGTGGGGATGTGGACTGATGGAAAGGTGTATTTTGACGAGAGTTTGTCTGCAGTGCTGTACCGCAGATTTCCGTAGAGGCGGGTTCGAATCTCGAGGGTTTCGACCCCTGAGATTGCGTATGACTGGCTGACGACGGCTAACAAGCCAGAAGTGGCCATTCCGGTCTCCTTAGTCTGTGTCGGATCCACTCTATCATATGCTTGAGGTCGCTACGCGACAGCCTGATATCGCTCAAGTAGGAGCCTCAAGGCACTTCCGTGACAAGTATGTGCCCTAACCAGATAGATCGCATGAACACCCCAATTCCACATATATAGTGAAGATTGGACGCACTATCGCACGTAGTGTCTGACGAAGCTAAACAGTCTGTCAATGCGTGTCACACAGGACCTGGTCTCTGGAAAATGTACAGTTTTCATCGAATCTAGGGAGCCCAGATCTTCCACGTGTAAAAACATGTACAGCATCGTTTCAGTACCTAATTGTTAACATTGCTCTAGTCAAACTTCCCCTATGTGTGTGCTTTATTGCTGGGGGAATTTGCTTTCACCAACTGAAGTTTATGAGGCGGGCATTAAGGGTGGCACCGTCTCCTGTATCTTTGAGACTTGATCCAGTTATTCTTGGCAACAGCTTTATTCCACAATCATGCTCTTTTCCACTCTTGCAGGCAAACCTTCGGCGACGACGTTGGTCTCCTCACGGGCGACATAAAGGTGGCCACGAAATCGAGTATTCTGGTTATGACTACCGAAATCTTGCATAACATGCTCTGCAATGCCGCGGAATCCATTCGTGACCTGGAGATCGTCATTATGGATGAGGTACATTGTTTTGGCCTTTCGGGTGATCTATCTACTCTGTCCTATACCATCACCACCAGTCCTCTACAATTGTGCCGTGAATGTTTCAGTACTGCTTAGAAACTGCCAGGTAGGTATAGGCATGCCCTGCATGAAAGACACACTAACAAAACGGATCGAGCTTTTAATAGTGGTTGTCAACTATTCTGATTCTGCTAAATTATTTGTAAACAGTCGTGAACATGGGACTGCGCCGTTGTATCAGACAGCCTATGGCTACTTTATGGATTATGACCAACAGTAAGCGTAACCCGAAGACAGGGGGTGTCTGAGATATAAACTCAACTGCGCTTCTTCACTCAGACACCCAGCACCCGCGGCTGACCACAAACAGTTTAACTTAAACACATGGCGTATATGGTTAATACATAGGGTCAAACTGATTGCCAAAAACGCTGTAGCACAATGATCTCCATAAAGCTTCTTCGGCCGGTCCTTCTTTCTGTGAACCGACTGTGCATTTACTCACGTGAACATGAACGTTCACCCCATCGCAAACGGAACTCATCTATCCCGCTCTGCCTTGGGACTCGACAGAGGCCCAGACAGCTGGTAGTACTGCCGGAAAAGGCGAGGGGGACTGAAATGGCCATTTCCGGCTTATCAGCTGTCGTCAGATGTGACACCACTTGGGTCTGAGTATGACTGGCTGAGGACGGCTGATAAGCCAGAAATGGCCATTCCCGTCTCTTTTCTTTGCCCGCAATACTATCAGCCTGCACTACCAACTGCTACGGCTGTCAGGGCCTCTGTCGCGTCCCAAGGCAAAGCAGGGCAGACGAATTACGTTTGTGCTCGGGTGAACGTTCATCAACGGGTGTCAATATTCCCCAAACTAAACTGGCAAGACGGCGAGTTGGTGGTGCAATGGTTAGGGTGTTTGACTTTGCTCAAAAGGTCGCGGGTTCGAGCCTTGTATGGTGCACCAATTGGGGCTGGGTATAACTGGCTTACGACGGCTAGCAAATCAGAAATGGCCATTTCAGTCTCCCTTGTCTTTGCCGGCAGTAATATCTGCATAAACGGATCCGTTTGCGGTCCTAGGGTTAGCTAGCTACATTCTTTCCTGGTAAAAGGTTCGCGGACAGATGTCAGTCAGAGTGACCTAGTGCGCACCCAGCAAGAGCAGTGTGTCGCTGTGCCTTGGAACCATTGGGTGAACCTCACTCATCCACCACCTACGTTCTCTTTCGTGTTTTTTAGCTTCCCTTTACCAGACTTGACATCTGTTCTTCATGATTTTTTGCGTGTTTATTCCGTACCGTAAACCGCACCCAGGTACACTACCTCAATGACAAAGAGCGCGGTCACGTGTGGGAACAACTGATGATTATGTTGCCACGTCATGTCGTCCTCGTGCTTCTCAGTGCCACTGTGCCCAACAGCCTCGAGTTCGCTGATTGGCTGGGTCGTGTCCGTGGCGGAATGCAAATTCATGTGGCCGCAACCAATAAACGTCCAGTCCCTCTCGAGTACTTCCTCTACACGGGCACCGACAGTCAGACACGGGAGAATGTTTACCTCGTTGTAGACAAGGACAGCAAATTCCATCTGGAAGGTAAGATCCGGACATGTACCTCATTTTGACCTTCAGTCATTCAAATCAGGTTTGCTGGACGCATTTTCCAGACTCAGTTTTGACTTCTTCGAACAATACAAAGGGTTTAAATTAGTCTACTTTAGCAGTGATTGCTTCATTTTTTTATGCTGTTATGTCACCAAAGTCAAGCCGCCACCATGTAATTACACCTGGTTTAAATCCCCAAGGAAGAACACAGCAAGAAGTGGAAGTCTTTTAACATATATAGTACAGTAGTCGCCGGTTATTAAGCCCACCTCGGGCCCAGACCAACTTGGGCTTAATAAGCGGTGGGCGCACTAACCGGAAAGTCCTAGTTCTTGACTAGCAAACGCAGGATAAGCACTATGCATTACATACGTACTGTATTATGTGTAGAGCTTGGTTATGTACAAGAAAAGACCCTCATGTCTGCTGCCGTCCGAACAGCGTGTCGCGAAACTTAACTTGAAAAATAAAAACAAATCACATCCAGCATCTTGTTTTGCATCAGACTGGCCAAAAGTATGTAACCAGTTGCGCACGCAGAGAGATGAGAATCTCACTCTATCCTGTTGGCAAACTGGTCTTTGTAGCCGGCGACTGGGCTTATTAGCCGGCGGATTTTGCTGTGTAAAATTCCGTCCCAAGCTGACGTGGGCTTAATACGCGGCTAGGCCTATTAACCGTGGGCTTAATAACCGGCGACTGCTGTACAGCGTATGTAAGGCAAGCAAACGCGTGTACAAGATCGAACCAATCAAATAATGTCCTTGAGTGGGTGGCATGCCGACTAGTATGTGAGAGTGCTAATCCTGGCCACAGCTTGTGCGACATCGTCACGCGCACGGTCTATGCGCCGATCTATAGTGCGGCGTGGGAAGAGTCATCAGGTGGGCGTGCGAACTAGTTAGGGATGATGCTAACATTTTAAAGGCAACATTCGGTTTTTATTGTTTAAATCACCTTGACCCATTTTGAGCATTATTCTTTGCTATTTACCGTTGAATCCCTCCGAATCCCTTAGCATGACAAATTTTCAGCACTCAAGTTGCTCTATTTAGACTCTTTCATGGCAAAAAATCTAATATATAAACCCACTGAGAAAATAGAGCAAAGAAGCTCCTGTAAAACAGGAAGGGTGGTTATGTTAGTTTTATCACTAGGGCAGGTAACTGATGCAACTAACGAAGTCTGCGGAAGGCATTGAGAGTACTCACATTTCTAGAATATGTTTTTTTTTATTCCAATGAGGTGCTAAAACAGGCGTGCAATAGGAAGTGTGCAAGCTAGGGCCGTGTATCGGACGAGGAACATGAAGTCAAAGGTCTGCGGCAGTCAAACTTAAACCTAATACCGTATTCTTTAACGCAATCTTAACTGTCAGTATTTCATTGAGCTTAGCCAATAATTTAATCATAATGTATTATGCCTACTTAAATAAAATGCGTAGGCAGATTGTTTTTTTTAGACCTTTTAAAACATTTTTTCCTGCCTTTCCGTTTGTAAGTTGCTTCGTCTTTCCCCTCCTCTTTAGGCTATAAAAGCGCCAAGGAGTCTTTATTAAAACCCAAAAAAATGAGCAAAAAGGCCAGTGCGACTACCATCAAGGGCGAGGAGGAGGGACAGCCGTTGGTACACAATAATTTCCATGCTGCACCAGAAAAGGAGGAAGTGAAAAAAGAAAAACCACGCTCTGAATACACCGGCGGCAAAGCGAATACACCCGGCAGACGCAATTATCTCCAGAAGGGTGCGTGTCCGTAAATTTCCGAACTCAACTCAATTATTTTCTTTATATTTTTTTCATGTAGTCCACATCTAAGTTGAATATGACTTGGATTTGAAATAATCCGGTCTCGTAAAGGATGTGTCGGAGTAGGATTATTATGAACATCAGTATATTAGGAGATGCAAAAATCTGAATTGATGCTCCTGTTAGGAGGGACTACCAAAGTAGAAGGTGGAATACTGATAAAGACAGGTAGTTTGAAGCATTGTTTCCCCGGTACAAATTGAAAGTAGGCAAAACAGCAGGATTTATTGATAGTAACAAATTTCGCGACAGTTTATCAGCTGCTACTTGTCGCTGCATAAGAAGGTTAACGAGGACACATAGAGCAGTTGTGAATTTCACAGAATTACTGGCAACAACAAGGAACGTGGGTCAGTTTTAAAAAATCATCGATAAAGGACAGGGCGTTAGGTCAACATATGAGTAATAGTGGGTGAGGGAAGTTAACGAAAAACACTTGGGAATTAAATTAAATGACCAATCACCAGGGCAATTGGAAGCTGCATACATATGGTGGGAGAAAGCTGACCTATGCAAGCAGCTTGACCATGTGGTCAACCTCCAATTGCCCTGGTGATTGGTCATTGAATCTAATTCCCAAGTGTTTTTCGTTAACTTCCCTCACCCACTATTTCCCATACGTTGACCTAACGCCCTGTCCTTTATCGATGATTGTTTAAACTGACCCACGTTCTTGGCTGTTGCCAGTAATTCTGTGAAATTCACAACTGCTCTATGTGTCCTCGTTATCCTTCTTATGCAGCGAAAAGTAGCAGCTGATAAGCTGTCGCGAAATTTGTTGATATCAATAAATCCTGCTGTTTTTGCCTACTTTCAAAAGACAGGTAGGCTGTCTTTGTTTCGTTTTTTGTTTTCGTAGCCGTCGTCCGCCGGGTTTACTGTACTCAGGTTTGTAGGACCGCATTTTCGGATCCGTGTAACGGAGCGAGCATACCTCGTGAACGCACTTCCATTCTGCCTTCGAAGACCTCTATAGTTTGCTTTTTAGAGCTCCAGAGATCAGCCATACAAAGTGCTCTAAGTTTCAGCTTCCGGATGAAACGAATTTGAGCAGTCGGCTGTAAGTGCGGCCCTGCTGCATTGGGCAACTGGGTCGGAGATAAACAGCAGTAGTATCATACTAGCGGAAATGTCAAGGGCATTTGAAATCGTTTTGGGATTAGAGTTCCTCGTGTGGCCGCCCAATGGCAGCAGTCCACCCGCCCTGGTGTATTGCAAGATGTGTCGCTAAGGAGAAATTGAAGGGTAGGGGACACCAGGGGCCGTATAGGTTCGTGATAACTGCACAATAAGAAAGAAATTAAAATCGATTTTATATGAAGAGGAATTGGTGAGTATCAAGCGTCATTGAGGTGTAATTGTGTACGTATCTAGCTGGATCTTTGGGTAGCCTTGCTTGTGGCTTCCGTTCTTGCATTCTTTGTAAGCGTGAGGAACTCTTTGTGTCCCCACGTTTCGTTCTTATGGTCTGCGTGTAGCTGATTAATTCTTGTCTTTCTTCGTATGTCAGGCTGTCTAGAATGGCAGAGCGTTGGCATACGTGACGCTCTAGTTCTCTGATCTTTATGTGAGTGCTTTCAAGCTGGTTCACAGCATATCGTTTCAAGGTTTCAGTGGTTATAACAGTTCGAGTACGCCGTAGCGCTCTCCAGTAGTCACTTGGATATTCGTCCCTCTCAATGCACTCCAGAATAAACTTAGCCACTACTCTCGCCTCGACAAGATTGGTGTTGAATCGTAGGTACCCATTGAGTACCTTTTACGCCAAGGGATCCTTGGATTGTTTTAAGGATTTCTGTGATGGGAATTTTTGCGATTTTATTTGTTTTACTGAACTAAAGTGTGAATGAAAAGGTTGCGAGAAGGGCGAAAAAGCTGAAAATGAAGCCGATAGACCAAGAAAATTAGTGGAAAACGCATGCTGGAAGTGCGTTTTAATTACTGAAGCTCACCGGAGCCGGCCATATGAGGAACTCTCCTGTTTTTAGTAACATTAAGTGTTTTGCTAGACGAAACCTTCATCTCACAAACTCGAAATATAGAATTTATGCATGAAAACAGCTTAAAATCGCGGAATTTAAAAGGCACTTGCTATTTTCCTGGGCTATCTAGACGGCCTCTCATTCAAATGTTCCTCTGGTTACCTTTTCTAGTGCGGATGATCGGAGCTTTGGCTGTTTAAATTTCTTGATTTCATCGAGTTTTGCAATAAAATATGCATACCCTGAAAACAGATTTTATTAAAGGTAAAATTTTCACCAACGTCCGTTTCACTAACCATACGTCCTAATTTACAGAACTCTGCCAAGTACAACCACGTCCAGTTACCGGTTTCGCACATAACTGTTGTTTTCTCAAAAAGAATGCCTATTTGTCCACAGTCAGTAGTTATGTTTTTGAAATATTAGTTCATGGTTATGAAATCCGAAGTTGCTGTTTTTCTATCTCACACCTACTTGACGTTCGCTTATTGCCTTTGCCTTTAAAGAGGGTTATAACAGAATGGAGAAAACGGACACTACCGTTTGGGTTGGTTTGATCCAGATGCTCAAGGAAAAGGAATTGTTGCCTGTAATCGCCTTCTGTTTCTCGCGAGCCCGCATTACCAACCTTGTTCACGCTCTGGATTCCGTAGACCTGCTTACAAAGGGTGCGTTTCAGCAATTTTGTTTTGTACTCTTTTGATCTTTGTCTTTCTGTTTTTCGTTTGCCCTTTGTTTGCCGGCTTTTTAGCTCATCTCGGCGTGAAGAGGTGCAGTTGAGCCCTAGATACCCTTCAAATCCGGGCCTTTTTATAACCCCGGTAAAGCAGTTAAGCTGAGCTGCCAAGTTCGAGCTGTTCCATGCTGGCCTAGCCTCAGTTTCTCCGGTCGGATGTACGACATGGTTTATAGTGGCATTTGGCCCTACAGCAACGTCATTACCTAAGCTGTTGACACACCTTCCACCAGACCCTCTCAAAAGACAATTCTGTGAGAACTACGGGTTTTTTTGAAACGATGCGGACTAACTAGTAAAGGTGTGTAATTTTTTTGAAACTCCACAACAAGACAAGCAGTACTGGCGCATCGCTAGGCAGGAGAGCTACCTCGGAAATAATTGGTCAGTGCTTTTTGGGATAGCGGAGCCCTCACCTGGGGTAAAAGTTGAATTTAGGGTTTACTACAGCATGCAAAAACCTCATCCTTTTGTAATACGAGAGCAGTAGTAATAAGGATTAAATGTTTTGTGCATTTGAAGGGAAAGACTAAATAATTTTAAACAGGTAGAGCGTATAGAACTAGAAAATAATAGAAATAATCATTTAGCGCACGATAATGAAAATGAGAAATGCAACCAAAAGGAACCGAGAAGGCTCAATAGAGCTCAATTGGATACAATCCTCGTCTCGATATGAACTCTGTCTAAACGCTGTATGAAATCTATGTCTTTTTGGCTTTCTTCCCTATTTTTTAAACTCAGAATAGTTTCTAAGCCAAAAAGCAAATGCATGTTGCCAAAAAAGGGAAACAAAACTAAACTAACTGTTATAGCTCAGTAGGTTGTGACTAGACTAATAGGCAGAAGAAGCCAAGAGAGCGGTTCTGATAAGAAGCCTTTATTCTGATCAATACAGGCTCCTTAGCTTTTCCAATGCAGCCTATTTGTGAGGCTCTGGCCTTCTGGAATACTCCTGGCCCAATAGCATGCGACCACTGTTCTGGTCTGCAGCGGATCGATATTTTGCCTCGTTATGTGAGCGCTCATTGCGTATGCCTTCAAATCGATAGTTCCCCAGGCTGCGTGAACGATCGTCGCGTGTGCACGTTGGTCGATAATTCATCGCGCTGCGTGAGCAGTGGTTGGCGTTTGCCTGTGCGCATGACTCGAGGCCGTGGGCTCTGAGTGCATGGCCGCTGGCGTCCTTATAACACTAACCAAAGATAAACTCAATGAAAAGGGCTGTGTCATGCTTGGGAAACAGTCGATGCCAATATAAAGCATGCCTACAAATCCTTTTTGTACCAGACAAAACATATTTTGGCCAAGATAGGATTCTATTGTTGGTCTATCTTTATCAAGCATTCATGTATCGGACAAAAGAAGACCAGAGAAACATTCCGAAGGAAATTAGTCAGGTCAATTTGTAATAAGCCTACTGAGGATATCTTCCCTCGAAAGCCTGATGAATTCATCCTGAATCTTTCGGACATTAAACTCAACAAGTTGCAAACCGAGGCCCTGTCATTAGGACTCGACTTTTGTTTACCTTACCAAAGAATTAACCCAGTAGAAGTTGGAGCACAATTTGAGGACTTGTACTCCCAACTGACTGACTTAAAACCTAGATCCAATGATGATTGAGGTTGGATGAAAGCAAAATTCGTGGACATCGCCCACCAATACCGTAGAGCTCCAATAACACAACGCTCTCCCATAACTAACGAACATGCAATTGCTTTATCCCCATTAAAAGGGCACAAGAAAATAGTTATTTCCAAACCTGACAAAGGTCATGGTGTGGTTATCCTCAATCGCAATTATTACGTTAAGAAAATGGAAGCTATTTTAAAGGATTCCATTAAATTTTGTCTAGAAGCAGAAGGTAAAGATGAAACCAAGGCATTGGAAGACTCCGCCTGGAAAATGATCAGGCTTCTGTTGCATAATAATCTAATGGATTCCAAAACAGCTCTGTCCCTAAAAACCAGGGGTTCATATATCCCATGACTATATGGTTTACCAAAAACACATAAAAAGGATATTCCTTTACGGCCAATTCTATACATGTAAAACTCACCATTTCATAGACTAGCACATTGGCTTGTGAAAGAATTCGAACCAATTCGCAAAAGGTTTTCTTTTTTCACATTAAAAGATATTTTCCATTTTGTCGACGAAATAAGACACCAAAATATTTCCGACAGACACATGATATCCTCGGACGTTGGGTCATTATTTACCAACATTCCCTTGGAGGAAACTATAGATATCATTTGCACTTATTCCTCGAATACCCGTCTGGCCCCTGAAATATTACGGAACTTACTAAAATTATGCACAAAGAATGTCCAATTCCTATTCAATGGACAATTATACCGACAAATGGACGGAGTCGCGATGGGAAGCCCACTAGGACCTACCTTTGCTGACATATTTATGGGCCATTTAGAAGATAAAGTATCTGCCAAATTGAACAATGACACACTATACAGCCGATATGTAGATAATAGATTTGCGATTGTGGACAATCCAAGGAAAGCCGAAGGATTATTGTCTACAATGAACAGTCTGCATCCTAAGATAAAATTTACTATGGAACAGGAACAGGATAACCATCTTTCCTTTCTTGACTTTAACTTATCCAGACAGAAAGATGGTTCCATTACACGGACGGTCTTCCGTAAAAAAAACCTGAAGAGGACAGTATTTATATTATCTGAGTTTTGTTCCCATTCAATGGAAACGTAACCTGGTATATACTCTTTTCCAGAAGACCAGAATGGTCTGTTCTACGGATACATTGGATGATGAATTAACCAACCTTTACCGCATTCTTATGAAGCGAGGATATCCAAGTCAATTTCTAGACAAATACAGTAAACCTCTAAGACCTAAATTGACTCAACAATTAGCACCAAAATATCCTGTCTTCATTTCCTTACCATTTAAGGGCGATAAGATACTAAACACCATCAAAAGATGCCTTCTCAATGCCATTGAAAGGACGTACTATGCTGCTGATCTGATAATTTGCAATCCGACAAAGCCTTTACCAGTTCCTCATGCGAAGGATGCCATGCCGTTGCACGCCACTTCAAACTGCATTTATGAATTTACATGTACTTGCGGATGCAAGTACATAGGGCGAACGCAGAGGCAATTGGCCACCAGAGCTAAGGAACATTTACCTAGCTGGCTAATGAAACAAGAAAACAGAATTCCCAGGTCATCAATTACTGAACATCTGTTAGACTCCGGCCATTCTGTTGACCCCAAAACGTCCTTCCGAGTACTTGTTCGCGCACGAACAACTTGCACTTTACGCTACCTGGAGGCAGCCTACATACGGCGGGTCAAACCCGACCTATTTAAACAGTTGGAGCATGTAGTGAACCTAACTTTGCCTTGGTAACATTGGCTCCCTGTTTATACATTTTTATCTCAGGTGTTTTCCCTGTTATTTTTGCTGACCATAGCGTTTGAACTTCCCGTGTTTTTGATTAGCCACTTCTTATGACCTTGTGTTTATATCGATTTTTCTGTATGAATTTATTGTGTATCTTCTTTTTTGTGATTCAAGTTAAGTAATGAGAGGCGGCAACTGAAGAGCTCTCTCGAAATTATATGGATATAATAAATCATTTTGCTGCTATTGCCATATTTGAATTTTCACCAGGGAAAAGTTGCTTTATGTAGATAGTCATACGAAAAATAAGCTGTACTGGGCCCTAAATATAACTGTGATCCTCATCCGGCATCTGGTAAGCGACTCCTCTAAAGATCAGAAAGACTACATTGGTATGCGCCGTCAGACCAGTAATGTTCAGCACTTACTTTACGGCAAACGAGTAGCAGCCAAGAGATCAGTTAACGCAATTGTGAATTCTCACTGCGCTCTCTAGTACCCATGGGCACCAACATCGTCAAATAAATCTACAATACGGTTGGTATTTCATGCAAAATACCGAAATTTTCGAAAGATCGATAATCACCATTGAGTAGGGTTGTAATAGTGTTTATCCACCTGCCTTATTTCGACTCATCTGAAATACGTCCGGATGCCGGCGCTTTAGCGAGCTTCTTTCTGCCCGCTTACAGAAAGTATTTTCTTTAGAAAATGGCTATTTAAATAGTATCCATTTAGCTCATTAATGTTCACTGCCGTCATAAATTCAAATACCTTTTGAAGAAAGGATTCACAAAATTATTCTCTCTTTTGCCTGTTTGGTAGAAAATTAAGCCTTATTCAAATTTTATCCTTAAGGGAAGGCTATATTTCGGTTTTACAAAAATTAAATGTGCAGCGCTTTGATTGCCCATAGCTGATCATCCTAATTGCTAGTCGAAGCCATTGATTCAGTGCATTCTAATAACAGCGTAGGCAACGGCCACCTATTTGAGAATCCAGTTATTCCGTCAGTGTATTGGAGGAAAGAATAGGCCCATGCCTTTGAACTCTCTATTTGTCACATCAAAATCTCAAGAATTAGAAGCAGTTTAAACAATTTCAGTCAGGTGAATGTATACAGAGTCACATCGTGTTTGGTGTTTTAAGGTTAATTATTCACACAGTTCACGTTGTGCTACAGCATATGGGTATAGGGTCGGCGTTTGAATGTCTCCACAGATTGGGACAAAATATCGTCTCGGATAGACTATTCCACGGTTCCACGACCCGGTTAGATAAAAAATACTTCGATCGACCCAATTATGAAAAAGTTGCGGCCCCCGTGGGAGTAGCACCCACACAGCAAGGAAGGTTTTTGCGCAGCCAACGCTCTATCATTGAGCGACGAAGCTCACCGTGCTCACATCAAGTTGTCCTTGGGGCTCATATAGTTTGAAGGGATGTCCCCATAGATTATTTGTAGTGGTGAGTTGGAAAGGTTCGTTACACAGATGGTCCTCAACGTGCTTTAAAAAAATCTTCCAGTATGTGCGTCCACAACAAAAAAACAGTGCAGGCTCATCAGCGTCCGTTTTATCCATTGGTTGAGGCCCACATTTGTCTTCCTCCTACCCTCCAAAGTAGATCCTAAGCCCACGATTTCTCTCCCCCCCCCCAAAGCTATGACTATTCGTCTCTTGCGAACGGGTCACATGCTCTGGCCAGTTATCTAATTAGGTGTATCGGCCCGCTCATGACTAGCTAATGAGAGCAACCACTCGCCAAGCTGGTTATTTTCTGCGCGTGTTTGCAGCTACCCTTCCTAACTTCGAGTTTCTGTTTTTCGGTGCTCTTACCTTTGTATTGTTCTCCTCTGCGTGTATGTGTGTGTGTGGCCTCGGTGCAGTAACAGCCTGTTTTTGTGTTGTGCCTTTTAGCCGAAAAGAACGAGGTGTTGGTGTTTCTTCGCGCTGCCATCGGTGGTTTCCTCAAAGGCCCGGATCGGCAGCTTGCTCAAGTCCTTCTTGTGCGTCGGCTGGTTATGCGCGGTCTAGCCATTCACCACGCCGGCATGTTGCCGCTGTTGAAGGAGGTACGCTACAGTGCTCTCTCTCTCTTTGGTTTAGCCTACTGTGCTACTTCGTCCGCTTTCCGTAGTTATGCCTTGCTGACTGTTTTGAATAGCTTGCACCCTTTGGCGACTCTGTATCCAATCGTAACGCGTACGTCAAGCCCAATGATAATGTAGTATGGTACTGCTAAACAAATAGTGAAGAACAATCGAGGTACAAACCTTAACAATGTATACATGTAGTCAGGAACAAGAGAGTCGGCCAAATATAGCCTGATTCTGGACAAAGGAACGATCCATGTCCAATAACGCCACGCGTGCGCAGGGCGAAGCCAAGCCTGGGAGAGCGTGTGCTGTGAGAAAGGGGACGATCGCTGCTTTTATCTGATTTGAAGCCGCGGTAGGGTTTCCAAGAGGGGTCTTTAAAAGGCCCTTATATATTATAGCCATCAACTCAAATGTTTTAAGTAGATTGAATTGCCCATAATCTTCCAGTTTTCTACACACAATCCGGCGATCCAGCAGGGATTTGATGATGACATTAAACTGCAGAGTGGTCCTCCGAAGGTCACCGCTTATTTTAACCGCTTAAGTCAGTATACTAAGAGAAATAAGCCTCTTACACTAAAAACTGGAATAACTGCTTACTTACCCATTTTAAGTAGGGTGATTTCGGCAATCTTCCCATTTTCGAACTGCGTTAACCTTTTTTCTAGTTGGTGTTGGTGGTTCCACTAGAAAATATTTCAAAATGATCTCTCCCGAGGTTAGGGCTCACTCCCCTCTGCATACACGCGTTCGCCGTCGGTCAGGCGGAGGTTAGCGATGACATTAAAGCCCATTTCAGTGTCCTCTACCAAGGTTTGAGTACGCGACCCAACTTGTCTCCGTCACTTTTTATTTTACAGGAATGTTGCGATCTAATTTGTTCCCTGACATGCCCCGCCCTTCCTCAACCCTAAAATCAGGTGCGCGTGAGCCTGAAGGGCGCGATTCACACATTCCCCTGGCGACCCCACAAGGAAACCCTACCGAAGCCACTTCATATGACGTCCTATTGGTGCGAAACATTGCCCGGAAGGGGTGTTGTGTACAGAGGCCTATAAGGCGTTGGCAAGGGAGGGGATTGTTCAGTTGGCCCTCGGAGCACCCGCGGCACGCGAAAGGCAACTGATTCAAGGGTGTTCATGTTAGCCAGGCGTAACAGCTGCATATCTGGGTCGCTTTCATTGCACAAGAGAGGGAAGTGCGGACAGTATCGTTGGCTAAAGGGTGACGTGTTCAAGTGCTACTTTTGCAGCCGCGACTGTTTTGGACACGCGTGGAAGAGGCTCAGTCAGACACAGACAGCTGCTTGCGCGCAGTCGTTTGATGTTGGGACGGGGAACCTTGGACAAGATGGGAGGGCGTCCAGCATTCTTGGGGGAAGGGATTAAAACCAGGGGTGCACTGCCTTTGGGGGATCGGGAACAATTGTATGTGGGTCAAACAGACTTTCACCGGACATGGACGTGGGGAATTCCAAATTTTTCA
The DNA here is from genome assembly GCA_036362985.1 of Ligula intestinalis. NCBI lineage: Eukaryota > Metazoa > Platyhelminthes > Cestoda > Diphyllobothriidea > Diphyllobothriidae > Ligula > Ligula intestinalis. Next base: position 62,188,366 of record JAYGXS010000003.1, read on the forward strand.
GTCCAAAATGGCCGGGTTGTGACCACTGAGCAGAAGAATGGGTCGTAATAAGTTTCAGTAACAGATTTCGGAAATGGTTTTGCGAACATGTGTTTTCTCTTACTGCACATCATAATGCACTAAAATTATCTTGGTAACTGTTTATTTGCCCGTGGGTGTTAAACAACTACTGTATGCGTTTTGGCAGGCGTAATTACTGCACCCGCCAACATGGAAATTTTAGCTTCCTGGGGTTGCTTTTATTTTTATTACTTTTAGATAAATCTTTAGTTTATTGTTTACTTTATTAGTTTAGTTTCAATGATAGTTTAATTTTCAATTCAATTTAATTTTTAAGCAACCTGTGGTTGTGGTTCGGGTTTTTATGCTAAAATATCTGTCCAGTTGCATTAGAAGCTATTGTGAGTTTTAAAAAAGGGTTAAATCTCTAAAGTTAAGTATAGAGCCGATATTGATGTGTAGAATATTTGTAGGCACTTTTTGCACTTATCTTGTTTCTCTATTGGTTGTATTTGTCTTGTTAATTATCGCGCGCAAATTTCTGATTCTTTAAATAACTGTTTCCCATTATTTTCTGCTTTTATACGCTCAAGTTTTTGATGTATTTTTTCCTTTCCTGTGATATGACCCAACTATAAAACCCTATTAACACCGCTGCCGTAGGACAGAGTTATGGGGCTAGGGATATCTAAGGACCTCGGCCAACTTTATCGTTGTCGTTATCTTTGTTGAAAACGTGAAGTCTAGTGGTCATAGCGGCGACATTCTCATAATCGCCCCTTCTTAATACATATGTTGTAAGGAAGAAGAGAAAGAAGAAGAAGAAGAAGAAGAAGAAGAAGAAGAAGAAGAAGAAGAA
>JAYGXS010000003.1:62189234-62212723 GCA_036362985.1 Ligula intestinalis
AGAAGAAGAAGAAGAAGAAGAAGAAGAAGAAGAAGAAGAAGAAGAAGCGATCTCTTGAACGACAATTGTATTGTTCTGGGCTTTCGGCTTCACACAACAGGCCCTATAATATGACTGGTGACATCTGTTTTTGCTAGAATGCCATCCAAGTAGTGAGAGGATTCGAGTCTGTATTCCAATCGCCGCTCTAGGTTTCTCCTGCTAGATCAGTATTTCACATCTTATTCCAGATTCTCTAAGCTCTCCCGACCTATCTTAATAGCTATTGGTTAAAAAGGGCAACGTGAGTACTTACAAGTCAGAGATATTCGCCTAATTTGATATTGTGGCGCTCACTGAGTTGGTTACAGAACAGGTATGTCCCTTTGTGCCCTGAAGCTCTCAGGTGATACACACCTTGGATTTGGTATGACTGTCGGATGATGGTTAATAAGCTCGCAATTGTCCTCCGCTCTCCCTCATCTTTCTCGGTTCCACCTTATCTTCCTATACCACAAGTCGCTATACGACTGCTATAAGGTAAACTGCAAGCCACAACTGGACGAGCATATTCCGTAATCCAATCGGTGAGCACCCTAATTTCACCATATTCCCGATCGCAACCGACAAAAACAATGGACCCATTGCTCGACAATAGAGTGTTTCGCTCTATGACCAAAGATCTCGGATTCGAATGTCTGGGGTCACCACCCATGGGTTTGGGTATGAATGGCTGATAACGGTTAATAAGCTAGAAATTGTCATTTCGGTCGCCCTTGTCTTTGTCGGTTCCGCCTTACCTCCACCTTCTCATCAATCTCTGTACACTAGTGATAGGGTTATCCCTTTATCTAGAGATTTAGTTCAAAAATAGTGCTTGAGGATTGTCATACTGCATCCTCGATACCCTTATACCCTTTAAGATCTTATGCTGTCAAAACCTGTCGAAGCGGACTCACTAAACCTTCCCACCTAGGTTGCCAATTATTCTGAGATTTAACCGCATCTCTTATTTCTTGGGGGTCTCACTTTACCGTCGTTTTGCAGTTCAGTACCCACGCCTATCCTATCCGGACCCGATACAGCGGTCTTCATTAACACAGCTTAAGGTAATTCGGAGTTCGGTCGGAGGTTGATCACTCTGTCGTTCTTTTCAAAACACAGGCTAGGATTATTCTTGTTGCATCGCCAAACGCTGTCGCCCCTGTGTGTGTGCTTGTGTGGAGTGGCTGACAGGTTGACTGTGAGTCAGACTGAATGGCGCTCTCACGCATGTGAGATCAGAGCTGCCAAACCCTCTTTTGTGGAGGACCAGGTCATCTGTGGCACGTATAGACGGACTGTATAGCTCTGTCAGCCTAACCCCACCTGCAATCTGGGCGCACCACCATTTTCCGGGTCGTTTTATCTTCCTGTCCTTCTGTTGTTTTGCCTTACAGGTGGTGGAAATTTTGTTCCAACGCGGTCTTGTTCGAGTTCTCTTTGCCACTGAGACTTTCGCCATGGGCGTGAACATGCCGGCTCGTTGCGTCGTCTTCACTTCAATCCAAAAGCATGACGGAAATCGGAAGCGTCCCCTCACTGCAGGTACTTAGTCCTTGCTTGTTATCTCCTCCTTTCTGTCTGATCAATTAAAAACAAGTACTGTTACGGTTCAGTCTTCGGGTTGCCTCGGGTGACGTAGACAATTCCATAACTAGTAGTATAGGCAGATAGTATTGCCGGCAAAGACAGAAAAGAGACTGCAATGGTAATTTCTGGCTCCTTAGCGATCGTCAGCCAGTCATACCCAGTCACTCAAGTGGTGTACCATCTGAGACTCCAACTCGCAACCCTTTCCGTCAGAGTTTAAAGTTCTAACCATTGAGCCACGAGTTCGTTGTCTTGCCGGTTTATGTGGGGAGATATTGATGCTCTTTGATGAACGTTCACCGTCCGCTAAGGGAACTCTCGCCCTGGCTTTGGTCTCATTCTTCGGGTCTTGATTATAAGTCGGTTGATGTGGGAACTGCGTCATCGGCGAAACATAGAACTTCCGAATACCAAATACACTGAGGAGACGAAGAAGACTCGATCGCTGGGACAATCTGTTTATTCGCCTGACGTTTCGATATCCGTCGCGGATGGCGAGAGAGAAATGTGGGCGTGTTTCGGAACTTAAAACCATGAAGAAGCATTCTACTTCGTGGCTGGGAGGGTTGCTACTTGATGAAAAAATAGACTACCATTCTAAACAGTCGTCAAACCATGATGATTCCCTGTTAATGCGTAGCCCATGGGCCACCTTATTATGTAAGATCTGGGAGGCATCGATATGGGGCCTCGGTTGAGTTTAGAATATGTAGATTGGTTACTTAGCCTTGAAAAAAATTTTACTCACGAAAATCTTCAGTCGGTTCGTGTGGTAACGGACGAAGTGGCAGATTTAGGGACGCTGTGTGCAGATATGTGCGTTAATCGCTACTGCGTCCTCTGGAAATTTGTCACCTTCATCATCTACAACAGTCGGAATGCAGAACTATCGAATACTGGCATCGCTAGTGATTCCAGATGCAGTCCCACGGACACGCGCAAACCCCGCCTTCTAATATTTGCGTGGGCTAACCATGTTTGAACCCTCGACCTCGTCTGTATACTGTCTCAGTTGACCTTCACAATGGGCACACCCACATTGATGAGGACATCTCAGAGTGCCCCCTGTATGACCCGGGCTGTCAGGCTGGGCTAGATTGGTGTGGGTATAGATGCCTGAGGATGAAGAGTGAGAGCGAGAGAGAGAGAGAGGGGGTGAAATACAGGCTAAATTTAGAACTTAAAACTATTATGAAGCATGCCCGTTTGTGGCTGGTATGCTTACTAGCTGACTAGAAAATGAAGCACCTTTCGAAACAGAAGCCTAGCTGCGATGATCTCCTGTTAATATGTAGCCGGTGGGTCCTTTACTGAGGTAAGATCTTAGGAGCCTATCGTTAGTATGTTGGTTCGTGTGGATATGAGGAACGGGTTTCAGTGTGTTACGCGTAGATTGGCCGTTTGGCTTGTCAGTTGTCGAATACATGAAAATCCTTGCAGATAGTATTGCCGGCAAAGACAGAAAAAAGACTGCAATGGTAATTTCTGGCTCCTTAGCGATCGTCAGCCAGTCATACCCAGTCACTCAAGTGGTGCACTATCCGAGACTCCAACTCGCGAAGTTTTTAGTCAGAGTCTAACGCTCTAACCAGTGAGCCAGGAGCTCTTTGTTTTTCTGGTTCAGGACAGCGTCTGGAGCATTATCACAAGTGACTGCCCACACCTACGTCCCAATTAGTTGTTACGATAGAACAAACTGTGGTCAAATCTTTCCTATTACTGCATTTTGTGGCAAAATATTCACACATTGACAAAAATTAATTTCTAAAACTTCAATTGTTCCTCGTTTCTGCAAATAAATGGGATTCCTTGAAGTTGGCTTCATTTGCATTTGAGCAACTTTGGACTAACTTTTCAGCTTCTGGAAGGGATATATTTTAAACTTTTCTTACTTATTTTGGGGTTCTCCCATAGCACAATGTATGAAAATAAGCTGTACCTAAAAGACATTTTTTCTTATTTAGAGGCTTTCTCAGGATTAAATCCACTTGTTGGATCAAAATTACGTTACCACATATAAGCTAGGCCACCAAGTCCAATTTCGTCATAACCCTTGCATGCATTCTTAGACACACTGTACTTTCACGATTACGTCTTCGAGTCGCCTCAGGTAACGTAGATAGTCCCATAACTCCGTATGCCCTTACCTTCTGCTCCTCCACGTTTAAACTTTTGAAACCTTCAGGCGAATTTACCCAAATGGCTGGTCGAGCTGGTCGGAGAGGTCTGGATTCAACTGGCACCGTTATCATAGTTGCCAACAACATTGAACCTGGTATCATGCCCATAGAGGCCACACTCACACAGATGCTGCTGGGTAAACCTACAAAGCTGCAGTCTCAGTTCAAAATCACCTACTCCATGATCCTCTACCTGCACAGAGGCAATCTCCAGACGCCACAAGTACGTCTTTCCGTTCCCATCCACCCACTCCACACTCCCTACTGAATGTCCTTAAGTTAACGTATGTGTATGATGTTAACCTTACCTTCGTATTTCCCCTTCTAGGAGCTGATTCGTCAGAGCTTCATGCATGCCTCTGAACTCCGCCTGGAACCCTCCTGGAAACGCCAGATGGAGCAGTTGCGGGAGACTGTGCATTCGACTACCGTGCACATACAGACTGGCCCGACTGCCATACCCTCCTCTAGTAAACTTCCTATGCGGACGCCGGACTCCACTGATGCTTCACTGACCTCCTACGACCGAGTCAAGTGTCCTGCGTTCCCGCCAGACTCTCACGCAGCGGGCGACGCGGCCTGCGTTGAAGGCATAGCCAAATATTACCTGGTAGGGTTTCAGCCTTCTGTCATTCTCTTTTTTTCTTCTGACCACGTCTTTACCTCTCAGTGGAGCGGGGGGAGGTAAGGAAACCGTGTTGCCGCCTGTGTCGTTCGCTGTCAGTCTTTCGTTCACTGGTCACAAATAGACTAGGGACCGTTATGATTAAGTTTAGAAGTAGGACATGGCAGTGGATGCCCTTCCTGAAATTTAACGCAACTTCACCGGGGAGGGGTACACACAACCAATTTCTTGTAGGGAACACTTCGTAGTTTGGTATTTACTGACAAACACAGAGCACACTCACGAAGCGCTTTTCGGCATTACTGGGCGTCATTAGGTGGTAGTAGCTCAACTCCAGTGTAACAACGGAAATTTCCGCCACACTCGAGTTTCGAACTCGCGTCTCTCCGGCCAGAGGCGAACCCTCTAACCCTTGAGCCACAGGTCCGCCGTGTTGTCAGTTTGTGATCGGGACTATCTAGTAGTGGGTAATTGTACACCGATCTGTTTCAGGATATACCCATCCTGGTTGATGGTTTATTCATAGTAAGCTAATCTTATTTTATGATTGCACATAATAGTGGATTGCAGTGTTTTTAGTACATTATGTTTCTATGACTTTTGTTGCATACGATTACTTTTCGTCTTATTAGTTTATATTTAATGTTTAGTTTAATCATTTTAGTTAGGTTTTTTAGTTTTACTTTAGTTTATGATTCAATTATTAGTTTTGGTTGCGTTAGTTTGCTTTACTTTAATAACTTTAGTTTTATTTTCAGTTTAGTTTATTGTTTAGTTTTATTTTAGTTGGGATTAGTTTTTAGTTTACCTTGGTTTAGTTAGCTGATTTAGCTGTATTAGCGATATGCGGCTGCCTTTCGGGGGAAAAGCCTGTTTCGTGGTTTTTAGCTTTGTTCCCAAAATTCGCATTTCTTTGCAGTTTCGCCATTTGAAACCTCAGTTTTTCTGCTATTGCGGTATTTCTTATACGGTATCGTTGCTAATTAGACCGCAGACAAACCATTCGCGGTTTTGATGCTGATCACTTACTATTAATTACTATTTGGTCCTACTGCAAATATTTAAGTAGTCTTTGTTTATATAGTTAAGTAATGTACCAACCTCTGCACATATTCCTACTGACACCCTTTATGAAGCCTGCGGATCAGAGATCGTGGTACTTGCCCTGTATACTATTATTGCATTACGCGTCCACGTGTATACATATGTCTCCCAGTGCCACTAGCATCTAAAATAGTTCATCTATCTGTCTGCTTAAAGTATCCTTTGTAGTTGTCTCATTTTCCCCTTTCGAAATTTTTCTCATACGTCTGCTGCGCGTAACAACCTTTCTGTTCAAGGGGCTCACCTACATTTCCCGCAAATAATCTGAACTGACCTAGTTACTGAATCATCTGTCGTTGCCTGCGGGATCTCAACTCTTTTCCAAGGCGCATTTATCTTTTGCGCACTGCGCATGCATGCCTGTAACTGACGGAGAGGCGGGTGACATAGCCAGAGTTATTGACTATTTGCATAAATGCAGCCTCTCCTATTGAAAAATAAGAGAAGTTCCTTGAGAATGAAACCGGTTTTTATTTGTTGAAATATTGTTTCACGTTAATAAACTTTACACGAGGCAAGAGCGGCCGAGCGCGCCTAATTTAACGACGGCATGCACTTCACGACCTCCTGTTTGAATGCGGCAACAACCTAGCGTAACCAAACAGAACAGGTACGTAGACGACTGTCTGTATACGAGCTTAGACACACCCTTCCCAGAGGAAAGAGTTTGCTTAATGGTTGTTTTTGATATGTAAACGTTTGTGGTGTCAGAAATGCTTTTGAAGTCTTATTGCTCAAACGAAGTCAGCGGGGTACCAAATTTTAGATGACGATTTTAAAAAGGCACTTTATTTCTGCTTTATATCTTTCTTTCTCGGAGCAATAAGTTATAGTTCAATCTAGCAGGCTCTTAACAAAGCTACGCTCGGGGGGCACATCATGCTTGTTCTCATACCGCGGAACGACCTTGGAATAAGGCTGTGGTAAACGTGGGGGGGGGTGGTATGTAGTGATCCGTCAGTTTTGGACGTTCTTTTAAATCTAGGAATGGCAGTTATTTCTTAAATACAGATTCGAGAGTAAAGACAGCCATGGAGCATCTGAATTGACACCTTCTGACTGCGACATTTGTATCGTCAACATAGAGTATTCACGACTTCAGAGTAAATGTGAAAAAAGGGGCAGCGTCTATTTCCTGTCTCGCCGCTTTCGCCAGACACCAAGGTATAGCTGAGCCCATACAGGACACGGGAGTAAGAAGCACCAGCTCAAGTAATAAAGGTAGCCCTGCGCCTAATTTCCGGAAGCGTAAATATTCCCGTAACCCGGCCTTAAGAATAGTCATAACAGAGAACTAATCGGTAAAGAAGAAGAAGGCACGTCGATCAGCGGAATCGCGGTTTTATTCATCTGAGTTTTCGAACTCTTACTGGGGTCCATCGTCCGAGACAAAATCGTCAAAGAAAAACAAGGAACAGTCATAGGGGACCGGGAACAATCAACCAGGATGGATCACAGCCCGGAGATACCTGTGCTGAGTTATGTATGCCCGTGCCAGATCGATAAATCGATTGCCTGAATTGTATTCTGAGGTCTAGGCTTCAATCAGTTCTCGGCCTGTCTTTCTGCTAGCGTGGGCAATTATATTCGCGGCTGCGAAGTTAAGCTTGTGACCCTGTCCTCGTAGGTGTGGGCAGCTAGTTGTGATAAACTGTCCCCCCCCATCTTATAGCCAGCTTATGTTCGTGTATGCACGAAACAAGCATGTGTCTAGTCTGTCTTGTGTAATTTTAAGGCCAGTTTAGGCACGGTATACGATATACTACACCCACTTGCTCACTGGGATTTAATCGGTCCTTGATTTGCATGACTCTGTCGTACATGGTCGCTTTGGGCCAGTGTGCAATTCCGACGCCTAATCTGTAGTTCTGTTCTGAATCCTGACAGTAAACCTAACCTCGTTTTCCTGTATTTTGGTCCAGGGATGCCTGTATTGCGGACTGTTCCTGTTTAGAGGTGCCATAAAAAAAACTTTCTTTTCCGGGATTGCCAAGCCAGTCGGGGATTTGGCGTGCGATTTTTGTAGTCCGACGTCGGTGCGCGGCTTCGACCGGTATACTGCAGAGTAGTTTAGCCTACCAGGCGCGTGCGCGAGTCAACAATTAGCACGCCGCCTCACCGTCGCGTGCCGACCCGGTGGCGGCGATAGCCCGCGAAAAGTCTGCCCACGCCGGCACTGGGACCTCGGCCAATGAGAACGCGCTAGGCGACGACAGCGCCGTGGCGTCGTGATGTTTGGGGAAAGGAGGGTCGATGCGCGGATGTGACCTAGGGCGTGAGCCATGCCTAAATTAACTAAAAATCACTCACCAATCGGAAACAAGTGCTAGCAGCGCACATCCGACAAAACACCAAAATCACGATGAACCATCTGCAAGTAACTAAAAACGGCAGAATAAGTGTTAGAAGTACGATTTTGCTGATCTGAAGGAAAACAAACAGCGTTGTTGAGAAAAGCGGACATGCTTAAAGCGCGAAAATTCGTGTTGCATGAGTAGACATATCAAACAGTTGGCTAAGTAACACGCTGTGTACACAGAAACGTTTAACGATTGTTTTTTTTTGCGCGCATTTTCATTAAATAGTCTTCTAGAATTACTTTTATATGAAGCCTGACACAAAGTCAACTAGGTTATGTCTGGTCATGTTTGAAAAAAGTTTGTTCTGAGAAATTGATATAACGATGAGGTAAATGATTTTTTAATATAATTTTGCTGGTGGGGACGTTACAGGGGTAAACGTTTTTATAAAGTCGCAGGTTTACAAGCCGGTCAATGACTATTCAATTTGAATGGGCTTGGCAGGCGCAACTGCATGCATACCATTTTCTGTATTTTACGAAAACTTTTGTTTGCTCAAATTTATGTACCGTTTTCGCTAATTAGGGAGTCCGCAGAGTTTCGGAGCGTTCTTGAATTAACAAAAACTCTTTTGTGGTCTTTGACGTTTTCAATCGCTTGCGTATAAAAATAATTTCTGTACTGCGTTTTTATCAAAACCGTCAAAATAAGCCACTTCTGGAAGCATTTACCGGATTAGCGAATGTTTGGTCTTTTTCCTGCAGTTGGCTCGCATTTTAAGACTCACGAAACGTCATTTCCGAAAAAAAACAAGGATGTCTGCAGCAACAGTCAATCACGAATTTTATTTCGAACAGTTGAAAACTGTTCTCTTATAAGTCACGTTAACGTTAACGCGGGCAGCCAATTTTTACTACTTCTGTACAATCACTAGAAGGACGTGGAGTTCATCGAGCAATTTGTCCTGCGCGTCGTCAGAAACGACCATCGGTAACCGCACTGGTGGATGGACTTTCAGCGATTGGTTACGGGACTTTGTTGTCCCGTTCTGCCTTGGGGCTCACTCTAGATCCCCGTCAGCAGCCGCATAGTGGCTAGTAGTATAGGCGGATGGATAAAGAAAAAGGCGACACAATTTGTCGTTTCTGGTTTATTAGCCGTCATCAGCCAACCATACCCAAGCCCAGGTAGTGCACCACGTAAGGCTTGCACCCGCAACTTGTTCATCGGAAGTTTAATACTATCCAATGTGCCATGGGCTCGTTGTCTTGTTCGTTTGTATTGAGATTCGTGGATTAAGGCTCCTGTATTGGTTATGGCGCTCACTCGTCCCGTTAGCTGAACCTAACGCGGACAATTATTTTGTCCGACTTCTACACAGTCGCTTAAGAGGTTGCGGAATTAATCGGTGAATTTGTTCTTCACGTCGTCAAAGCTGACAAGGATTGAAAGTTTGCTCCCTAGGAGAGGCATTGCAGTCGTCCTATGAGGATGTCAACTCCGATATTCTGTTGCTCTGCTTTTGAATACAAGTGATTGCCCTTTTTGAAGGCATATTTTGCGTCTATTAGCCATAAAAGTGTTGGTTTAGGCCAACTCTTCTAGCTGCCTCCCCCCACGATGGAGTAAACAGTGTCACTTATAAATATAACTACTCAGTCACCCCGGGTGGCTACCAAATTCCACTATCGATCAGGACCCGAGCCAAACTGGGCTGTGAACGTGATACTTGTTACCCAACTCGTAGTACTTTTGTGTTAGGAAGTAGGGCGGCGGGTTGAGGGTTTGGACAAGCGAGGGGTATATGTAACCACACATCGGATAATCTTACTGGGGTGTGGTCGTTGGACGGAAAATAGGCTAAGAGAACCACGGGTAAAAAACTGGGTCGTACAGAACAACTCCCAGGCTCATGAATCGACTTGTCACTTCTACCCAAACTACACTCCATTTACGAGACGAAAAGGCAAATGACAACAAAGGCGGCTCAACGGAAGTAAAAGGCGATTAGCACAGTTGATCTTTCCGGCATACTATCTTTCACTTTTGAACACCACCTTGGTTTTATCTTTTTCGAACCCCAGCTGTATTACGTTTCCCTTCCGCATACTGAGACAAAGGCCCGAACCAATGGTGGTCCTTCTCTTTACACCAGCATTTAGCCCGCCAGTTTTCCATCTCTCTAATCCTCAAATGAATGAAGCTAGACCTTACTGTCTGGTACTTGTAATTAGCACGAATTCTGAGCTAGCCCAGCCGTTGTCCCCAAGGCCCAGTACGACAGCACAAGAGAAGTCAATCGACCATGAAGGAAGTGTATTAACACAAATTAGAGCGAGTCACTGCACAAAAGGCTGTGGGGTATTTATTCAGTCAGCTTGATGAGGGAGCGTTGGTGACATTGGACCAATCAGCTATGACGAAAAATCGATAGTCACAGCCCCAGGCGCGTTCTCACTGCCGCGGCCGGACAGCTGTGCTCCGACGCCTTTCTGTGCTGTGACCAATCGTGGGAATGAATGCATTCCCAACACCACTACCTTTCAATGTCTTTATCTCTTCCACATTGTGTACTGTATTACAATAATCGCTTATACGAAGAGCAATTGGCGAGCATACGTATACTTTCAATAAATTCTCACCAGGCCGTTACATTGATATGGGATGGGGTAAAGTGTACAAAGCAAAATTACAGGTAAATTATGGTCAACGTTACAGACGAATTAGTTCAGAGGATAGGGGAGGGGGTTGGGGGGATAGTAACCAGTGGCTAATTAGGCGACAAGTAGGGAGAGATGAAGCTTGGGGAAAAAGGCCGGTAGCTAGGTGGCCGTTGACCATGCTAAGCTTGGGGCCTGCAGCAGGTTCTTTTGCGCACACAGAGTCGGCTTCCTCGACTGGATAGCAGTTGCTTCTGCTGTTACTAGCATGCGCTGACCCAGTGACTTAGGGTAGCTTGGTCGGACCTTGTAGATCACCCTGAAGACTTCGTTGGGGTCCACCCGATGTCCGGAATCCACCATGTGCGCTAGAATATAGCTGTTTATGGTCCTGGTGGTATTGACTTCACTTTCCATAGCCATTGCAGGTGTTCCTTTATTCCTTTGGATAGGCGCCGACTCGTGCGACCAATATAACCTGCTCCACAGGAGCAAGTAAAGAAGTAGGTGCATATGAAGGTGGTCTGAGTCGGTAACCTGTCCTTACCTTCCCCATGTAAGACCGGGTTGGTTGCGAATAATATCCGAACTCTCGCTGTTGGGAAGGTTCGTGCCACGGCCACGTCAAGGCGTCTTTTCAGGAGTTCACCTGCCGCGTCTCCTCGAAAGGGCACTTTGAGAAATAAGGTTTTCCTTTCCACAGTAAGTGTCGTGGGTTTTATTTCTTTGGCAGCCATATTCTTGATAATAAATCTTTCAGGATATCCGTTCTGACAGAGTAAGTCCTGGATATTCTTGAGTTCCTCTTCAATAGTGTCTTCTGAGCAATTTTTTCTAGCTCTTTGCGTTGAGCAGCGAACTAGATTTCGCTTCTGTCGGAGGGGTACGAAACTGCTTAAGTTCGTATACTGTCCAGACTAGATTTTCTTTCTATACATGCTCCTTCGGACGCTACCGTCAGGTCTACGACTTAGGAGGACGTCCAGGAAAGGGAGCGAACTGCTGTTTCCATCTCCAACGTGAACTGTATGGATGGATGGGCTTGATTGACCGCGTTTAAGAGTGCGTCTCTATCGGTTTCGGTTGTGGCGATCACGATCACGGCGACGTGACAACTGCACTCCAACGCCCTTCTGTGCTGTGACTCATCGTGGGAATGAATGCATTCCCAACACCCCCACCTTTCAATGCCTTTGTCTCTTCCACATTGTGTACTTTCTTACAATAATAATCTCGTATACCTACCCATATATGCTTTTCAACTTTACTCTTAGGCCTGCAGCCAGTGGCGCCAGTTGGTGAACACCTGCTGCAACCTGGCGGCCGATTTGCCGCTGCCACTGCTTTCACGCTATCTCTCGCCTGGTCGCATCATCCTCCTGCAACTCTCCGAGGCCACTGTGGCCGCTGAAACCAAGGGGCTCGGTGGGGGCCGGTGGACCCTGGCCGGCTCCAAATGTGTGCCCAACTGGATTACCGCCGGTGTTATTCTGGAGGTCAGCAAGGTGGCCGCTGATCCCACAGACGCCTTCCACGGTCGCTGTCCTATCTTGGTAAGCAGTCTCGGTTGATCCTGCTTTATATCTCGCTAGGAGCAGGATCTAGCGTGCAGTCCCAACCAAGCTCGCCTTCACGCCACCGGTCCGATGCAATAAATCATAACACCTTCCCTCGTTTGTACGTGCTGCATCAATGGCGCCTTTTTTGCGTTTTCGGACAGTCTTCACATCGAATTAGATATAAGGATAGATGTTAAGTTTAAGTCCAGCGCACGAAAACCCTATCCTTCTTTAGTATGGGACCGGGTGTAATAAAGGTTTTACGGTGTAGAGAATACATGGGAATGGAAAGGAAACGTAAATAAGTTTATAAACGTAGAAAAAACATGAATACTTCTGAATAGTCGAAAATATGCGAGGCCCAGGTAATTGAATAGAAGGCAGAAAAAGGCTCTCTGGGACCACTATTTTATTTGCCCGACGTTTCGAACTCTCACGCGAGCTCATTTTCAAGGCATAAAATAACGTACAGCTCACTGTGTATTTAGCTCAAATCTGCCGGGAATGACCTTCAGCCCTGCTATCGATTGTTTTTGCGCAACGCAAGATAGGCATCAGGAAGATCGATATGCCTGTTTATTGAAGCCGCGTGCGAGTGCCATGCCTCCTGCAAGAGGCATGAGATTCGGTCGTCTGGTTGACCTAGTATTCGCACGTGCTTTATGTACCAACTGTTGACAGTCTCGCTTATCTACCGGAAGTAAACGGTCGCCCGGGCATCCTACATATCAGCCCGGATGAGGCCTAGGACTTGCGTCAGCTTGTTACTCTTAATTCTCTATTATAGCCTAGTTCTCCCAACCGCAGCAGTAAAATTTGCTTTATTAACTGCACAGAATTCTAATCTACCTGACTGTAACTTCATTAATCAGTTTAAACACAAATTTACCTCTTAGTTTACGCTGACTAGTCTTTTAGCTAGATTTGCTTCAGCAAATTCCACTCTATTATGACCAAATTGCATGGTAGATCTTTAGCTATTTTTTAATGCGCGTTTCTTTAAACTTTCAGCTTACTAAAATTCCCATCTAGGCTATGACTGCTGACTAGGCTCAACGTTTCTACATGCACGTACAGGCCGCACCGCAGCTTGCCACTTACTGACTTGAGCAAGTATGATTACTATAAGTAGTAATGTTACTTTAGGCACAACACTGGCCCAAACTTCCTTAAATGTGACCACAGCAGTTAAATTGGTGTATTAGTTACATGAAATTCAAATCTACCTTACCTTACAGTCTAGCTGGTTATAGCTAGTGAAAGCACAGTCAGCGTTAACGCTGACAAATGGTGGCATCAGTGTCAGCATCAGCACTACTGCACTTCTTGTTGGGATTGAGGGGATATGAACACTGTGCTGACTTTAATCAGCGTCAATTCTGAGTTAGAGTACAGACTGAGATGGTACCAGTGAAAATATTACTCAGATGCACCCTAGCAGTAACATAGGAAATAGCAGTAGTGGTTGTTTAGTAGAACGCGGCCTGGCTTCTTAGAATCAGGCTAGACGCCTACTATAGGTCAGTGAGAGCAGACAGTGCAGTAGTATCGGCGCAAAATCTACTGTCGCTATATACTAAGTTTAGCTGGTGTTAACGACTGCGGCCTACACCCTTTCTCTGTGCGGCCATCTAAACTTGTCTTGTCGCTGTTTAAACACAGCTGAGAGGGTTAGAGTGAGGTACACGGTGCCACGTCTACTTCACTTTACCTAACCGCAGTCACCGTCAATGCTCTTGAGTAAATGGTAGACATCTTCGCTTGCGATGATCGAACTCACACGTACATACAAAGCACTCGAGTTACATTCAAGCAAGTATGGTTACTAGAATTAGCCCCCTAGAATAACACTTTCAAAAGTAGTACACTAGAGATCAAGGGCACACGGCCCCAGACCAAACTCCAACCAGCGGATCTACTTTCCTTGAGATAAGTGTGTGGAAACCAAGTCAAGCAGAGCTTGCTCAGGCCCCCAAGCGTGTACTTACCCGAAATAGTTAAACCTAGACTCACATTCCTACTGAGAGCAAAGGCATATAAGCCCTGCCCGCATTGCCGTCGAAAAATGGCGACATCAGTGCTAGCGACACTTTTTGCCGAGATTGAGGGGACATGAACCCCGTGCTGGCTCTAGTACTCCTGGCATAGGCACGTACCTATAGCAGCAGCTTCTTAGTCCGTACAGTTCGATGGATCAAGTTGAAAGTGCGGAAACCAAGGCGTATGAATCCTTGCTCAGGACACCCAGCTATATTATTATCCAAATGCTAATAACTTCTACCTCATACAGACAGGGGAGTGCATACTGGGTGCATCTCCCTAAATAGAAGCTGCACAGGCAGTGCTTATAGCATACTATCTACTAGCCTCAGTAAGTATACTTTCTAGAATTAGCACTTTTATCATATGCAAACACCTATGTCAACAGCGTCTTATTCCGTAAAGCTCGAGGGATCGAGCTGACAGTGCGGAAGCCAAGGCAAGCACAGCTTTGCTCAGGCCCAAAAGCCTGTACTTTCCCGAAGCAGTTAAACCCAGATTCACCTTACTTATTCAGATCAAGGGTATAATAACCCTATTGAAGGCTCAGTCAGCGTCAACGCTGACAAGTGGTGGCACCAGTGCCAGCGCCAGTAATACTACACTTCTTGTTAGGTTTGAGGGGATATGAACCCTGCGCTGACGTTAACCAGCGTCAATATTACTCAGATGCACCCTAGCAGTAACATTAGAAATAGCAGTAGTGGTTGTTTAACAGAACGAGGCCTGGCTTCTTAGAATCAGGCTAGACGCCTACTATAGGTGAGTGAGAGTAGACAGTGCAGTGGTACCGGCGCAAAGTCTACTGTCACTATATACTAAGTTAAGGTGGTGTTTACGGCTGCGGCCTACGCCCTTTCTCTGTGTGGCCATCTCGAATTGTCTTGTCGCCGTTTAAACACAGTTGAAAGGGCTAGAGTGGGGTAGGTAGCGGCGCGCCTGCTATCACTATACCTGACCACAGTCACCGTCCCTGCTCTTGAGCAAATGGTGAACATGTTAGCTTGCGATGGTCGAACTAACACATGTCCCAACCACTACGAGCGGGATTTAGCGTGTAGCCTAAATCAGTCTGGCCTTCACGCCACCAGTCCGAGGCAGTAAATCATGACACCTTCCCTCGTGCTGCATACATGGCGCCTTTTTGGCGTTTTGGGACAGTCTTCACATCAAATTAGATACAAAGGTAGATGTTAAGTTTAAATCCCAGATCAGCACACGAAAACCCCATCCTTCTGTAATACGGAACTAGGTGTAATAAAGGTTATACAGTCTGGGCAATACAGGCGCAAGGAAAGTTAAATTTAAAAAATTTGGCGCCGGCGACAAAAAAGGAAATAATGACCCAAAGCCCAGGTATGTGTTTATCTAATGTTCCACAGGGCATCGGTTTTATTCCCGTGAAGAGTCGCTGTGTGTCTTCTAGTATCCACTCGAATTTTCAGTACGAGATTTAGGACACTTGAACGAGGTTAATTGGACCAAGGTTCAGGAATTATTTTGAAAACCCTATGCTGGTTCCTATCCCAGTTTTTTGCCGTCAAGTTCCATGAAAAAGTTGCGCTTTTGTTCAAAAAAGAATTATCTAGCTAAAAGAGGGTGTAACAATGCGAGCAATCAAGTAACATTTGCACCCAATGGAAAAGTATCCAATTCTAGAAGGTTTACTCGTCGACGGAAAGTTTTTAAACGTCTTCTTGTACTTTCTGATGTTCGCAACTCTGCGCTGTTGCAGTGCGGAGAAGTCGGGACAGTTTAATGAGCTGTACAAGTTATCTCCCCTAACAGCAGGGAAAAAACCGAAATCCGGACCGCCGCAACCTTCTGGAAACTGAAACTCGACCACTCACATCCATACTACCTGTAGTGGTGGTACTTGAAACCAAGTACCTTATTATGTTTCGAAGAGTTCTCGTAATGGACTGCTCACCTCTTCTCTGAAGATCCTTTTTAGTTCGTTTTTATTCCGTTCTTGTCGGACTGAAATGCTACTTCTGGAAGTGCTACTGTGTCTCTAAAACGCGTCACGCGGTAGATGCGCTGGACCACCACGGCTGCTAGTTCGGGGCACGGCTCGCGTCATTACGACTTCGCACTATAGCAGCTGTCGCACATGGGGCTGTGGGAGCACGCCTGGGCACAACCTGCGTCGTAGCAGTCACCTAAGTCCGATCAAGCCTCCGGTATTCACGGCCCTGTCTTAACACTGGACAGCGGGCGTTGAGGGATGAGAGAGTGCAGTAGATACGGCGCAAGTCACGATCTCCGCACTCGCCCTGCTGTGAAACACATTGTGGACATCGCCATTGGCACTGGTCGAACTCAGAACAGCAGATGGGAACCACGGCAGACGCGTCTTCGACCGCGTTCTCACCCGTCCTGACGGCGGCCAAGGTCTGCTACACCAAACCTCCCCTCCTCTGCATCTCTGTTTTTGATGACAGAGCAGCCTCTTCCGACCACGCTGTTCCGACTTCCCCTCCTCGCCGCCGGGATTGGGGCCAAACCGGCGGGGCTACTGATCCAGCAAGGGCTACTAGCCAGCCAGAACTGCAGATTCTATTAACTCTGGGACAAGCTTATTTTACCCGAATTAATGAAAACGTTCGAAAGAAGACTTTTCGAGCTTATTTTGTTTCATATCTTCTGTCCAACAGTTTAAACACCTTCCTTGGAATGTATCAGTAAATCCTTATATTATTTACTTGCTTTATGCTCCTTACAAAAAACATTTGTTGAGACTTCAGCCTTCGAAATATTAGATCTACGGGAAAAGTAACAACATGTTCGTTGGCGGTCTTTCCCCTGGCGCGACGAACTTTGATATATTTTCCATCAATGTTTGTTTTAGCCGCTAGCCATAGCCAGTGCCACCCTCCTGAACCAAGAAAGAGGTGTTTATTCCACCAGACCTTATATACTCCCACTTGCCTTTTTTTACAATTTCCTTACTGCGCTTTTTGCAGAGCTTTCTAGTTTTTTATAGCATACAAACACACCTATAATCATTCATTCGTTCTTTCCTTCCCTTCTGATGACAGCTAAAAATCCTGACTTGGCAGCTTCCTCCCGCGCCCGATGTTGTGCCAATGCTGGGCACTCTAGAGGAGGAGGATATCCTGTCTGATGGTGAACCAGCTCACCTTGCCTTCACACCCTTCCCTCCCCAACTCATGCCTCTGTATTGTCCAAAGGTGAGGCATCCGTGCTGTCTTAATGGTACCTTTGTGTGCTCTGATCCCCCTCCCCTTCTATGATTTACTGTCATCCACTGCGTCCATCAGGCGACCGATCAGCTGAGCGGTGGTTTGATGCTGGCGGTGTGACAAAGAGTAAGTTCGACCCTCAGCGCATTTCTTTACTCACTATAAACCAATCTGACGCGCTGGAAGCTATCACGGTATGCTAAAAGCCGTGGTAGCTTGGAGGCCTGCCAACTGACGGGATAACTTGGACACCGCAGTCAGCCCAGCGTGTGTCTTGTTGTGTGGAATGATGGACTGAGAGTAAGACTCCTTAATGTAGCTTTTTTGGCGCCTATCTAGCAAGGCGTGCTTTTGTGATGCGCGTGGGTGTGTTGACCACCTGCGCCCTCCTCCATCTCCGGACTTTTCGACGACTGTCTTGACACCGGGTACAGGTGTGGGAGTGGGGTAGATGCTGCGTGAGTGTACTTTCAATATAATTCCGCGTTCAACAGCAACGACCTAATCAGCCACAAGCGCAGTTGTTTATCTTATGGCACTGACCGTTCTGAGCCTGCTGGCACGTTTAGGGGTGGCCCCGGCCGCTCCAGCCATCTACGCCCTCCTCCATCTCCGGTCTTCTTTACTATCGTCTTGACACCGGATATAGTTGCAGGAGGTGCATTTTTCTCCTTGGTTTTAAATGCTCTTAGACCTTTAAATATATATATATCGATGTAGCCTGCAGCGGAAGTCGGTCGTTGCCTCTCAAAAGTAGGACGGGAGATGTGTTTCAACGCAAGTAAAAGCATAGATATATCCGGCGTAGAGTATTCCGAAAGAAAACTTGGACGGGCAAGTACCTCATATTTTTGGTCTCCTAAATATGAAACGAAATTTACTTCAAGAATCGACAACTAGCGTGTGACGTATCTACTCTTCTGAAACTAGTGAAGCAGAACTCCAGCACCTGCAGAACACACTTCGTCAAAACGGATACCCAGAGAGCTTCTTTCTCAGGAATATTGCCGAACTTACCAAAAAAGCCTACTACCTTAGGTCCAAAAAAAGAGGAACGTGCTCGTAAGACTGCCTTTCTTAGGGGACGCGACAACCGAACTGTTATGACTAGTACAAGCGTTTTCCTGTGGTGAGCCTACACGTATTCCTCACGAACTATTCGCCCTTACGCTTTGGTGGTAAAGACAGACTCTCGTGTGTGTACTCTTTCACTTGCTCTCGTAGAGTGGGGTGCATTGGCCGAACAACAAGGCGCCTGGAGAGTGCGTGAACACATACCCGCCTGGCTGAACAATTATGAAACTAGATTACTTTCGACACTAATCACTGCTTCTATCCCAACGAAGCCTTTCAGGTTGTAAATCATGCACCATATAACTTCTTTAAGGGTCTGCGCTACCGCGTGCCCAAACCTGTTTGGATTGCAAACGGGATTTGTTTTACTAATCTGCTTAACTATTTACCATACTGACAGCATAGGTACTAAGTAAAAGCCCAGGCGCCTGTTTCGCCGATATCCTGCCACTGCATGGCGCAGCTGCGAGGACTTCGGATTCCCAACATACCCTGAGTTCTTACTGGTAGTACTCCAGTTTACACATGGTAGCTTTTTTTACTTTCCTCAGAAATTACTCTCGCACTTGGAGTAGATAATTGTATTCAAGGGTCTAAAATCGCAGTCCGAATATTTGGGCTGAAGTCCATCGGCCACTGCAGGATAACTGCGTGATATTTACAAGGTATCAGCGAGTAATAAGTAGTATGAATTATGGGTAAGACTTTATTGGGAGGCCGCCTTAAGGCACACGTTCCCCCAGCCCAAGTTTCTTACGGAAATCATGGTAAAAGGTAATGCGTGATGAGTGCACAGTAGAAAATAAATGAAAGCCGCTTATAATTGTTTTACTAAACTTAAATTTACGTGAACAGAATGCGGAAAAAATAAAATCGTCCAGTATAAACTCCTATTGTTTAGCAAATGATGCCAATAGACCAATAATAATATTGTAACAGACCCTATTGATTAACACTTAATAAAGTGTTTGGATAGGTGGAAATTCGACCTACTGAAAATATGGAAGTGGTTTTTTTATTACTAATCGCAGACAAAAATGGCCTCACAAGAAAGCCTGCTAAAGTATATAACTATTTACCCTGCCGGCAACACAGGTGCTAGCTAAAAGCCCAGACACGCGTTTCGCCGGTGTTATGCCACTGCATGACACAGCTGCGAGGGATTTGGCCCATCAGTGAGTCCCCCAGAATCGCCTGTGTGCTCTCTGATAGATAATCAACTACTCCTGGTTTTATTGACAGCTTTTTAGAGGTTGCAACACACCTTACACTTCTTTTGTCTGCTGGTGCTGCGTGCCTTTTAGTCTGCAGCCGCGGGTCAGAGCCAACTTGTCCTCCTCTCCGATGTACCGCTGACTGTAGTTCTCAGCGTCTGCTCGACCTCCTGCCTACCCGAAAACGTCAGCGCCCAGCAGGCCACAGACTTCGGTGAGGAACTGGCCCGTCAATACCACTGGTTTCGTCAGGAGCAGCTGGCCGCTGAGGCCGGTCTCGTGGTGCATCGACGCGACAAGAAGGGGGATAGCGAGGATCGGTCAAAGGACCGTTCCGCGGCCAAGCAGGCGGCCTCTCTCGAATCCGTCAGTTCTCACCTCTATGCGTGCATGTCCGAGGCAGTGACCGCCTGGAAGTCGGTGGAGGTCAGCGACGCGGACTGCCAACCCCGAGGCTTGCTGCCTACTGTACCGAACCGGTTACAACTCTGGCGTCAGCTGGGCATTAATGTGGGTAGCGTTGGCTTAATTATTTTCGGGGTTGTCTTTACCGGGTTTTGCTTTAGTATTTGGTGTTCAATTATGTTTATCTCTACGCCGTTAGTCCGTACACAATCTCATTACCATCTGCTAACCCTTATTTGCATGGAGAGGCCACATCTTTCCGTGCAGTCCATGGTTAACTGAATGTTTCCTTTTTCCTAGCTGATACTTAGCCGAATTGACTTATATTATGATGATCCATGTGAGTCATTTGCTGCTTCCAACGTGCTAGTTGTCTAAAGAAGTTATAAATGACCCCGAAACAACCGTTCTATGGTAGAGTGTTACAACCAGGAACCAAAGGTCCCGGGTTCGAATTTCAGACGGTTGAGTATGACTGGCTGATGACGGCTAATAAGTCAAAAATGGTCATTCCGGTCCCTTTTGTCTTTGTCGGTACCACCTGATATACTTATACCACTAGTCACCTTTCGACTGCCTGCATGGGTTGTAGATTGAGCTCCAGGACTTCAGCGGTCTAACTAGTGTTTGTCCTTAGAGCACTACCATCATCAGGTTGAAGCCCGGGTTGTAGGCAAAAGGTCCAAGTCACCAGAATGAGCGCTTTATTGTGCACAGAACCCTATGTTTCTGACTCAGGCCTCAGCGGCCGCTGGCAAAGCTAGGACTGGTGTTAACTGCGTGTTGTGAGAGATGTGCTGATGGCGGTCGCTTTTAACTGTTTGTGGAGCGAGTTCAGTTGTTTTGCCATCGGTGTGTTGCATTGTGCGGACGGGGTGTCGCGTGTAGAGCCCCCCCCCTTGTTGCGTCGGCTGCGGAGTGACACATTCGACTGGTTTTTAAGAAACCGCGACTACTTGGGCACGCGTGTGTGCGCGCCTGTGTGTGGAAGTGAATGTCGGTCAAGTGTTTAAGGTCAGCAAGCCTGAAGCAACTGCCTGCGACGATGCATGATTTTGGAGCAGCAGGCCTTGAAGAGAGCGAATGTATGGGGCAGCATTGTTAGCCGTCCGCCACAGACTCAACGAAACGATCGGTGAGCGCCACACAGTCGCCACTGTTTTCCCAGCATCTGTACTTATTGGCCCACTTATATTTTTTTCTGGTTGAACTTTAAGCCTAAGACTCTCTCTCTCATTTTGGTAGGATCCGGATGCGGACACATTAGTGCTCCTCAGCGAGGAGTTGTCCTTACCTCGGCACATGAAACCTGATGTACTGTCAGGGTTCGATCCCGGACGGCCGATCGCACCCGAGTCCTGTCCCAACCTGATTCAGCACCTGGCTCAGGCCCACCGTACGTCTCGGCGCAGGTGGGCTATCAATCGGCTTGCCTCCAGACTCTCGCCTGACATGGATACCCTCTTCATTGACTATGAGGCACGGGTGCGAATTTTGGAGGAGCTCGGTTTTCTGGATAAGGAGAAGCGAAGCGGTTGCCTCACGCTTAAAGGTACTTCATTCGACGAACTTTTTTATTATTTTCTGATTCCCTATATGCGGGGGGAGCGAGGGGGGTTGTACCGCGAAAAAGACTGTGACACCTACCGCCTGAGTTTGGCAGAGGCGATTTGTGCACGAATTAGCTGGTGGTAAGGGAGCCCTAAGTGGCATCCCCTTTACTCTATCGCAATCCAATCACCAGACATTATCTACAAGAGGACTTGGGATGAGCGTATGCATAACGAATGAAACTGTTTCCGAATAAATGAAAGGGTCGCGTTCCAGGTATCTGTAACTGTGTAATGTCTCCGTCTGCGCTTTTCAGAACATGACTAGCCCCTCCCTACTAACGAAAGTATTCTCCGGTAGTTCATCGGTTGAAAGTGACGAAAGACCACTACTGGCCCAGAAGGATGCAGCGGTATATTGCTCGTGAGGTGGACTTTCGCTGCGTCCTATTCACTCTCCCACGTCCCCGTATCCAACGATAACGCGAATTCAGAAGAACTTGACATGGGCGTCAGCACAGTGGCTGTTGAGAATGGCGACAAATATACGCGCACCACAGAGGTGCTGGTCAATAGCCGTGCGCTAACATGTCCTCTATGACGGACATTCTATGCATCTTGTGCATTTGCCTTCAGTCTCCTCAGGCACTGCGCCAGCGTCCATCTCAAGCTCATCTGACTCTGTCTTGCTGTTGGAGGGGAGAGGGTGAGGTAGGTGCAACGAAAGCCTGGTTCATTGTCGGCAAAATCATGTGAACTACATCACTGTGTCCTCCCGAACCCATGATTGTCCTCGTTTTTTTTCCAACAGGCTAGCTATCCTCACACTTTGGTGCCTGGGATATAGTTCACTTTAGGGTCCGAAATAGCACGTTTGTTTCCCTAAATTTTTTGTACCTCGAACACTCAAAGACTTCCGCTTTCTGCAGACTTCTTGTTGTGTTCTCTCTCTGGGGGCTCACATGAGGCGTAGCTAGACGGCGAATATTTCGGCCTGGGCATCCGTTACAACAATTTGGCGAGGTGATATCTCGGTATGGGCCTCCGTTACAACACGGGGTGGAGTGTAATAAGGGCTACCCAGGTAGAGGATATTAGGGCAAAGGAAAACATTTAATGGTAGAATGTATAAAAGTAGAAGATAACAGGGATCATTATTTAAATAACTGAATATTTGTGCGCGATAATTAAAATGATCCAATAGTGCCTAATTGGACACAATCCTTGAGTATATATCATCTCTATATAGAGTTTTTTTGGCCCTAAGTTAAACTTCCACCTGAAAGCAGCTGCGTTTTTGCCTATTCCCAGTTATTGGTTAGAAGGTTTCTGGCCAGTGTCGGACTTGAAATATAAGTGTCGTGTTTATTTTTGCGTATTCCCTCCAAGGCCGCGCCGCCTGCGAACTCCAGCAGATGGAGGTGCTTCTCGCCGAGGTACTCTTTGAGGGCTCCCTCATTCAGCGCCCTCCCGCAGATATTGCAGCCCTGCTGTCCTGTTTTGTCTGTGAGGCGGGTCTTAGACAAGGCGCCAGTTCCATTCCGTCGGCGGGTGACCGCGTTGCCACCGGAGACAGCTCAGACATCCGTCGACTCCCCGAGGCCAGAGTCCAACTGGTGAGCCCCGCCGGACCAGATAAATCAACTGAGCCGGATCCACTGGCAGACGTGACTCTGCCCACAGTTCCGGATCACCTTCAGGCAGCCGTCAAGGGCATGCTTCGACGGGCTGATCAGGTGGGTGTCTGTTAATTGTGTGTGTGTGTGTTTTTGTAGTCTCCACTGAAAGATAAGCGGTGTTCTCGTATTCTTTGTCTCGCTTCCTCCTCTCTCGTACAGCCGGGTACAAGTGCGGGAGTGGTGAGAGAGTGGGGTAGCCAATACAAACGAACATCCATGTCCCAGGAAGCAATGGAGAAGAAGAAGAAGAAGAAGAAGAAGAAGAAGAAGAAGAAGAAGAAG
>JAYGXS010000003.1:62213123-62231855 GCA_036362985.1 Ligula intestinalis
TGTCCCAGCGATCGAGTCTTCTTCTTCTTCTCAGAGTGGGGTAGATTTTGTGCGAATCTACTCCCACTATATTCCTTGCGTGAGTCACCGCGTCTGCCTTCAGCTTGCTGAAGCTCGTGGTGGACATCATCGAAGCCGAAGATCGAACTGTTGTCACATGTGTAATGAGTAACTGCACAGATTTTTGAAACTAAAAAAAAACTTGTGTATTAATTCAACATCAACAAGTGTTCCAATCACATGAAAACATAATGGTATTACTGGCAAATATAAAGGAGACTACCGTTTTCATTTCTGGATTACTAGCCGTCGTCAGTTGGGCAATGCCATTGTTAATGTACTTGATCGCAATCGACGGGACGAGCGCAGGCAGGCAGGCAAGTAGCCCTTGTTGGATCCGGAACCCCGCCGGGTGGGCCTCAATCCCGGCGGCGAAGAGGAGGAGGAGCATAGTCAGGAGGGGCTGCTCTGTCAGAAAAAACAGATTGAGAGGAGAAGAGATGGATCCACCATAGGGAGGCTTGGTGTAGCAGACCTTGGCCGCCCTGAGGGCGGGTAGAAACGCGATCTTTAATCTGAACTTTTTAGTCTGGACTTTTAATCAACAGGTTACTGGTTCGAGCCTTGGGTGGGGCACCACTGGGATTGGGTATGACTGGCTGATGAAATTAACGTTGCAGTCTCCCATGTCTTTGTTGGTAATGCCTTTCTATGATATGCTAACCACTGTATGGCTACTGGTGGAACTGGAGAGTAAACCTCAAGGCACAATGGGGCGAGTGTGTCCCGTAACGCGATCGCTGAGTATCCCACTACCCCCAACAACAAGAACAAAACGTTGTTGAGGAGAAGCGAGGTTACCGTTCCCCGGTCCACCTCCGATTGCGGCCTCAGAACAACATCTCCCGAGGGTCACTCGCTGTACTCTGGCTCAACTGAACAGTGGCTACTCAATGGTCCTACGCCAGTACCAACATCGGCTCGACCCGTCCACACCCGACTGCTGTACCGACTGCGGCGCTTCTCCGCATGGCTGTCAGCATCTGTTCGCCTGCAGTCCCCGACCAGGCACCCAACTCACTCCCACGGGCCTTTGTCTCAAGCCGGTCGAGGTCTCAGCTTTTCTCCGTCTCCCAACTACTCCCCGTTTGGATTCCAGCGGCGATTCCTGATCCAACAATGGGCTACGACACACGACACACACACACACACACAAGAACAAAAAAAGTCAAACCAATGAAAAAATTGTACGAAAATCCTTTACACAGCATACTCCTAGTTTTATTAATTTCCCTAACTTATGAGTGGAATATGCAATGCAGCAGTCGGATTCTCATAGATTCTAGTCTTCTAGCAGAAATTAAAGTGTTTAAATATTTTCATATTTCAGCTGGTGCTTAGATGGGAGGAGGGGTTGTCTGTTAGCCTAGTTGCTGGCTACTCAACGCGTCCACATGCGGTGGACAGTGGAAGGGCCTTCAGCTAAGTTTAACTGAGATATAAGCTGGCTCCCAGATTTGGCGAAAATAAGCAGTCACGGACCAGCAGCGACCGTGTTACCAGGGCGTGGAGGGCTGAGGTCTGGCGTGCACCGTCTGTCTTATAAAATGCTGCAAGTCCCAATGACGTCACGGTGACATGGCGAGCGTGAACCGCCATTAAATGAGTTTTCTTGCTGCCTTGTGGTTCGCTTCTTGAGCCGAAGTGCTAGGGGAGACAACATCCAACAAACAACTCGTCTGTAATCAAGATTTCCAAGAAACCTCATGCAATAATATCCACTTACAGTAATATCATCAACGCCGACTATATCAAGTACAAGAAAGTCAGTGATGCTTAGATTGGGTTGGCTGCTGGGCAAAGATGGCGTTTTAGCTAGGTACTCTCTCTCTCTTGTTTTCCTGCATGGTATATTCCAGTCCTTACCGCCCTCCCACCCCTGCTTTTTTTGCAGTTGAAGGCTATGCAGGCTGAGTATCGGGTGCTCGATCCGGAGGCCGACACTAAGCTCAACCCGATCCTCGTGAGTGCCACCCACGCGTGGGCCTGTGGTCAGCCCTTCTCGGCCATTGTGAACCTCACCGACCTGGCGGAGGGCCACCTACTGCGGGGCCTTCAGCGTCTGGATGAACTGCTGCGTCATGTGGCCTCGGCTTGCGTTCGCCTCGGCGACCAGACTCTGGCCGCCCGAGTCAGTGAGGCGCAGGTGTCGGTGCATCGGGACATTGTCTGTGCGCCTTCCCTCTACGTCGCCGACGAGGCCGTGCCCACACTGCACAAGCCTGTCCAGGAGGAGTAGAGGTGGCTCTGACTTTGACTGTCTCTCCCTTCCTCCACCCACCCACCCACTCTGTCTGTGAAAAGTACTCAGTTTTGTACATTTTGTTTTGTTTTTTTTAGTACAAAATTAATCCAGTCCTTTTGCTCCCTTGGTCGTATTTTTCGGTCTATAGAAAACATAAACTTCGACTTTGGGCTCTGATCAGAGGTCGCGAGGTCGAGGCTTGGGTGGAACGCCCCTTGTGTCTGGGTATGACTGGCTGACGATGGCTAATAAGCCAGAAATGGCAATTCCAGTCTTCCTTGTCTTTGCCGGCAATACTATCTGCATGCACTGCCAGCTGCCACGACTGTCAGGGCTTCCGTCAAGACCCAAGACGGAGCAGAACAAAACAGATGAGTTCTCTTGGCGGTCGGGTGAGCGTTCATCAATGAACATCGACTTCCTTTGTACTTGTTGCCGCTGCGATCATGACTGATCTAGCCGGCCTCGATGATGTCCCGCACGGTACTTCTCCACGCGTGACGAGACCTGAACACTTCAATCCGTTCTCTTCGCCAGCGCCAGAGACCTTATACCGGAGGTCCAAGAACCGCTTCCATGTCCTGACGGCCTAAGTCGAGCCAGGTTTTGAGTTGACACCCACTTCGACGTTTCTAATTAGGTAATGGTTTTGGATCGAGGACAGTAACAATGAGCTCGTGAGGTTGATGACGGAGAATGTGTCCAAACCATCTCAGTCATCTTTATTGGATGCCCTGGGATATCCTTGTGATGTCGTCGCAGTGAGTGTGGACCTTTTCATTAGGGACGAAGTCGGTTTACTTCACTCGAAGGATGTTCCTCAAGCAGTAGTGGTCAGATGCTTCTACTTTCCGTTCAAGAAAAGGCGTCCTTTGGGAAGGTTAGAAAAAGGTACTGGACAAATTTTCCTAATTTTCCCGAAAGACGCCTTTCCTTGCAATTGCATTCATTGGCATGGCTGCCTCTCAGCTGTATGCGACACTGTCTTCTTCAAGTCGACAACTTGAGCAGGGATGCAGCATGAGAACACTTGGGTCTTCCCAGCAATTGCGGACAAAACGGCCAATTTAGCGACCTCTTTCACTCGTGGCACCATAGACTGTAGATCACCAAGACTTGAAGTTAGTAAAGCGATATCATTTGCGATCTTGGATTCGAGTAGCAAAAGGAACCTTATGGTCAGCTCTCTGGGTAAAGATTGAGGATCGGTCTCACCAAAAATGCCTCGCGCTCAGTGTCATTTGCGCGACCTCTCGCACCCGTCTGCGTTTTATTATCACACAACGTCAGCCCTTATTCAGGGCTTGAAGCGTAGTAGCGAGTACAAAATCTGTCCTTCCGTACCTGATGACTTTAGAATGGAAATGACGTCGGCTTATTTTCTGCTCACTACCAGCTCCATCGGAGCTCTGAATTACCGGGTTCTACCTAGCGTATGTCCTGTAGTTTACGACTAAAAAGTCAGTACTGTGGGAGCCAATGCAGGTGACGATGAGTTCTCTCCCAGTGGTACATGCTTAGCTGCCGAATGGATAAACCAATGTGGTCCTCTCAATAACGCAAAAACCAAGTCTTACGATAATAACACTTTACAACCATTGTTGCGAATGCGCACGCGTTTGCTTTCAATAAATACTCTTCGGTCTTCTACATTTATACTGTTATTAGCTCAGTAAAATATCTGCGATTTGGTAGAAGAAGAAAAAACGTGCGTTTTTCAGGGTTGGAGCGAGGAAGCACAATTGCTCAGCGCCAGAGGGGACCGGCTGCTAGGAAAGATAGTTAGCTGTGGGGGTGGTTGTCTGCGCAGCTTTTGGCCCTATGTGTGCACGCCAAGTTATGCGTCAAAGTAAGTGTCGTATGGGAGAGCTATTCCACTGAACAGGCCAGGGAATTCACTGATGGGGTGTGGGGAACAGTCATTGCTCAGCGTAGACCCTACCTTCCAAGATGACCCCGACGACAGGGCTGTATTCAGTTTACTTGTAGAAGGTAGAATCAATCATGAGGGGTGTTTGTGCGGTAGAAAATTCCGGGCTACTGTCTGCTGCTAAAGTACACACTGATGCGCGCGCGTGCACAGGTCTGAATAAGAAGATGACCGACTGGTCTGTTCCTCTGTGTGTGGGCGCAGGGTCAAAGTGGCTGCGTCCACTTGCCTAGAAGCACCAGCGGCATGAACACGCGTGGCCGACAGCACGTGTTCGTCCCACATGGTAATGGCCTGGTTGAGGGCCTTGACTGTCTGGTCAGCGCGCCTGGCGTGTTGTTGTTGTTGTTCTGTCGCTGCCATGACGTCCGAACATTAGCCTTTGCAGGTTTTCTCCGCACCGCCTTTCCAATCAATTTGCACTAGCTAACCTCGGCCGCAATAGAGCTCTGTGTGGGCTTTGCCTAGGCTAACCGGTTTTTGAAAAGTCTAAGAGCTCAGAAGAGGTAGATGCGATCACTGGAACAAGAGTTTTATTGTCCTGACGTTTCGGATTCCGGCGTGGATTCTTTTTCATAGGTAATGGTATTATATTATTGAGAAGGTTTGGTAGAGTTTGTTAAGTTAGTTGCCCCAATTGTGAAAAGACTCGCGGCATTCGGCGGGATTTGATCCCGCATGGGAAGGTAGGCCTTCTACGCAAGTCAACGCTCTACCTACATCAGCTACGAATGCCACGCTTCGCACCGTGTGTTTAATCGCACTTGGATCAGTCATATCATAGTCATAGTCATGTGCAGACTATGACTATGATACCATTACCTATGATAAAGAATCCCCGACGGAATCCGAAACGTCAGGACAGTATCTCCTTCTTCTGAACAACTTCCTTTAACTCGCATATTCACCTCTGTTGGCAGTCTAAGGGTTCATCTTCTGCTCACCGGAATAAATTTGTGGATTTGCTAACGTTTCAGACAGCTGGGGCGGCTGTCCTTTGTCGAAGCGAATACGGACTTCCACAATTGGTTCAACTAGAATTCAGCAAATCTGCCAAACCCCCTAATAAAATACTGACTTTATCGATCAGCTAGTTTGAAGTTGCGGCTTTGCGCGTTGGCCTTGGGCTGATTGATGTTTTTCTCCAGTCGCTGTTTGGTCATGCAAGCGTATTTTTGGGGCAATTCATCATCGGGCCTGTAAACTTGCATTGATTATGAAAATAGGGGAGTTGGACAGGGTTTACAAATGTCTAATGGTTAAAACTCATCCTTTTCGCACCGCTCGCATGGCGAGATCGGCACGTCGAGGTCACTGGACTGGGGGTCGGAAATAGGGTAGACTGTGAGTATCGGTCACGGGTCGGGTACGCGAGGTGAAAATTACTGTGACCTGCACGGAGTGAACACCGGTCGCTAGGGCGTGGGGGCTACATACGATCGGCATCTGGCGTCCCCAAGTCCAGTGACCTCTACGTGCCGATTTCGCCATGCGGGCGGTGTGAAAGCCGTGAGATTTAATTATAAGACATTTGTGAAGCCTGTCCAGCTCTCCTATTGTCATAAGCAATGCAACTGTACTGGCCCGATGATAAATCGTCAAAAACATGCGTTTTCAAAATAGACTTTTCAAGTTAAACATGGGAAGATTTGCAGAACTTATATAATCAGTTTCTATAAGCATACTCGCAGCTGACTGATGAGGATTAACGTTGTCATCGATTAAGTCTTTGTTCAGGAATTCATGTGAGCTATGTATCCAATATTTCGTTCTTAACGAAACCATATCCACTGTTGAAGTTACCATGAAGTTTCCATGAAGGACCTATGGTTGAAATTGCTTATACAGTAATCCCTCAGCGTATCGCACCTCGCCTTTCGTGGGTCCACTTTATCGTGCATGTGGCAACATATCTGATATGCCTCGGTAAATAAGTAAAACCCTCAGTTCTATGCTATACGTATCTTGGTGCGCATTATATAAACAGTGTTTTACATAAATACTTGAAACAAATCTTTTCCGGTATCTAGGAGTATGTGGATATGTTCTAGGAATGTTGGGGGTTAATAATGGCTCAAAATAAATAAGATGTAGCATGTAACCACATTAATCTCCCTTAGTGAGAGTTCGCGGAAGTAACTCCTTCGCTCGAGGAGGGATCCATGTATGCTCCACCCCGGCAGGACATGAAATTCGGAACATTCCCGCTCACATAATACCATTTGCCTTATTTTAAATTCCAACACGGATAATTATTGTCGAATCGTAAACCTAAACCCAGTCGTCACCTTGATCAAAACCCTAAACTTATCACAAACCTTATCGGCCTGACGAGTAGCCCAAGATCCCTGGAAAAATGGAAAGGGTCCCATACGCTCACTCGCTCGCCCGCCCGCCCAACCCATGAATCATAATACCGATCTTTTTGACACCAATGAGCAGGCATCGCCAAGACTAGATTAGCAAAGGGGACATTTGCAACGACCCCGATAATTATCCGGCCATCATAAGAATGTCATTGCTGTCCCTCGGCTGGTGAGCCATTTGTGATAACGACTCGCAGCCTCGCGTTGTAATTCTTCTATCGGTCTTTGCGTCCCTTATCTACGACCTGCTGAACCCATGCAATTGGGGGGGGGGAGGGATTTCGTTTTTGCCACGGAGGGCGAAAGCCGACTCTCCCCCTTTTAATTGATCGGCCCAACAAGGGGGCAAGTTCTCACCCGATTCGATGGGTGAGGTCCGCCCCCCAATTAACACTACCGTGCTGCGGCCCCGCTACGCAGCAAGACGTGGGGCGATCGGCACAGACTTCGTACCTAGCTATCCTTCATCAGTCGATTCGCATTTCCGATTGCAGCTCCTTATCACACGAAAACTGGGACAGTGGACTTATCCTACTTTTGACCCTATAATAGTCGCCACAGAACCTCATCCATGTGTAGGTTGTTGACTGGTAAATGCGGTTGGTTTTTCCACCATCCATAAAATAGGGTACATTAGACAGCGTCTTGTAGGCAATACTTTGTTATGTTCATTTTCCAGTGCATGAAAGAATTAATGTTCATATTGTGCACTTCAGGTGGCTAACCTCGTCAGTTGAACATTAATCTGTACACTAATTGGCAATATTAAAAACATCGTAGCTTATGTAGCCCCACTCATCAATCCCAACCACCTGCATGTTTTCTTACGAAAACGGTTTCTATCGGGTTTTATGGGCGGGAAATTAGGACACGCAGTGAAATATACTTTCATAAATTCGAAACTCTAAAAGGCGGTGGGGAACTCAAAACAACAGTTTATAGAAAGGCGACAAGTACCTCACGTATTCTGAGTTACCTCAGCACAAACGCAGCTGCGTGCGAACGCTATATCACCGCGTAGAAACCCACTGCAGCGAACCAGCCGACAAGAAGGCTGAAGTCAAATATCTGCAGAAACTTTTCACAATGGATGGTTATCTTCGCGCATTGTCGAGAAATGCAGACAACAGTCTCGAGTGAAAGTCCGAAACGTTGGGCAAATAAATTATTGGTCCCAGAGAACGTCTTGCCGCCTTCTATTCAATTACCTAGGCCTCGCATCTTTTTTGACTAAATGCATTTCTATTTTACTGCATTTAGAAGTATTGGTGATTTATATCTGTAGATTTTAATAATCTGTATTATCATTTAACTGATTGCGGAAAAACCCGATTATCAAACTGCAGGTTTCTTGAATTTCCCGAAAAATAGAAATGGTGGTTAGGAGGTCATCTAGTTCAACTTACCGTTATGGATTTAGATTAGTATAGTCCGCGGCACGATGCGCCGCGCACACCTTCAATTTATATGCGAAAAAAGCTGCTGCCAGCGGCCGCGAGAAGCAACTTCGACTGCATTTTTTCACTTTACACTTACTTCTAAAACTTTCCTTCTCTGCCTTTCCTATTTCCTCACCTGCACTGTCCTGCCTTGGATCTCATTTGTCTGGCCCTGACTACAGCCGTACCAGCTAGTAGTGTAGGCAGATATTATTGTCAGCAAAGACTAGGGAGACTGGAATGGCCATTTCAGGCTTATTAGCCATCGTCAACTAATCATACCCAGACCGAATTGGTGCATCATCTGAGCCTCGAACTCGCGACCTTTTTCTACCACAGTTTAACACTCCAACTATTGGACCACGAGCTCGTTGTCTTGCCGGTTTAGGTCGACAGATATTGGCACTCGTTGATGAACATTCACCGACCGCTGACGGAACTCCCTTGTCCCGCTCTACCTTACCTTGTGCCACTTGGGGCTGGGTATGAGGGGCTGAGGACGGCTAATAAGCCAGAAATTACAATTTCAGTCTCCCTTGTCTTCGCCAGCAATACTATCTACCGATACTCATTGTAGATTTCACGCACGCATTCGCGCAGCCATCATGTATATGTGCTGAAATGATTGCAGAAAAGTTCAAATAAGACTGGAAATGGTCATTGGGGGTTTATTAGCCGTCATCAGCCAGCTGTACTTGGAGCTTTGAGTCCGGGGTCCTTGTAAGTGATTGGGATGCAGTGCCGGTCACAACTGAGAGGACAACGGGCCCGCTATTCAATGGCTATTTTAGTTGACCCATTTGTGAAAAAAACTCGCGGCGTTTGGTTAGTAGCATTAGACTCAATGCCACAAGATTACGCATTCGAATCCCAGGTTTTCCGAAAACTGAGGTTTGGTTTTACCATCTAGTGGCTGCCAATAAGCCAGACCTTGATATGTCAGTATTCCTTGCCCTTGTTGGTACTCCTTCCAGAATATTAAAATGTGTCTGTCTTCACAGTCTGGATGAAGTCTGCTAGGTAAACAATCCAGGAAAGACAGTCAATTACCAAGCCGTAAGCATAACTAAACTTCATATATTTTCGTTCAGAGATGTTAGCTCAGTTTAAGACTCAAGCTACCTACGAGGTGCAAGCCGTCAATTTGGACGTGGTCTTGTAGTGGGCGTTAACGCCACTGTGGGAAACCGTGGCCGCTGACTCCTCGCGCCCCACTGCTGTTGACGGTGTGCCTTTGGGACCAGGCGCAAGTGAGCGTGCTTTGCCTTCCCGTCGTGACCTTCATCCGTCCAATGAGATGCTCAGGTTCGTAGACTGGTCTCAACCTGTCTGGACAGACTTCAATACGGTGGCTGTCGCTAGACATCACGCCAGACCTAGCCCGCCTCGCGGCTAGACGTGCACTCCGGCAGTCAAGACTTCCTCCTAACTATTCTCCAATTCATTCTATAAATAATATATTCTTCCCACTAATCTGGCCTTCGTAAGACTTCTCTCTGCTCTCACAATGAACCGGGCCTGGAAGATCGCAGCCATTGGGGTAAATTTTCGTAGCCTTAACACTCCGCGAAGTCTTATCTGCTAGTTATACAGTTACAGGAATGAGAAGTCAATAAAACTAGATCAAAATTGCATATTAAACACCTCATTATGTTATACGGACCTTACCATCCAACAGTCGGGTCGATATCTATCAAAAATTCGTTCAAACAACCAATTTACTGGGCGTGTAATTGATAAGATGCAATACTTATTGCACATTTTTATCAAGAAGATTCGTACATAGAAGGGAAGAAGTTTTTCTCTGTCACGCCAACGACTGGTGTCCCACAGCAAGTAAAACAGTCACTGTGACTGCACTTCCTAGTATACTATGAGCACTGCAGAAAAGAATGTTCCCTACAGCAAACTTGGCGTATTTAATTGGGTGCAACATGCCACGCGTCGCGCTCAGAAAATCGCTCTCAGACTTCAACTCACACAAGTTCATTTGGTCAGCTAATGTAACAACTAAAGGAGGGCTTTTCGCGCAGACGGACGCAGACAGTATTCCTGTTTAAATATTCGTCTGTGTGCCCAGCAGTTTACATTTTTCATACTAGCTGTGCTTCGACTGCAATGCGGGGTACGCCCTGCAGTAGTTGATTGTTACAAATACTGGTTGAGTGACCATTGTGAACTATCTAAACGACTATATAAGATATAAAGTATGTTTTTTATTGAGTTAGCGCGAACCTGGCCCACACCCTACCAGAGAAAGCATTCCCAGTAACCTGGCCTTGGACTAGGTTTCTACAAATAGCCACTGTCGGCTGAACAATTTTGAAATCGCCCAAGTCCATCTCCAGTGAAATTCTGTCTGAACTACATGCGTTTTTTCCCTGTTCCACAACCACCGTCGAGTCCCTCCGACAAGAATGCTGGTCGCCCTCCCCTCTCGACCCATTTCCATTTGAAAACACACCTGTGTCTAAAACGGACATGGATGCTAAGTTTCCACTTTAACACGCCAGCCCCCCCCCCCCTCAGCCAACGCAGGAAAGCTGCCTGGACCCGAACACTCTTGGCTCAGTTTCCTCTCACGTGAAAAAGGGCGCGTCTACTTCGAGGGCCACTTGAACATTCCTTCTGCCGGCCAACATAGTATAGACTTCTGTATACGACACCCCTCCGGCCAATGGTCGCTCCAATTGGACGACACATGAACTGGCTCCAATGTCACATAAAATGTGACATTGGAGCGTTCGTACCCTCTCCCACTTAAGCACACACCCTTCCAAGACTGGCTTCGCCTTATACCGTGTGGCGTTGTTGAACCTACGTTATTCCTTTGTCTAGAATCGGGCGATATTTGGCCCAATCCCTTGATCTTGACTACGTGAATCTATTGTTAAGGTTTGTACCCCGTTTATCCTTTGCTATTTTTAAATCTTAGCATACTACATTGATTGTTATTATCTTTGGGGTTTGACCTACCGCAGGCGGTTAAGTGAGTTAAACCCAGCAACTGCGAGCTTCAGACCATGGTTTCTTAGTGCAGGAGAGAGATCGATAAAGGCCAGAGTATTAGGAGGAATGTATTGTGTACACAAAGGAAGGGAGGATAGATGGAAGAAGTCTGACTTGGGAGGACACGTCCGCTCAGTAGATTGACCGGGTCCCAAGTGACTGTTTGAGAGGCGTTAGGGCAGTAGACAGAGAGAGAGTGCTTTCATTGGCTAGGTTGGCTTGGAGATTTGGGGCAAGGAAGCAGCTTGCGTCGGGAACGCGTGCAAGCTCGCTATTCGTCACTTGGCCTAAATCGTGTAGATGCGGGAACTGTTATTGGCTGATCGAGACGTCGAAAAACCGCATCGATGAGCCTTTGGGAAATTGCACTTCGACGCGAGCTAGTCAGCCAGGCACGAACCACTACAGACCTACGCATTACTACTGGATACAAAATCGGAGGATGCAAGAAAGTCGAAACAGCCATAATTATGTAATTTTAAGGTGTTTTCGCATCAGTCACCCGCAGCTTGTATTTCAGGTTCTTCCTTAGGTGGGCAGACTCTCAGCAAAGTTTGTGCATAAATAATTCGTCTGACATAGGAATAAGAGTCATTTTTCCGTGGTTGGGTCTTGGAGGTCTGACTAATTACTTCAAGCTACGCGATTGAAAATGACAAAAACCGATGGATAGGGACTCCTCCTTCGTAGTACATATAGCCTTATGCTAAGATTTTGGACGAAAGCACATGCACGTGCCCTAACCTTGACCCCAGAATGCGTCCTAGCCCCAAATAATCTAACCGTAACCCTCAAGTTATCCCCAACCCTATATTCCCCCTAATCCTAACCTTGGCATTAACCCTGATCCTCTTGGACTGTGGCACAATGGAGATTCCCATTTCTGTAGCTACCCAAAATATGCATACTCTACAAAGGCCCTTTCTTATGTTGGTTTCTAATGCGCCTAACGAAAATTAAATCAGAATAGCACTTAGAAACATGAAGTAGTTTGGAAGAGGTTCCGAAGCCTATGTAAAAATATCCAGTGAATAATTTTGCACGAACATTTTGATCATATTCATCTGCCTGCTGTACAAAAGGGGTCAGTCATCCAGGGAACGACAGTAACATGGGCGGAAAGTGTCAGTCGGCTAAGGAAGTAAGTATAGTCTGTTGACTAACTATCGGGCTAAAGGCGAGGATAGGAAATAACTGTATGAAGTGCACACACGCGCACAGGATGTGGCGTCTACGATCTGTTTGTAGATGCTAACAGTGAGAAGGGTGGCGCCAAACAGGAGCTGGAAGGAACAACAAGAGTAGAATGAAAAAAAACAAGATGCATTAGCGTATGTGGTCACTGAGGGGCGGACAAAAACCCGGGATGGCAGAAGGGAGTGAAGAACGAGGATAAACGAGATAAAATGCCCGCTTATTCGTGGACTGTGAGCTCTGTAGAGCTGGGCAGGGAAGTGATAACCGTGATCCCAATAGTGGCAATGTAGATAAAGAAGAAGAGACGGTCCAACACAAGTGCCATTGTTCTCCACTCCATGGCTACCGCATTCTTCTTTGTGTTCTCCTTCTGTCTATTCACAAACATACGCACGTAACGCTTCAGCTCACGCACATCGCGCTCCAGACTGGTACTAGTGCTCAGCATAATGGGGGAGTCCTCGGAGTCGGCCGCGGGTCCACGACCCGGCGGCCCTTCGAGGTTGGCCGACGGTAGCAGGGGCGGACGGTGGGCCTCCAGGGGTTGGCCTATGGTGGGGTGTCCACACAGCTCGCAGTTGGAGTGGAGTTGAGAGCAGACAGCGGGGCGCGGATGGAAAGAGGCCGAGATGTCACCCATGGAGTCGTTCATGCCGCCGAAGGCACCACCACCACCGCTGCCAATGTGGTTGCCTCCACAGGGACAGGCGAAGGCGCAGCGCATCGGGCCGGCCGGTTTGCAGGTGGTGGTCTGATGTGGGTACCCGAAAACGCCACCAGTGCAGTCACCCGTCTTGTCCAAGCACATGGGACCGTCCATGCTGCCGCCGCCGCCGGCACCACCACCCATGCAACTGGCCATGAGGCCCATACCGTGGCCGGGCCGGCAAATTGAACCGGTCTCGTAGGCGCCGGGACCCATGAACTTGCTGGAGGGGAGCTCGGGCATGCGAATCTTCCGGCGTACACGAGTAATGGCTGAGCGCGTAACCACGTGACTCAGAGTCTTCTTCCGCTCTGGTAATGGAATGTGCTGCCGCACAAGCATCAGGCGACCGAGCCCGTCAACAATCACCTGAAATGAGGGGATTACTTGTGTTCAGACGCTATCGGTAGTAATACCAGTAGCAGAAGTAGAAGTAGTATTAGTAATAATAATAGTGGAATTAGTAGTTATTGTAGTATAATTAGTAGTATTAGTAAAGTAGAACAAGACTATAAAAGAAAGCTAAGCTCATGGAACATAAACGTATTTTATTTGAACTATAGCTATTGTTAGACTTTCTATCCTATGCTAGGTTATGGGCTCTAGCAGGAATCCCATCTGACTCGTGTTTCAAAGACATCAGAAAGCCGGATACCGGTACGCCGGAGAAGTTTTAAAACCCTAAATTCCATCATCCACAAATGTTCATGGATGTTGTTGAGTCACTTCCGGCCTTGTGAGTCATTTGGCATAAGACTCAGCTTTAAGTTAACACGAAACTGCTTCTCGAAAGAGTTTGTCTTTAACCAAGGTGACGCACACTTTCCTAAGCTTTTTATTTTACCTCTTAAAGGCGAGTCTTATTTCTTCTTTGCAGCTCCTGGGTGCAAACAGATAAGGCTAATTCCAGTGTTCCTTCTCGAAACCATACCTGACATTAAGAGGACGTTGGTCCAAGTGGGGGGGGGGATTTTACATTTGATAAGGGTAAATGTTCGTGTTTTCCTTCCCAGCACTAGGACCTACACGTCCCCTAAAATGCATGGATACTGAACTCAGGCAGGCGAGGTCGAATCGGTCAGGTCCCATACGAAGTTCCTAATTCTTACCCTTAGAGAGCTATCACTATGTCCCTGGCCATATGGAGTTCACGGGCATTCATCCTCACTGATTTAACAGGGATTAAGACAGACTTTGGTTGACTCGTTTATGGGCTCATGGGTGCTGTGAATCTTATGGTCACGCTTAGCTTTCATAACTTTCGCTATTATTCACACTCTGGCTTGACTGCAGGCCTGCTGGGACAAATTGTCTCAGCAATTGAGTCTTCTTCTTCTCAATTGTTTTTTAGGACACGCATGTTCGCTTGTATTGGTCTCAACAACGTTGTCCGATGTCTCTTCTGTTAGGATATCGGCCGGACCAAGTGTTAGCAACATTTGGAGGCCTTCCTGATGCGTCGATTCTAGCCAACGAAGTCAACCCTGTGCGTGAATTAATTTGAAGTGAGAATCGACTTGCGCTGCATCTACCGCCCTCTCTCTCTCCCCCCTCATTCTCCTGGACCTGGAGTCACGACAGAGTTAATAAGATTGGAGACG
Organism: Ligula intestinalis; assembly: GCA_036362985.1. NCBI lineage: Eukaryota > Metazoa > Platyhelminthes > Cestoda > Diphyllobothriidea > Diphyllobothriidae > Ligula > Ligula intestinalis. The sequence goes on from JAYGXS010000003.1 coordinate 62,227,677, forward strand.
GTAAAGGGCGCAAGTGGCTGGCGTGGCGTTAGCCTGCAAATATGCACGCCACTACACCCCCTGAGCCCCGCAGAAACAATCCGAATTTCACTCAATATTAAGGATGGGAGGGGATCCGAACCCACTCAGTAAGAGTGTTACAGAGACTACACTCATAAGGAGCCATTGCAGCCTGACTCTTAGTCCAGTAATCGGTCAATCTAGACAACCATATACGGGTCTGAGTGGGAAGTCCGAGTTAACCCGTCAGTTGGCAGCCTTCCAAGCTAGGAATTTCAACGCACCGTGATAGATTGTTTGTAGTGAGGAATAAGTGCCGAGAATGTCGACCTACTCTCCGTTTCCATTCCCCAGGCTCCAACTGATAATCCAAGACAGTCAGTTGTCTGACATGGCGTTTGATCATATTGGCTAATGGGTTCAAGCCAGAATCAGAAAAGTCGGAACAAAAAACTTGTTGTTTCAGCGATCACGCCTTCCCTTCGTCTCTGATGATGAATCCGCGACGGATGTCGAAACGCCAGGTGAAAAAAAGTATTGTCCCAGCGATCGAATTGTCTTCTTCTTCTTCTTCTTCTTCTTCTTCTTCTTCTTCTTCTTCTGCTTCTTAAGAACAGCCCGTCTGCGCCTGCCACACACGACTTGAACACGTACAGTTGACCAGGAAGTCCAGAACAGAACTCAGTACAAGGCTCCACTTACTGAGTGGACTCCAATGAAATCGGATTATCCTTCATGCCATCAAGGCTACTGTATGTGGATTACCCGTATAAGATATCCAAACCGTTTCCAACCTTTTGGATTATCTCTCCCATGGAAAGGTCATATTCCGAAAACGAACGGTTACAGCATGTCCGAGGTAAAGGGTATCAGGTAAGGTCTTACTACCTTGCCTGAAGATTAGTGTAACTTACAAATGCACTGCAGAAGCAGAAATGTCGTCGTAAGGACAGTAGTAAAGTAGCTCAGCTTAAGGCTTCTGACTAATTGATTTTTTTTCTGCTAGAAGACAAAATGGGTCAAGAAGAAGGCACGTCGGTCACCAGAATCGTGGTTTTTCTCGTCTGAGCTTTCCAACTCTTACTGAAGTCCATCTTCAGAGGCAAAAGCGTCAACAACAAAAAACAAGCAAGAGTTTATGCGGAACGGCCATCCGAAGGCCTTCATAAACCGATGAGTACGTGTTCGTCCACCGATGACTCAAGCAGAACCAGCCCGTACGATATGACATACGCTGCCATCAATCAAAGGCGTGTCAGAAGCGACTGAGCACATTGTTGTGGGGCTAGGCACCGGAACTGCACTCCGTCCCAAAACAACTAAGCGCAGCCGAGTCATGAAAATCAAGGACCGATTAAATCCTGGACGCATGTTTGGTTCGCGCATACAGGAACATAAGCTGGCTGTAAGACGGGGTGATGCATTATCACAAGTGGCTCCCCACACCTGAGAAAAAATAGTCTTAGGCTTAACTTTGCAGCCATGAAGATAACCGCCCACGCCTGCAGCAAAACAGATCGAGAATTTATTGAAGCCTGGGCCTCGGATTATAACTCAGTCAATCGATTTATCGATCTGGTGCCGACATACAGAGCCCTTCGTAAGCACCAACGCATTGACTTCAGTGGTGCTTGGTTGGCCCCTGGCTTCCTAATTCCGAAATAAATGGTTTAATTTCTGGGATACATAGCTCACGCCGGCGGCAAGATAGGCCGAGAATTGGTTGAAGCCTGGACCTCAGATTATAACTCAGTCAATCGATTTATCGACCTGGTTCTGGCATACTCCAGCCCTGTGCAGGTATCTCTGGCCTAATGTCATCGGCGGTTGTTTGACTTCCTGCTCCCTATTACTATTGCTTGTTTTATTCTCGTTGACGCTTTTATATCTCAAGTTGGATTCCAGTAAGAATTCGGAAGATCAGACGAGCAAAAACACGATTCTGGTGATCGACATATCTTCTTCTTCTTCTTCTTCTTCTTCTTCTTCTTCTTCTTATTCTTCTTCTTTACCTACAAGAGCACACCCGGAATGTGAACATTTGCCCCAGTTCGTGAGAAGCCAGAATGATCTTCTGTGTTGCGCCGACTAAAGCGTCAATTGTCTTTACTGCATTGGACACTTAAAATCAGCCTGATAGGACTCCTTACAGATTCTTTATCGCGTAAAGTAGTGAGAGAGTTAACACGTCGTCACGGGGTCTGCGGTCGCATGCAGCCTGTGCACGGGATGGGCTTCATAAGGTCAAGGTGCAACTACAACTAGGCCATCTTGTTCGACCTGCTGGTAGACCCTTCCCCCCCCCCGCGCCCTTGGCGTGACAGCCTTTTTGTAAATCAACATCTGCCTGCCATCTGTCGGCCCAGTGTCCTTAAAGCTAAGACGATTCACACCGCTCCAAAGCATGGCGGATGCCTAACTCAACCAATAAGATTGAATGCAGACCAAGGCAACCAGTGTAGCGTGAAGTTGAAAACAACCAACATTTGAGTCAGGCAAGCTGGCCTTGAAAGGATCCATTGTAGGTTTACTCACCTAGGGGATCTTACTGTGCTAGCCTACCGTCCCCTGATGGTGATAGTTAGTATCTCTATGGGAAGTGTTTCGCGAGAGTTAAGTCTAGATCACAGAATGCTGCTACCTTTATAATAAGGCAAAGAAGGGTAAGTACTGGAGCATCTCCTAGAATTCTCATGAATATCAGGATGTCCGACTCTGACCTCCCACAAAAAAGCAGGCCTTGCGATACGTTTCAAATCCTCGAAAGAGGACAATTGGTATAAATTATGGAAATCTCGCACATTAATACAGTAATCCAAACGATCTCTGGGGACTTCTCAAAGAGAGTTACTGTTGAAATCAACAGTAAATTATTGGACCTCCTCAAAATCTTCCTACTAGATGCCAGGTCAATTCCTAAAAGAGTCTGCTTACTCGAAGAGTTTTTAAACTTCACATAGAGGCTTTCTAGCCAAGTGATAGACCAAGGAGAGTGCGAAACACAAGAAATACGAAAGCTTTCTGCTGAATGGATACATTAAACCAATGCCTGGCGTTTTAAATTTGCTTATTACCAAAATCATTTATTTCCACTATATCCTTACACTCATCTTTTCCAGAAAAGCATTTAAAGGCACTTCTCAACTACACTCTCTTTCCCCTCTAGTTCCTCCATTCTTTGGCCACGTGTTCGCATTGTGCTTATTACATGTTGATTTCTGTTTCTTGCGTTATAAACTCTCGACGCTTATCTACACGCAGCTAGCAGCGTATTGGCGAAGACTAGGAAGACCGAAATAGCCACTTGTGCTTTGCTACCCGTCATCAGCCAGTCATACCTAGTCTGAAATGTAGAGAAGCTGCGATTCGAACCCAGGATCTTGCGTCAAACGCCTGATCACTGAGCCACGGATCCGCTGCCCTGTCGGCTGCTATCGTGGCGCAGCGGTTAGAGCGTTGGACTTTTAACTAACAGGTTGCGAGTCTGAACCTGGGGTGTTGCAGTACTTAGGGTTTGGGTATGGCTAGCTGATGATGACGATGACTACTATTAAGCCAGAGCTGGTCATTCCAGTCTCCCATTCTTTTGTCAGTAAGTACTTTCTGTCTGTCGCGTGATAACCTTGAGTGGCTGCTGGCGGAGCTCGAGAGTGAGCTTCGAGGCAGAGCGGACGAGCGGGCCTCGTAGCCGATCGATGAACGTCCATCCACCCATACTAACTGCGTTGGCAGTGCGTTCGAATCAATGCTCAAAGACCCCGAGCACGAATCCAAAGTGCACAGAGTGGCACAATTCCGACCACGGGTTCTTCTGTTATTTTTTTACACCTTCAAGTGCCTTATATGCATTAAAATTTGGAGAACATTTGCTGACAGAGTAAAATACTATTTCAGAGAAAGGATTCGTTGGTAGGAATGTAAATTGCACTTACTCTGTGCAAAATTGCCGGTAGAGGGCCGTTTCGATCACCACGGTAGTAGAGGTGGATCACCAGCGTTGCCAAGAAGGTTGACAAAGTGATCATAATCATGTTCAAACAGAAATATGCACCTGGAAAACATGAAAAGAACGCGATTTCGTTGAAGGGGAGTGAAGTAACCTTAGCACGCGATCTATTTTACAGTTAAGAATTAAGCAGAACTAACCTACTGACTTTTCCAAAAACAAGATCACATTCA
>JAYGXS010000003.1:62234373-62272847 GCA_036362985.1 Ligula intestinalis
AGTAGTAGTAGTAGTAGTAGTAGTAGTAGTAGTAGTAGTAGTAGTAGCAGTAATTGTGATATTGGGGAGAAGGAATGTGGATAGGTGGAAAAAAAACAGTGGGAAAAAGAAAAGTATGGGAAATAAGCGTGCAAAGTACGTGATGTGAAAAGACTAAAAGGGAGAGTGATTTGCCTACCTGTGTATCGAAGGGGAAAAAGGTAATTGTGACTTGACAGGCGCTTTTAAAGAGGGCCTGAGGTACCCACAAAGTCTCTCCAGTATATTGCACGACCACGCGAGCAATCCGGTGTTCCACAATTCGTTCATCGGCGCTGAAGGACGCAGAAGGGTAAAAATATGAAATGTTCAGTTCTCAAAGCGAAGTCGCCTATGAATTTTCCCACAACTTTGCAAACAAGGCAAGATGAACGTTGGTTAAAGGAAAGTTTTGTATACGGCGTCACTCACAAGTTATACAATTGAATGTCTGGTGTCCAAATGACTTGAGGAAAGAGTCGAATCTCGGTCACATTGCCGTATTCACTTGGATTCCATTGTAATAAAGAATCGTTCCATCTCTTTGATAAAGAAAGAGAAGAAATGCAAATGAGCTCGAGAGTTCTTGTGATAATTGACAAAATAGGGCAACACTACACTTTTGTTGAGTCGAGTAAGGAATCGACAGTGAATTAAAGAGACAACCTTTCAGAGGATGAAAATAGCTGAAGCTTCCAAGTAGCAGTACCTAAGGCATCGTTAGGAATTACTAAACTGACTGCACGGAACCCCACCGCAACGCTCTGTTTTTTCTACCTGATCAGTCCGTCTCAGAGATTTCTCTTGCAAACGAAAGTGAGGTCCTCCCATGGGCTCGCCACTGCCTCTCGACCGCCAGGAAGGAACTTCAACCCCTTTAGCATACAGAATTTTCACCCCACTAAGCACCGGTATTCTAGTAGCAATACTTTGAAGACGCTTTCTTCGTGAGGGGAGGTGTAATCTTGGACATACATGCGTAGTTTTTATTCCTTTAAAACCAATGCCTCTAAAAACAACGTATGTTCCGAATTCATACAATATTAAATATCCAGAGGACTTCTGAAACCAAATCATGCACATGAAGAGTTGAGCAGCTAGGGTGAAAGATAAGTCACCAGAAGAGTCTCAGTTCTCATATGTAGGCTGTGGCATGCAATAAACCAAGCAGTACTGTCTTCCTCCTGTATCTTAAATGCTGTTTTACAGCACATATCAATTTCCTTCTAACCCCCCACTTGCATTAATTTTCTGTCCACTACAGTTCGGCTTTTAACTTCTTGAAGATTACTAATATTTAGTCGTTTCAGACTTTATCAGAAATTTTCCTCCTACTTTTGTTCCTCGGGACATACCAGTCCAAATTTCCACTACTCCACTAGGCAAGTTTTCTGCGCATTTTGCCTACGTGACTTGCTTAGCTCTGCTTCTTAGAATTATGATTTTTTCCCCAATTTTACGTTTCAGCAACATCATAGGCCTGGATAACTCACGAAAATAACGAGGGATGGGTCACTTGATTTGCTTGTCTTTCATTGGCAACTTCTAAACTACGAATTAATGCGAAGGTTCCATCTCAGGCGTATGCATATATGTAGAGAAGAAGAAGAAGAAGAAGAAGAAGAAGACACGTCAATCCCGAGAATCGTGGTTTAGCTCGTCTGAGCTTCCGAACTCTTACTTGAATCCAATGTGCGATATAAAAGCGTCAACGAAAAAACGAGCAATAATTATAAGGGGCAAGGGATCAAACAACCACCGATGACATTGGGCTAGAGATACCTGCACAGGGCTAGAGTATTTCGGCACCAGATCGATAAATCGATTTACTGAGTTATAATCTGAGGCCCAGGCTTCAATCGATTCTTGACATATCTTGCCGCCGGCGTGGGTGATTATCTTTGCGGCTTCGAAGTTAAAATCGTGGCCGGTCTGGTAGGTGTGGGCAGCCACTTGTGCTAATGCTTCAGCCCGTCCTACAGCCAACTTATGCACGTGCACTTGCGAACCAAGCATGCTTCCAGTCTGTCCTGTCTAATTTCGATTACCGTTCAGGCACGGTATGCGATATGCTACACCCGACTGCTCAGTAGGATTTAATTGGTCCCTGCTTTTCATGACTCGGCTGTGCATGGCAAAAGTTTCAGGAATTCAACTATAAAAAAACGGAAAATTACCAGTTTTTTTCTATGGTAGGTAGCTCCACGCAGCATTCGTCTTCCTTCATTCGAAAAGTGCTCTTTTGAGAGTTGAATGATTGAATATTTATGTCAAGTGATGATGACCTAAATGACTTCGTTGACAGTTCCAACAGCATGCTTGACGTAAGTGCATGCATTAAAAAAACTTTTTAGGTATGATTAAATTAGTTAAGTATTTTTGTCACAGCTCTGATTTTCTTTAGCCATTCAAACTTGCTTTTTGTGTCTCCTACCGGGCTTTTACACACCTTGAAGGCGGGTAATTAGTCAGAATATCATTGGCCATGAATAATGGCCTGCAACTGCTTTGGAAATTCATACTCTGATAGATCAGAATAAACCAGAACATAAACTCTCATGCCCAGAGGAGGAGGTTCTTCGAGTTTCATAATTAACTGATACATACTTGGCATTACCGATAAAGCCATGGGGAAATACTGTAGGAAATGCAGTCATTCCCATGATGAGTCACACAGACAAAAGCATCGTCGCGAGTCTACCTGGCTGCGGGCCAGCATGTCTGCTCACTTCTGATTGGCTCCTTGTCCAGCTCTTGCCTCCCGCGTTCCCCCTTAAATGCACTCAGCGTTTGTGTGAGAAGGACTTGCTGTAAAGGGCTATGTCTGAGTACACGCTCCCCCTCTGGCCAACTGGTCTCTCTCTCTTCTCTCGTACGGGCTTTGAGAACCGGGGCGGCAAATTCAGCGTTCGTGCTAATACGAAGTACCAGGCACGGTCGTGACAACTACAATGGTCAATTATGGCTTATTAGAGATCATCAGCCAGCCATACCCAAACTCAGGTATTACGGCATCCGGGGCTCGAACCTCCACCCATTGGTTAGAAGTCCAATGCTCTATACCCTGAGCCACGGGCTCGTTCTTCTGCCGGTTTTTGAACAGGGAGTACAGTAGTCGCCGGCTATTAAGCCCACCTCTGGCCCAGACCAAATTGGGCTTAATAGGCGGCTGGACTTATTAACCGTGGGCTTAATAGCCGGCGACTACTGTATTAACGATCGATCAATGAGTTCAAACTGACATACTGAGGATGCCTTGCATACAAAAGATCTAAATATGAAGATTACAGGGTAACAGAAAATAACTCTGAATTTGGGAGCACTTACGTACATAGACCAGCAGTTACTCCTCAAGATCTGTTTGTTCTCATCTATATCCAGTACCTGGATCAACTGAAGGCCATATTCAATTTGGAGGACCACTTTGCTATCATTGACTGGCCGTCCAACCCCTCCAAAGCGACGGTACCGCTCAACCACACGACGGATCAAAGTCTTTTCGACTGATTTTGTTTTGCTGACTAAAGTAAATGAACAGAACATGTGTCAAAAGCAGAGAACGTATTATTCAGACCTGAGTCTCCGCACCAAACCCCTCTTACGTTATGAGCTTGTCTAGTTGGCTGAAATGAACTCAGACCGGCGGAACTTCTACTGATTACATGTGCAGTTATCAATCGAAAGAAAGTAGCAAGATTCTCACTAAGATTTCGTTTCGTTTGGGAGTCGCAAGATACAATGTAAATGCAAAAGAAATATGGCATTAGACTGTTCATTACAAGAGGTTCCTTTTTCTGGAAGTAAGAAAGCCGCGTCAACAAGGTAGCATATTTTTTTCGTATACACGAGCAAGAATGTGTTTTAATTTTCTTTGAGTTATGCGAATTATCTGAAATAAGTTTGGTGATCTTGTTGAGCAATAGAATTGGGTGGCTCTACTTGTGGGATTAGTACTTCTCATTCACTGGTGTTTATATGTAGTGACTCACTCCACGCCCAGGCGTGAACTTCACTGCTGTCGGCCTCTGGAACAGCCAATCACAGGTACCGCCGACCCCCGGCGGCTGCGAGGAAGTGCGTACGCACCGGTCTGGCCAATCATCTTTCAAGGCTGACTCTGATAAAGACCGCTGGAATGACTGCTGCCGGCCCCACACTTCGGACCTGTCGGCTCCGGTGCAGACCTACGCTTATACAACAGTTAAATTCCTCCTACTTATTTTCCACTCCTTCTGTACAGAATAAACTCTTCCTACCACTTGGGCCTCCCATAACTAACCTTCTCCTAAGGAACCGGGCATGAAGATCGTAGTGGCGACAGTTTCCTCTACCAGCCCAACCCCCTGCGACATATACACGTTCGCTGACTCAGTTTCCCTCGGCATATGCATTAGTGTTAGGAAATAAATAACTGAAAAATCTCTATCCGCAGGGTATTTTGCGCCCTTAATCCAGAAAAGGCCTATCAAGCGTGCAATGTTTGAGTAAAAAAAGCAATCCAATAGCCAGGTACCTCGTGAGTCAAGGGCAAATATGATGGGGCTGATAACTGAAACGTGCTATGAAAAAGTGGACTGAGATTTTTTCAATGTTGGTCATGAACAAAAGAACAGTAAGGTCAAAATGGCCACTACGGTGGCCCAAGTCTTGGTCTGTAACACGTGCCGAAGATAAGTAGCGTGTGTTTGCGCCACTGAGAAAACCCGTGATGTCTGACTCAGCCCGCCCCACTGCTGTTGACAGCATGCCTATGGGACCGGGGACAAGTGAGCGCGCCCGGCCTTCCTGTCGTGACCTCAATCCGTCTGGACAAACCTCAAGGCCGTGGCCGCCACCAGACGCACTGATGCCCGACCTACTAAGGCGTCCACGCGCGATCCAACCAATTACCCTCAGGGCTGTTGCCAACGCTGGCCGCTCGAATGTCTGCTCCCAGGCATCACTCCTGGCGTAGCCCGCTTTGCGGCTAGACGTGCGGTCCGGCGGTCAACTCTTTCAAAACCTATTCTTCTATCCTTCTGCAAAATAAACTATTCTCAACAACCTGGCTTTCCCAAAACTCCTCTCTCTCCTCACCTAAAGAACTGGGCCTGAAAGATCGCAGCCGTTAGGGCGAAATATTATTACCCTTAATACGTTACGATACTGGTGACCCCGAAGTGATATGAACTCTCAACTTCCGATGTAGCCGAGCTCAATCATCATCAGACCTCCCTTACCTTTGATTGAATTTTTCCGATGTCATCTCATTTGGTTCCGAAACAGAGAATTTCATTAAGGAAGCCCTGTCGTAAAGCAACAGGGAGATGTTTAACCGCTCACAGCCCACTGACTCCAGGCTCTGGTTCCCTTCCTATCCCACAGAGCAGCTTCCCGCTATGAGTGCCAGCACCGAAACCTTTCCAAACCCTGATTTTTCTTCTTCTTTCAACGTTATTCCTCCTCTCAACGCACACTGACACGACATACTGATTTGCCGTCGAGGTTAAACGCAGCCAACTTGGCTCCCTCACACGTAGTAGAGATAACCAGTCTCCTACCAACATGCCGATGCACGCGTAGTCGAGAACTTTCCTACTACCAGCACGCGGACCCATTGGCCCACGCGGACGGAGATGACCTGTCCTCCTCCCAAGCGGTACTAGCGGCACTGACCCGACTCATGCATGCCAGCCACAGAAACTCATACAAGTCACAACCGTCCCTTTAATCTGAGTCATATAAACCAGCTATACGAACACCAGCTGTTCAAACTCTACCGTTCGTACATACCTCCTTCCCTATCTTTCGTTATTCTTCCTTCGTTCGATTTCTCTCATCAACGAACTACGGTCTAGCAGGGAACACTTACAGTGGTCGCTACTGTTCGACGCCCTCCTAACTGTTGACGCCACAGACAAGGTCACTTAGAGCATAGGACCTCGCGTGAAGGCAGTTTTCGGCCTGCCTCGGGCCCGACGCCAACTGACGCACGCCCGAACGCACACACCATGTCTCTCCTGTTCTTGCCTCAACCCACATTGGTTTGACCTCAATCCGTCCAATGAGATTTTCGCTTTAGTAGACTGGCCTCGTTAAGAAGGTTGGCTTTAATCTGCGGAACACAGATGACAGTGCGGTGTCTGCCCCCAGGCCTCACTCCGGACCCGACCCGACTAGGGAACAGATGCAGGGGTATGTGACGGGAAATAAGCAGAAGGGAGGAGAATCAACTTAAGCCTAGCCAAATGATATACATAGGTATTTCTCTCGTTCATCCTCTTCCGAAGAGGAAGAAGAAGAAGGGGGCGAATTCTTGGACCAAATTTTATTTGTACTGACGTTTTGGAACCATTCTCACTTCCATTGTCAGAGTATTATAGTTGCTGCGTCTAGTGGTCTTGATTGAGTCAGTCTTGCGGCCTGTCTCTGGGTTCACGAACTTTGACCTGCCCGTTCGCAGCTGACTCCATTAGATGTCCCGAAGTCGGTTGCTGGTGTTCTTGCATGACCTTTGTCCCCATTTGGGGTCGGCGTAGTTGTAATGAGCCTGTTGGCCTCTCCCACGTCAACCGGCGGACTGACCAGTCGTTGCTGTTCGCTTCGCGGGCGCATGTTGGTCACGCCACCCCCTATTTTTCCATGAGCGACGGCTATCGGTTTCGCGTGCGCATTTGCCCTTCTCGCCCTGTCTGTCGACTCTTTACGCATATGGGTATTTCTGTATGAAAGTGAAGAGGCTGATCTCAGGCGTTAAGGGAAGGGACAATTCCAAATCTCTGGGAAATATGCACCTTTTTTCGGTCATCTCGCTCTTGTACTTAGACGGACCACTGGTTATCAAAACTACAGGGAAAATGTCGACCCCAAATATAGCTCTCACTGCTATCTGACTAACTCTCTCGGCCGACTCTTAGCTGGCTCTTCCCTAGTGAAAGACAACCACATATGTCTGGCCGACATCATCTAGGTGATTGCTAGTTTTGACTAGTTCTACTCGCCCAATGACCTGTGCGCCGTCAAAGTCAAACTGATGACCCTGCACGTATCCGTTCACAGTGCACGTAGAACCGTGAAAGTCTGTGGTGACTCGCTCTGCACAGGCAATCATGTGCCAAGGCTCAACGCCACCAACAAGAACACCTCCACTGGTGGCCTATGCGCGCCCGTCTAGCCAATCCGTCTGACCAAGCACCTGTCAAGTCCGACTCACACAAAGGCCGCTCCAGACGCTGCGACGATTTTCGCGATCACCTCACTTCAGACGCAGCGCTCTAGTTAGCGGTTGCTTGCTCGTCTGACAGTCAAATTCCTACTGCCTTTTCTATATTCCTTCTGTGTTCCTGTCCGTCTGCCCTCTCATGACTCCTCGTAAGGAGCCGGGGCCTGAAGGTCGCAGTTGCTAGGTTTTAACTTACTCCCTTCCGATAAGTCGTTCGCACGTGTTGCAGTAATACGTGTCAGTACAGCCGTCGCGAATGGCAATATTCACTGTACGTGTATGTACACGCAAGATGGAAACTTGCCGTTTAATTGGTTGGTAGTGAGCATAGACTTGTGCAGCACCTGCAAAATTCTCTCCTCCTTGCCCACCCCTCCCCCTGGGCCCGCTGCTGCGAACATCGGAAGCGGGATCGAACGCAGTGGCTGAGAGAGCTAAAGAACCCGTCTACGCGTGTTACGCACAACCTGATCCGGGCACGACTGACCACATTTCCATGGAAACAAGGGGCAGCCTGGATCCCATCTGAATGGGAGTAAAATACGGTCAGTGACCGATAGTAATCAAAACCCTCAAGTGCGTTTTCGATTAGGAAAGGTTGCGTAAGTGGGGTTGTAACATCGATCATCGTGCAGCAAAATGCAAGTACATTTCAGCCCCACCGGAATACCGGCTTTTGAATTCACTTCTTTCCCACCGCCTGCAAAAAAACTTGAAAAAGGCAATTTTGTGGTTTTCAAAAAAACTTGCATTTATGAGATCTTTAAGATCGTACATTTCTATTCAAATTAAATAGTGCCTCTCTGCTCCTTAATACCACGCATAAAGTTTAGAATAGAGTCCACCATCATGGCAACGGTTTATGAAAATTATGCGGCATAATCATAATTCCGTAAGCGAAACCCTAAAGGCAAACGCTACAACGGATCAAGCTCTAAAATAGTTGCGAATTTGAAAAAAATATGTGAACGTAAATGTTTCCTTCTTTTGAGCATCCACTATTAATAAGAAGTGATTTACTTTCAAATGAGTACAGGAACAAATAATTTTGCTTACGTCCTCCATAGAATACATTTAAATTTACAAGGCCATGGAAAATCAATATAAAGATGCATACTCCTTAAGTGGCTATTTTTTACAGAGTGAATATGCTCAAAAGTCGGCAGCTGGCTATGCCCAGTAAATCCATTTAAGTAATCCCTCCTAGTAGTAAATACATTTTCAGAAATTCGGATCATTTCGCATGAGCTCGGTCACCAACTGTACATGCTGTACGAAGAAGGCGCCCTTATACCTTAACTCTCCGTCCGGATAAGAGTTGTCCTGGCATTTCATGGCTCTCCCAGTCACGACGTTTCGTGCATCCTACCAACTTCAATTTCCATCGGATTATTCAGAGTGACGAATGCGCCAAAATGTCGTGGGAACTCCTGATATAAATTTAGCACCGCCAGTGGTAATATGCTGACACAAGTACAAGGTAAACAGCATCTGTGGTCGTGCATAGAGGCTTCAATTTCAAATGTCTAATATAACGACGCAGGCGATTTTCTGTCTGCGGCCTGCAGGTAGTAACCTTCCCTTTTGGCACATTTGGTTAACAGAACATAGATGAACTTGAAAACAGGAATCGTCCGCAAAACACGCGTCTCTGCGCCGAATTCCAGGGAAATTAGAGTCAGAGTTATGGCTAGGCTTAGGTTTAAGTCTAGTGCTAAGGTACGGTAGGGTTCATCGTAGGGTTGGGATTATGTTGGGATTAGGACACGCGAATATTTGCCCTTTCCGAGACGTTGCAAAGGGTTACCCTATTATTTGGGAGGGGCGTCCCTATTCCCATGTCCTGTTTAGGGGGCCATAGAAGTAATCCTTACCGTTAATTGGCCCGTCCCGGATCTTTTGTAGGGCAGCGAAACTTAAAGCAATTTCCTGCGTAGGTGGACTGCGGCCAGTCCGAAAGCATGCAACGGCGATGTAAAAAGTAAGGAGAAAGGCATGTCGACCACTGGTTTTATTCGTCTGAGTTTTCGAAATCTTACTGGCGTCCAACGTCAGAGGTAGAAGCGTCAACGAAGAAATAAGTAACAGTTATAGGGGGCAGGGGTCAATCAAGCACTCGTGACGCCAATCCGGAGACGCCAGATCGATGAATCGATTGAATGAGTTCTCATCAGAGGCCAGGCTGCAGTCAATTTTCGGCCAATCTTTCTGCCAGCGTGGGCTATGTAAACAGTTATTCTATAGCATAAATTAAACAATTTACTTCGGAATTAGGAAGCCTATTTGCCATAGGGTGTGCTTAGTTGATAAAAAGAGTTTGCTGATTTAGCGTACTGGAAACGAAATCAGGTCAGACCCCGACTATCTTACAGACAGAGCACTAACAGTCTATTTTGAATAAACTATACATGAATTACTATTTTTTTATCTTGAAACCGGGAAAATGCCGTAAGCTTAGGATTCTTCGGACAAATAATTATTTAGACAGACTGACTCAATATAGAAAGACATCATGAAGTAAGAAGAAAACCTGAAACAAAAACCTCGGAGATCATCCAAAAAGCATCGAAAAAGGCCTATATGTGAGCAAAATAGTTTAACTGCCCTGTCTATTAAATCAGAAGGCTAACGCATTTTGACATGAATCCCATCAAGCTAATGAAAAGTTAGATCGCTGGAGCGTATCCCCAGAAATATGTCTTTTAGTGGCAGACTTCGCCTCATGTGTGCCCGTTAGAAACCATCAGACAAAAGTAATAGCATTTCGTCACACACTAGCATATACACTCACCTTTTGGATGACCCTTGGGAGCTGTTGGTGTACCAGTACCCGTGGCATTAGCGAGAAGGTACAACACGCAGAATGTGATGATTAAAACGCGCATTATTTATTCCCGTCTTTCAGTGATTAAGAAGCTGCTGGTTGCTGCTGCAAAACCAGCTTCCACTACGACTGACTGAATGTGCGCCTTCTGTTCGGCTGCTCGCGCAACCCTTGTAACGATGGCCAAACTAGCAAGCCGATCTCCTCGATTTCTGATTGGTTAGCCATATGAATTGATCATTACGGCTGGGACATTCGCGCGCCCATGGACGCAACGAAGCCGCAGCCAACAGACGCTTACCAGGCGCGCGTGCCTCGTCGTGGCGTGGCATGGTGCGCTGCATCTCGCAATTTCTTGATGGACAGAAGCCTCTCGTGGACATTGTCAGCGCGCACGATGCGGACGATGCGCTGAAATTTACGAGTCACCAACTGCTATATTTAAATACAAAAATTAAAAAATAAATTACTGATAATATAAAGGGACCTAACCCCAAGAGAAGCCATATTAGGTAACGCGCTGACTTTTCGCTGAGGTAATTTCTGGCTCTATGTTTATCGCACTCGAGGACAAAACGCTAGTAAATTAATGTGTACTTCTGGACTTATTTTAGATGTGTGTATGCGTTAAAGCACATCAGCCGAAAGGCCCTCTCACACGTTCCATTCTGTATATCCATTGTGAAGAAAAGTAGCTCTCCTCTCAAATTGTTGCTTTTATTAAAAGAGCATTCCGGTTTTGAAGGTTCTGCATTCCTTGCATATTTAAAAATATAACTTTTCACTTCTTTCCCGAATTTCAAAACCAAGCATCATGAGCTTTCTCTAAATCAAATTATTGTAGCTCTCAGTGTCCACTGAATGATGTCCTACCGATTCCAGTAATTTTTGGTGATAAAATTCACATCTTCAAAGTAACATTACTCAACTAAGTGTACAGTAGATTGCCTATCTCAGGAAATATCAACCCAGATTCTGAACTGTGCCTTCGATTCGAGATAAATTGCGCAAATGGATTTATAATAATTTTCATCCTGCAGACTAATCACAAGGTAATTTGTTCACTTCTTGATGCCGGCTTTCTCAAGAACTTCTTTCCGGCAGTTTGCAATATCAACAACCTGTAGAAAAACGACTAAATGATACCCTCAAACATGCAAATATATTTTAAAGAAAATGTGCATAGAAGAATACTCTTCCTTGTACTCAGTTGGTAGAAAATTGCAGCCCATTCACATGTTAGGCTTGAAGAAGGTATGTCTTATGGTTTACGATGAGTTCTTACCTATCAGCTGTTTAGACATTGAACTGTCCATTCATAAAACAGCCTATCTGGCCATCCACGAATGATGCAACGGAGTCCACGTCCAAGGCAAAATTCTAGGAGTTCTATGTGCCACCTTCCGCGTAGCATAGAGAAGTGGCCTATTCTTCTGAGGAAGAACGTGTGCAGCATGTAGTCTGCAAATTCTAAATATATGAGCAAAAGCAGGCAACTGTCAAATTTATGCAGAAATTGCAAACGTTTTTAAAAACCGAAGGATCCATTTTCTTCGAATATAAAATGCAAATAAAACGTTTATTTATATCAACTGACTACAATAAAATATATTTTCATTTATTTTCTGCAAATATTCCCATTCTTAAGTTGAGAAGTCAAGTTGGCAAACATATGTTTTCAGCAAATCATCATCAGGCCAGAACATTTGCAGGGTAATTAAAACTATACAGATGGACAGGGTTAAATAGTGCAGTCTAATTACAACTCATCGTTTAAGCGTCGCCCGCATGGCGGGGTCGGCGTGTAGAGGTTCGTGCATCAGGGGAGGGGGGGAGGGGTAGGGGGGTAATTGGGTTAGGTTGTGGGGGTTGATCAGAATGCAGATACATGGGACTGCCTTTCTCAGGGGACGCAGCAAGCGAGCTGGTCAGACGGCGTCTAACAACCGCAATCGCATTCCCCGCGGCGAACTTACGGGTGTTCTTCACGAACTCTCCCCTCCTACGATTAGGAGGAAAAGACCGACTCCCGTTGAAGGCCACATCTATGTGTATTTACTCTTTCACATGCTCCTGTGGAGCAAGATACATAGGCCGAACAACGAGGCGCCTGGAAAAGAGGGTACGTGAGCACATACCGGCCTGGTTAAGTAAAGGTGAAACTAGATCGATCTCGAGTTCTATTCTCGCACATCTTGTCGATACGAATCATCGAGTCGATACTAACAAAGCCTTTCAGGTGGTCTACCGGACGCCAGCCAACTTTTCCAAGGGCCTACGCCAACGGGTGCTTGCAACAGCCGAAGCAGTGGCTATACGGCTAGAGAATCCGGTGCTGTGTTGTCAGAAGAAGCTGACAGAAGCCCTTGCACTTCCGTGGCCGACCCCGACGCCAGGTGGCGATTGCACTTTGCCCCCACGCCCCAGTGACAGTCGTTCGCTGCGCGCAAATAACAGCAATTATCCCCCCATGTATCTGCCTTCTGATCAACCCCCACAACCTAACCCAATTACCCCCCTACCCCTCCCCCCCTCCCCTGACGCACGAACCTCTACACGCCGACCCCGCCATGCGGGCGACGCTTAAACGATGAGTTGTAATTAGACTGCACTATTTAACCCTGTCCATTTGTATAGTTTTAATTACCCTGCAAATGTTCTGGCCTGATGATGATTTGCTGAAAACATATGTTTGCCAACTTGACTTCTCAATTTTCATTTATGTTCACTATAAATATATTTGAGTTTATAAGGGCTTCTAAAGTCAAAAGGAAAATGTCAGGCAACTCAAGTATTCGTTTTATGGAGTCTCGTTCAAAAGTCGGCATGCTAACGTAGGAGGAATATCTTGGGGTAGAGTGCAAAATAATAGATACTACAGCTATATTTCAGGTAATTATTTTTTCGAAAGATAATTTCAGCTTTTCGGTTGATGTTTCGTGAGACAGGCAATCTACTGTATGTCAGAGAACGCAACAAACCACTTTAGAGTATAAAAGCTTATTATAACTGATCTGGTTTTTTTAAGGTCGAAATTATAAGATTAATAAGCTTCAGTAAAATTTGTGGGACCTCGCAGTTTAGTCTTCGGTCGAGGTAATTTTATGATCTAATTTTTTTGAAGGTGAACAACGCACGCCACTTGAGAAGGCCTCTTCTTCCAATTTGTGATTTCAACGAGTGGTTGTAAAATCTCAGCTGCAAGTCATTATGTTAACGTGGCCATTGTACGAACGGTCTCCAGCACCGTCATTATCGTGCGAAATTCGCCTGTGTGATCACAGGTCAACACAACAAGCATAAATTAGTTATGTAAAACGGAACGAAATCAATATTGTCTTTGTTCCGACGAATACCTGTGACCGTTGCAAAATCAACAATTTTCCGAGGACCTTAACTTTAAGACTCCTTCGCTGCTGGGTTGAGTATTTCTTAAACTGAAAGATTTCAGTTGGCAAGTTTTTATGGGTTAGCAGATTCGAAGCTGGCCCGTGATTCCTGTTTCGCATTGAATCTAGCCGTAATCCACTACAGCAGTCTTATTTCAAATGTAATTCCTCCATGGTTATTCCGCCGACTCTTTGCTAGACGTCTAGAAATAGATGACATCCATATTTGACTAATTTTCTAGTACTTTTTCACTGAAACCTAAGTCATTGCCTCAATTATCGGTATTTTAATCGAAATAACGTAAAAACCCTGCCTCGGAAAGCATGAAGTCATTATTGGTACGAACCCTATAGGCATCTTGATCTTTAAGAGGCCCCTTCCAGGCAGATAATACATTTTGTACTTTTTCAGATTTAGACTCTGACTTGGAATTTTACTAACATGCATTTTTAATTCACTGCTAGATCCACTGATAATATCCTCCAGCAGCGACGGTCTTTGCAAAATGTAACGTCCTCGCCTCGTTTCGATCTCAAGCGATCTCTTCACAATCACGACTGAGTCCTCTGTTTTCATCACTTTGTTGGTAGTTTGCTCGGTCAGTAAAAAAGTTACCTGTTCGCATCGCTCCGCGCTTTGATGATCCTCACAACATGTACGATTGCCGGAAAAGGCAAGGTAGATTGAAATGGCCATTTCTGGCTTATTAGCAGTCGTCTGCCCGTCATACCCAGACCCAAGTGGTGCACCCCCCGAGACTTGAACTCGCGACCTTATTGATCAGAGTAAAACTCCCTAACAATTGACCCACGAGGTCGGTGTCCCAAATGTTTCCCAAAGAAATCCTTCTACCGAATCATAATTCCTGGGATACCGATTTTCCAGTTCACATAGACTTCTGCTCATAAACGGAATTGTTATAAGTTCACTTACTGCTTCCTCGTGCGGGGATACTTATGGGCATGCAGAGTCATTGGTGAAGAACCTGAAGGCTGGCAGCGAATAATTCAAAGACAACCTGATAGATTTCGCGCCGGCGTTTCGACCGCCCTCCATACTGGTCCCTCGACCCATGGGGCCAATTAATGGCCGTTCGCCGTGCCGCATCAATACTGCAGTTACTAAAAGTGGATTTTTGCGGATCAATTGGACCTCCTTTTTAGGATCCGCCAGCCAAGCAAAAGGTGTGACAAAGTGGTGGACATAGAATTGCCATATTTCGAATGAAGCCTCTCTCAGTTCGACCGTCTGCCACGGCCAGTTGCTTGAGCTGAAAACAGTCGAATAAATGCATACATACCCCCCGGTATTTAGCCGAATTTCAAGAAGAATAAGCACCTTTTAATAATTATTAGGTGGTCATTATTCTTCTTGAAATTCGGCCGACGAAGATCGAGATGCCAGCTAGTGCATAATTACCTGACGGAGGCCTTAAACTAGGAATTTCGACCGTAGAGTCCAGTATAAATGCCCCCTAGACCCGCGGCTAGTCAGCGAGCAACTCATCATGAAACTGATTTTTTTTAAGCCTCCACTACGTTTCCCTGGCAGCATCAATATGAGATGACTGGTGACGTGGCCGAGCGCAGCAACCGACTAGACAGTAATGTCTATGTCCCGTGTCGCAGACACATCGGTTTCTGCGCCAACACCATTTTGACTATGATAGCCGTTAGCCCTGTCGCAAGGCTGTATGGAGAGTGGGGCATTTAACTGCGGCTTTTAGTTGAAAAAGTGTCCTTTTTTCCTTTGTGGACGGACGCTCCGCCGGTCGGTTATGGGACTCCCTCGTCCCGATCTGTCTCGGGGTTCACTCTCGAATCCCGCCAGCAATCACACAACGGCTAGTATTATAGGCAGAGCAATATTGCCGCCAATGTTCATCTGGAGCATTTTCCCACCTGTTTGAAACTGTCAAATTACAAGGTAACCTAACGTAACGGTACATAAAAGTGTCAAGTAAGGAATATTTGCCAGCAAACATTCAGTCGAACTGGTATTTCAAATATTTCTGCTATCTTAGAAATGAAAGTGTAGGGGCCGCTAGCAGCTACTTGGAAAGCAAGATCAGCGGTTGACACATGCGCCTTTGGCCTGATCGCCCACGCAGCCTTCGCCCATCTCAAGGCCATACAGGTAGCCGCGTGATTGGCTGTCGTAAAAAAGCATGCGCTGATATTTTGGCGATTCCGGACGCTCTCATAACTTAGGCCGCAGCCGGCTTCCCGGTGGGTCATGAGCTCCGAAGTCAGACTTCTTCCTGCTTATTCTCCGTTCCTCTGTCTGCAGAAAAAACTATTCCTACTATTCTGGCCTCCACCGACTTCTTCTCTCCTAAGGAACCATGGTCTGGAAGATGACAGTCGCTAAAGTGTATTTCTCTCAATACCTGCGATAGAAGGGCATTTCGATAGCAGTTTTACAGTTCTCCATAAGCCACATTGGTCGAATCGAACCAGTTTGACAACAGAAAAGGCAACTGGTGGACGAGTAAATACGTTGAAAATAGTAAAGTAAGGCTCAACACATCTCAACCCTAAAACGAATTTCAACTTTTTCGCAAATATGTGTTCTTATTCAGCCTTGCCCTATTACATACCCCTGTCGCACTAATAAGCACGCTATATACGCCAATACAAACTCTAACTACTTACTTACTTGATCCGATTAGCTCCTGTTATTGGATGAATCGGCTTCACGGATGTCACGAATAGCGGCGGCCCATTGGCGGCGGTCAGAGGCGAGCTCTTCACAGATGTTAACCTATTGCTCGTTCCAATGTCGCAAGCCGTAAACGGTTACGAGGCCCATCCGTTCAACGTCCGACTTAACGGTGCTGAGTCATGTCTTCAGTTGACCGCCTTGTCGGTATCTCCAGTTTGCACTACGAGAAGGGTTCACGACCAATCTGCAGAGGTCCGTCGATGGTTTGCGCAGAACATGGCCAAACTATTGCAATCGGCGATGCTGGATGCACGATGCTAGACTTGGTAGTTTGAAACATCTGCGGTATAGCTCAACATTGGAGATTCGATCCTGCCAGAAGACTCTTAAGAGGCGTTGAAGACACTAACGGTCAAAGACTTCGAGCGATAGGATGTCTGCCTTTCTCACTGGCCATGTTTCGCAGGCATATACTAACACCGGTCTGATTGATGCTTTGTATATCAGCAGCTTAGCACGTAAACTGTAACTGAGCGAGACCAGAGTATTCTGACTAGCAAATTAAATGCATTTCCAGCCTGCGCGATTCGGTTCTTGATTTCGTCTTTAGCCTGCCCATTGGCTAGCATATTCGAACCCAAATAGCGGAAGCAGCTAACTTCTTCAATGGGTTGACCGCTGATAAACAGTGGTTGGGCTGTGCCCCGATACGTTGTCAGGAGCTTCGTCTTGCGCACATTAAATGTCAGACCAACAGTTGCAGCGAAGCTGGTGAATCGGTCTAGCGTTGGCTGCAGTGAGTGAGGAGTTTTACCGAGTACGACACTGTCATCGGCATATTCCAGGTCCGGTACTCTGAATTCGGGGCTGATTTCACATCCACTGTCAGGTAGAATTGACTGCTGCATTACCCAGTCGATCAAGAAGTGGAAGAGAACTGGAGAAAGAGGGCACCCTTGTCGAACTCCACAAGTCAAAGGGAAAGAAGTTGAGTCTTCACCAAGGGTTCTTACTCGGGCTGAAGTTGTGCCATAGTAGGCTTTGATTAGATTGAGCATCTTTGGTGGGAGACCGTCAGCGAACAAGATTTGCAATAAAGCTTTTCTGTCGGTCTTGAAGTCGATGAAACAGGCGGCGGTGATCTGTTGATCTTGATGTCTGTGCTCTAGTATGCGCCATAGAATGAAGATCTGGTCAATACATCCTCTACCTGGACGAAATCATCCTTGGTTAGGATGGGTACGAAGATTGCGCTCAGTCGAAAATCTACGGAGAAGGATGGTCGCAAATACTTTGGCGGTTATATCTATGAGGCTGATGCCGCGGTAGTTTGAGCTTAATGTCCTGTCACCGCGCTTCGGTATCGGTAAAATAATGGACAGTGACCAGTCAGTCGGGATGACTTCGGTAGTCCATAAAGTCGAGTACAGTCGATGTAGTGATTCCGTCAAAGCAGGACAATTATTTTTGTAGGCTTCTGCTGGGATGCCATCTTCCCCCGCTGCCTTTCGAACTTTTAATCGTTGTAATACCAATTCCACTTCACAGCTCGAAGTTGGCTCGCAGTCACTACCGCATGGAATTCCAGTTTATAGCTGTAGGTTCGCAGGTGAACTTATAGACGGATCCAGCAGCTCGCTTAAGTGCTCTCGCCATCGATCGATTTTGCCAGCCATATCAGTTATCACTTGACCTGAGTTATCCCGAACGGTAGTGCAAGGCGGTTTATATTTGCCTGATGCTTTACGTAAAAGGTAATAGAGCTGGTGGAAGTAACCAGAGTTTGAAGATGATTCCATGGAGCCAGCTAACTCGGTCCAATGGTTCTGACCATGTCGCACCCATAGCTCAAAACACACGACACAGTAACCTAACGCTGAAGACCGAGTCAGTCGCATCCCAGAGAACCGACAGAAATACGCGTCGAGCAGATTAGAACCAGGCGTCCCGCAGTCTTATAATTGGAATGCTTCAATGATGCTATTGAGAGTTCTACAGTTGGTATACTGAAGCCGCAGGTCTTGTGGCTTCAAATCCATTTCTCTGGCGTTTGCAGCCCTCAACCTCGACGGTGAGCGCGAATAAACTAGGCAATTTTCTACCACACATCCTCCCCGCGTATTTACTGAGACGGAGCCTCTACGTGCCCAGTTCTATTTGCTGTATTGGGGCCACAAGACGTATGACCCCAGATTAATTTCCCTGGCGTTTGCAGCCCTCAACCTCAAAGGTGAGCGCGAATAAACCAGGAGATCGGCATGTGGAATGTACAAAAGCTAACAAGCATTGCTCACAATGACATAAGCATATTTGAGTAGTTCACCGAACGACAGATTAATAGATTACATGATAAAAGAATGGAACACAAAGAGCGATAAAAGCAGTTCCTGGGTTCTTTGATATACACCGAATACTCTTGATCACCGGCCGTCGAAATCCGAGTCGGAAGAATCACCGGGAGCCCTTCTGATAACTGCCGATGTTATTCTGGGTCCTCGGGATCCCCCACCAGGAGCGCCGCCAGTCGGAGCACCGCCACCACCGCGGTCGCTACCACCACGACGCCTCGGGCCTCTGTCGGGACTGGCACTGCGGTCCCGTCGTAGTTCCCCGCGACGGTCGTCAAAACGGCGCACTTCACGTTCGCGACCGAAACCGCCACCGCGGTCACCGCCGCCACCACCCCGTCCGCCAAAACCGCGGCCGCCACGAAATCGGCGGCCTTCGTCATATTGGCCTTGTCCTCTGTATGAATCACGATCTACAAATTGTGTTATTAACTGTTAACCTTACCATTCTGTCTGTCGTTATACGAGCGTCCTCGACCTCTATAATCGTCATGCATCTCACGATTACCGTCTTTGAAACAGATAGGTTATAAAAAAGGCTAACCTTGAGTGTCAACGCGAATTGGACGCCCATTGATAACACGACCGGAGCTGGAAGACATTGCAGCCTGACATGCTTCAGGAGAAGAGAAAGTGACAGTTCCCCAACTAAGAAATTGATCAATTTTAAGGTGGAGCTTACCCTCTAGACCTTCCCTGATCCGTCATCATCACGTTTGCACTGACAGCATCAGGAAACTCTTGAAGAAGTTCTTCATCTGTCACTGACCAGCTGAGGTTATGTAATTTAAGCACACAAGTATCTTTAGAACCGTGTCGATCGGTTTCATGTCTACTTTTCTGTTCCTGCTGGTCGTGCATTTCGTTTTGTTGCATTCCATACCCGGTCGAAGACGTGCGACCTTAAACAGACACAACCATAAAGTACTCTTCAAGCACTTACCGTCACCAAATTGGGCTCGAACGGTCTGTCCGCCAACGTCCTTTCCTGTTTGACATTCATCATAGACAGCCTGGCAGTCACGCTCCGACCGAAACTGTAGTACGCAGGCACTGTTTCCGAAAGATACCAAGCAGAAATATAGCAGCAATCAGAAAGTCGTATGGGTGATTAAAGAAATTATCATCCCGATTTTAACCGTGGTCGCGCATGCCATTACAGAAAAGCGGAAAGCTACATCAAGTTGTCCGTCAGACCGACACCGAGAGGATACCAGACTTGGGCCGCTTACATTTAAGTGACCTGCTCAAGCGAGCGTCGCAAATGAAAAGGCCTGCTTGAACACCCAAAAAAGAAAAAAGGTAGGGTGTTAGTTAACCAACTGTCTATCATACGAAACGCATGCATAATTCACAAAAAGCTGCAGCTAAAAAATACGTTTTCTTGCTATCCCGCCACTTATTTAAAAAGTAACAGATATTACTACATGTACGGAATTACTAAGCATAACTGGCAAAAAAACGAATTTTTCCCGCACACTTGACCTCCCTTATTGTAATCACAGGCAGGACGAAGACTATCACGAATAGCAGCAGGTACTATATAGCTATCAGAATTTTTTCAACTCACCCGTACGGCTGACATCTAATGCTTCGGGCGGAGGGGAAGTATGGACGCAGTTCCTCTTCATCTAAGTTATCTGGCACGTTACAAACGTTTAGACATGTTGATCCAGATCCGTAAAGACCCGCACCGGGTGTTTCGCAAAGTAAACGCGCCTAAAAGGGACAAGCCGTTTACATGCAAGTTCCAATAGTGCAAGAGAGAAAACGGGAGATAAAACGAAATGTCTTTATTGGATTTGTCTATACAATGTGTGTAAAAGCGGCAGTTAGTTGCCCCCTCGTCAATTGGATTTGAAACCGCCTCCACGGCCTCTCGGCCCACCGAAGCCACGCCCTCTATGACCTCGGAAATTATTACCGCCACGGAAACCGTTGGTACCACGCCCGCCCCTAGGGCTCCCCCGACCGCGGCCGTTAAATCTGTTGCCACCGAATCCACGGAAAGGCTTGTTGGGACCATTTTGTTGAACAGCCTGCTTTTTGGGCTGTTTTGAAGGCGGGGCTTCGGCTGACTCTTCGTCGGATCCTTCCGGTTCAGGTTCATCTCCATCAGCGGAATCGTCTTCCTCGGAGGCGGTTTCGTCATCGTCTTCGGACGCGGAATCATCGTCGTCTTCGGAAGCAGCTTCCTCATCATCAGAACCAGCTTCCTCTTCCATTACCGCGTCACCTTCCTCGTCGCTCTCGTCTTCATCATCTTCAGCGTCATCTTCCGATTCGCTGCCTACCTGTGCTGGTAGAGCAGGCGCTAAAGAATAAGAATGAGAACGAAATGTTTTTACCTTTCTTCTGTTCTTTAGTTACGGTCTGTTTTGTTTCTTTTTTGGAAGGTGCATCTTTCACCGTCGCCTCGGGCTGCTGGCCTAAAAAATTACATACAAGGTATAATGCTACGAATAGACGATTACACGAAGCAAGGCATAAGATTTCAAAAATTACAGGAACCACGATTTCAAGAAGAGTTAAGCTTACTTTCGAGGTGGGCGCGTAACTGTCTGCCCTGGACCTGTTTGGAAGGAGTTTCATTCAATGCCTTCTTAGCGTCTTCCGCCGACTTGAATGAGATAACCGCGATTCTAAAGGAAGATTTGTTTAATACGATTGTAAGGTATGGTAGGAATGACATTCGCAGGAAAACAACTTACCCATTGAATTTGCCGTCATCACGTTTCTTCAGGGTAACCCAGGAACAGCCAGGATACAGCTGGCGAATTTCGTCAATCTTTGCGGTGAAGGGTAAATTGGAGACTACAAGACTATTTGGCTTCGTGTCCTGTTGTGGTTTTTTTTCCTCTCCAGATACTACAACACGAAGTGGGCGACCCTCCATAACCTTTCCTTTTGCTTTAGTAGCAGCTTTTTCTTTATCTTCCTTGGTCTTGAAAGTCAAATGGAATGAACTAAATGATGAGAGTAAATTAATCCAATATGACATACCCCTTTTTTGTGTATTCGACTAAAGTTGCTGTTGGGAATTCCTTTTTCATCTGTTCAACACCCACGCTAAATGGTGCATTGGTGATAACTAAAGTCGTCTCTGTGACGGCAGCCCATTGCTCTACAAGAAAAAGAACAATTCCCTACAATAATAGCACATCTAGCATTCATATATTCGGTCAGACGTAAGCAGCAACGAAATTCAAATAGCCGTGCTTGGCCGAAGTATAGGAACTTACTTTGGTTTTTCAGAAAAGCCCTGATGTTTGTTCCAGACTCAGATCGACCTTCGAGTGCTTTGAAGGCTTTTCTGGCATCGGCCTCACTGAGACAGTCAATATAGCAGGCGTTGAATAATCTATTTTTAGGCCCAGACGTCAGAAGGCGCATAGACTTTGGTTCGACGCTGATTATTTTTTTAATGTCTTCTGTTGTGAGGGACTTCGGCAAATTCGAAGCAAAAACAGTCATGAGAGGACCATCGTTGCTAGTTTGCTTTGACTTGTTCGTTAGGATCTTGGAGACGTCGCCATCAACCATGACCGCGGAGAGGGCACGCGTGTTATATGTAGCCCCGGAGCAAGCGGATACTGCCTTCTTCGCCACTTCGTCATTCGGAAGGCCAAGCAGGGCAACGGGTGAGTAAATGCACTCCACAGTCTGTGCATTTACACCGCGCTTTTTGAGGAATCCGGCTAATAAACTCTCGTTCAGACTGTCAAAGTTGAACAGTAGGACGTGGGATTTGGCCACCGTAGGAGTGTCGGAGGGCTTAGAAGGCGTTTGCGGAAGAGCCTTCTGTTGAGGAGTTTGTTTGACTTCACCTTTAGCTGGCGTCTTTTTCTGCTTTTGTGAGACTTTAGTGTCGATGTTATCGCTAGTGTCGTCTTCGTCTTCATCATCGTCACCTTCATCATCCTCGTTGTCATCATCTTCGTCTTCATCACCCTCGCTGTCGTCTTCGTCGTCGTCACCTTCGCTGTCATCGTCATTGCTCACCTCCTCTTCCGATTCGTCTTCGCTACCGACCGCGGGGTCCGAGTTGTCAGATTCCTCCTGTCGCTTCATCTTTTTAATTTTAAGAATGTTCTGATCAATCTCAGGTTCTTCGTCTTCTGAGTCGTCAGGCAGAGGACGCTTTCCACCCAGTTTCGAGTTTGGTGTCTTCTTCTTTGACTGTGGTGTCTTCATCTTCTGGGATTCTGGGGTTTTAACAACCATTGCTGGAGAAAAAAATCAGTTACTAAATTTTTTTCTCACATTGAAATTCAACTATGCACAACGATAGCGTGCATTACAAAATGCAAATAACAATGCTCATAAACGTTCCACTGAATGAAAAGAGTTCGGGAATTGTTCAGTGTAACAACGGTGTCGCTAACACACCCCTTAAACAGATAAATGCATATACCGACACAAATGCGTTACACTTACGCACTTTCTTGCCAACTACCTTAGTCGCACTATACGAATGTCCCTTGATATAGTTTCTAGTGGTTAACCTTCAACTTTTTACAAAAGATAGACAGGACTTACCTAGCCTTTCGTGGCTTCATTCTTTAAATATCACCCAAACTAGAAAGCTCAATCTTTTATTTGTACTGGCTCTCCTCTCAAAAGACGACACATCTGTAGGATGAGACCATTTTTGTAATTCTCAGTTCTTAGGCTAGTGATATTTTACACAAATCATTACTAAACCAGACATCAAATTGTTCTTATGCACAAGGTATACAGTACACTACAGTCGACGACTGCAAAGCAGGCCTTTACTTTCAACACAAAACTACATTTAAACTCGAATTTAAGATACTTATCTTTTGCATTCTTCAACGACCAAGTGCTAAAAAAAATTAGGGAATTGCCTTCAATAACGGCTTTTAACCGGACTGGGCGGTGGCCGTAGGGCAATTTAATAGTTGTGTTCCTACACCTAGCATGATCTATCGAAATTGCCATGTCTGTATCGTCTAGTTACGAACATAACGGTAGTGAGAATCTTACTACGACGCATGCGTTGCTCTGTTACCGCAAATAAACCTACAGGACGTAATTAACAGTTAATATACCTCGTCTCTAAGGTGCGGACAACATATAATGATGCTGAAGCAGCGTTTTTAACTTACCGGTGGACTTCTTCTGGATCTAAAAGTGAACAGGAGAGAATGTTGCTCATCTTTAGCACAAAGTTAAAGGCAGAACGTCAAAAATAATGTGTACATTACGAACAATAAACTGTAATGATGCACTGAACGTAATAATAACACTTATTAAGCGTAGTACTTACCTGCAAGGCAAGAGAGAAACCCAAAAAAACAGAATAACAACAAGAAACAAACCACGCACCATGAAGAGGTAGGATGAAACGTGAGTGAGGCGGATGTGGCGCGCTGACCCGTTCAAACAAACTGCTAGAAAAAAAACAAAATGCTTTGAAAACGAAAATTTATTCTGTTCCCATATAATTGTGCTTCTTTCTTTTATAACGATTAGGTTTGCCATTTTTAGCAGGAACACGTACGTAGTGATAATCCAGGATTACACAAATGGATAGTGACCAAATAAAAAGGCAGATGAAACGGCTAAATAATATAGATGATAATAAACATCCCTGATTTGATGGTAAACAGATATGGTGACCGCTTGGTCTTTTTACCATCATATTTTCTGATTCCGGCCTGTGATGGTGTACGCTCAAATTTAAGTTACTCTATATGCCTTGACCGTTTCTGTAGCTTAGGCGAATTGCATTCGATTCGAAATTTCTGAAAAAATACTGAAAAAAATTCAGCAGTCAGCTGCTTTGTCAATTAAAACCAATTTGGTAAAGTTCCATACGTGTATTGAACCCATTTTTCGGTTTCGCAACTTGTCGTGCATTGAGAAGATGACGACTGGATCGCTGGCGTTTCGAGATCCACGGATTCGTCATTAGAGACTTAATCAGAAAGCGATAGCAGATACGGGTAGCGTATACACAGAAGTTTGCAGCATTTATAGGATACAGTCATTACTGCAAACGTACAACGACCATTAACTGTAATTGCCCTCTTGTGTATTGATAGTTTGTTGCACGTCATGTGGGCTCTGACCTGCTGAAATTGCATCACGCGTGGTGGACTCGGGCGTGATTATAACTAGGCCATCTGGACCTCTGGTTTTGTTGAAGGATGACGCGTTGGCCTGTCAGTTCCCCAAATGGCAGCTTGATTTGGTCAACTTGTGTCTCAGCAGCAAATATGGATTGAGTAAATCATTGCACTTGTTTATGGTTTTTGGGCCCGTGAACCATAACTCAAATAATGCTCACCTCACCCGATTGTCAACACTTGCGAGACTTTTGGCCTCATCAAATTTGAGTGTGTGGCCGGGTTTTGTTGGATGAGCCGCATCTTGACAATCGGTATCATTAGGTCGCACTGCTGCCGCGTGTTCGACAATTCGCATCTACAAGCACCGGTTGACGAAGTTGCGCGGGTAGCCATTTTCTCTGAATAGCCGTCTGAGCTACTGCACCTCGGTAACTTTATCTTCCGGTTCGCTGTAGTGCGTGTCAACAGACCAGTAAGGAGTCCTTTCGCAACTGCTTTTGTGACTGATTGAGTGCTTACTCTTGTAATTAAATGCTTGTTTCGTGTTTGTCGCTTTCCTGAATACTTAAGTATTAAGGCCACCACAATCTTTGTGACAGAAATGGACGTCAAATGAGACCATCTGGCTGTTCTCTTCCTCCTTCATCGTAAACTGGATATCCGGATCGATGCTGTTGAGACATTCCTTGAAAGTGAACACCTGATCCCGTTCGATGACGGTGAAACTGTCATTCCAATACCACGCCCAAAATTTCGGTTGGTTGTGTTAGAAGACCAGCGAATCCAGCCGATAGAGGACCCCCTTGGCTATCAGTCGTGAAATCGGTGAAGACATTGGTGTCCCCTTAACTTGCTCGTTGATTGTTCCGTCAAACGTGAAGTACGTCCTGTAACAGCACACCTGAAGCTATAAGATTTAGGAATTTCCAAGGCCATTGTCCGTCTCATCGTATTTACTTCGTAGGAGTAGGTGAACAGTCTCGACTGCCAGGTTCTGAGGGATGGAAGTAAAAAGGGAAATTATATCGAAGGAAACCATGATAGAACTTGACAAGAGACATACTTCGTTAAGTTTCTCCAAGAATTGTGTTGATTATCGGACCATGGTCTCCGAAGCAGTTAGGACGCCAAAACAGCCACATTGCCGGTCCGTACCTTTAAGTACCCTATGATATCACAGACGATATTTTCCCCCGCTACTCCTAAGACATTTCTACATCGATATCCCCCATCAATTACTATCTAGGATATTGTGGCTTCAACCGTACGCATAGAATTTTTGGTGAGAATGATTAGTGAGGCCAAGCCCAGGTTGGGAAGCCAAGGTTCTTCTGTCTTGCGGGCATCTGGAAAAAGGGAGTTATAAGGGCGGGGTAGTAAACTGACAAGCTGTAGACGGCGATAAATGAAAATAATAATAGGAATAAGAGCCAAAAATGAACGTTTGTTTTAAGAAAGAGTCAAGGAAGGTCGAAGTGTAAAGGGAGAGGAACATAAGAGCAAAATTAACGCTAACGTGACAAAAAGTTACCCGGGAAGCATGCTATTGGTGCGAATGATCATTTAACTGAATATTGAAGTCCAGGGTCGCGGCAAAATGAACCGGCGTGAGTGGCAACAAATGAGAGGTAAAACAGAATAGCAGAATTTATTCGCGCGAATAAATTTCGAGAGCGCTTTTCAGCTGCTTCCGCTCCGTGCATGAACCACGAAATATTAAGAGAACACATCAATTTGATTATTAAGTTGGTTTGGCAGATTTGCTCAATTAATTTACACAAAATCGATAAAAGCAAGGTCGTATCAACGTGGCAAGTGGCCAAAAGTTGTGTCAACTCTTAAACTTGGGACCAAAGAAATGGGGGAAAATTTAACAAAATAAAGGTGTGGTATGTATTTACCACGGCAGTTGAAGATTGACTACATGGTCTAGTTGCTTACATAGATCGGGTTTCTCCCGCCGTATGTAGGATGCTTCCATGTAGCGTAAGGTCCGGTCTGTTCGTGCTCGAACAAGAACGCGGAAAGATATGTTAGGTTAACCGAATGACCACTGTCTAGTAGGTGTTTTGTAATAGATGAACGTGGTACTTTGTTCTCCTGTTTTAAAAGCCAAGTAGGCAAATGCTCAGCAGCCCTGGTTGCATTAAATGTGCGCGTAGTGTGAATCGCTTTGGCAGAAAGCGTCAATGACAGAAAATGCTGGCGTACAAATGTTAGCAATGGCAGATGCGGAAGCCAAGTTAGAGCGAGTTTTTAAGCTATATGAGGATTAAAAAGGAAGAATATTGACTTTTTTTAAATTTAAGATTACATTTCTGACAAATGCAAATTGCACTGGCAGCGAAATGATAAAATTTGCCTTCAATACATTTCTTCGCATGTAGCCACAGGAGGCACCTAAGGCGCGAAATCCATTACATCATGCAGCTCGCCGACAATGAGAACAAAGCCGCTGGTTACCTCCAGGAAAACTGTACGGCCAGGTGAAAGACAAAGAAGGTATGTTAAGACAGATTTTGTAAAAGCTCTTCCTGGCTGGGGAACCCTGTAAAATAGTAGTTTATGCAGCTGAAAACGTGTTCAGAGCTGTGCTTACGAAGATAGTAGCGGAAACTTAACAGTGCTTAAACTGTTAACTTGCTTACAAAACGCTTTTTGTCTGTTGCAGCACCGACAGTCGCAGTGCACGATCTGTCAGGCTATTTCAACCAACGAAATACGAAAAGCTAGTGAAAACTCTTAATTCAAAAGATGTAGTTTCGTACTGCCAACAGAAAGGACTGCTGCCCTCTCGGCTTCGGTGCAATCGCGCAGACTAAATAGTCCAAGGAAAGCTTGCGCGGAACGGTGACGCTTCCGTTTTCCGTTGTGGAAAATGCCACAGGAAAAAATCTATAAGGTCGATGAGCCAGAAGGTAAGGGCAATCTTGTCACTAAAGGTATGTGTTATTTAGAGGAGAACCACGATGCGTGCGAGCCGGGGGTAGACAAGCGTCTGCATGCTAACCAATTTCTGTCTTTTTTACGAAACCG
Organism: Ligula intestinalis; assembly: GCA_036362985.1. Lineage (NCBI taxonomy): Eukaryota > Metazoa > Platyhelminthes > Cestoda > Diphyllobothriidea > Diphyllobothriidae > Ligula > Ligula intestinalis. The sequence continues at coordinate 62,261,950 of JAYGXS010000003.1, forward strand.
CAAATGCAGACCAGGAGAAAACGCGCGGCGGACGCGCGGCGGCATGTGAGAATTATTTTTCGTCTAATGTTTTGTAATGTGTAGATCAAAACAGCGATATCTGCAAGGCGAGGCCGAATGAAACTAAAGCGTATGAACTGCTGACCAACCTGGCAGACACGAATTAAACGGCTGAGGTGAATGTAGAAAGGCATACAGACGCAGAACAAAGAATGCCTGAAGGGGGAAGGAAGCGTTTTACATGAATGGCCGTATTTGTAGGAGTGTTGAGTGTTATTTTAAAATGACCATATATTGGTGAATATGAATTTATCTGCCTACATTACTAAACACTCTCACTGCCTATCAACTTTACCAACTTTGTATTGATTTTTCCAAAGCACTAATTTTGCAATATTTAGGGCTTCTACGCCCAAAATATAAAATTTATTCATGATCGCTTGCACTTAAGGTAAATGTACTAAGATAGGGCAATATATTTTCATTCCATGGTCTTTTTATTGTTTTCCCTTGGCCAACAGACGCAAGACATCCGCGTTTATCGATGATTAAAGAAGCGCATCGGATCACTGGTAAGCCCGCTAGAAGCGACGGCGGTTGAGAAGTTCAGTCGAAAATCTGCGGAGAAGGATGGTCGCAAACACTTTGGCGGCTATATCTATAAGGCGAATACCGCGGTAATCTGAGCATAATAGCACGTCACCTCGTTTCGGTATCGGCAAGGTAATGGAGAGTGACCAATCAGTGGGGACGACTTCGGTAGTCCATATAGTCAAGTACAGCCGGTGTAGTGAGTCCGTCAAAGCAGAACAATAATTTTGGAAGGCTTCTGCTAGGATACCATCTTCACCTGCTGCCATCTGAACGTTCAGTCGTTTGAATACCGATTGCAGTTCCAACCTCGTAGGTGGCTCGCAGCCACTATCGTATGGAATTCCAATTGATAGCTGTGGGCTCGCAGGCGAACGTATGGGTGATTCCAGTAGCTCACAAAAGCGCTCTAGCCATCGATCGGTTTTTCCAGCGATATAATTTATCACTTGATCCGACTTATACCAAACGGTAGTGCAAGGAGGTTTATATTTGCTAGCTGCATCACGCAAAATTAATAGAGCTGGCGTAAGTAACCCATGTTTCAAGCTGATTCCATGGAACCAGCTGACTAGGTCCAATGGTTCTGACGATCGTATCTTGTTGATCGTGTAGTTTGGTGTCTGATTGAGCGGTAGTTATCCAAGTTTGACAACAAAGCGAGTCGAGCTTATGCCGAGAGATGCAAGGCTGGTGTGGAGATCTAGTCCTTTCTCCGTGCAACCTGTTGTTGCAAGCTCGAATTCATCGCACAATGTAGCGCGTCTGTCAAGTCTGGCAACTGAGTATTGGGCGAAATTTCGTTATCGACGCTATGTGCAGGTTTGATGCAAACAGCGAATTGATCTCTGATCCGTGCAGGGGTACTTTCGTTGAACGCTACACGGGCTTCTGGATTTGACAGTACTATAACGTTAAGGCGTTTAGGCTGCAGTTTTGTACTGCGATCCGACAATCGGAGCTTAAAACGGGCATGGACAAATGCATGATATGATCCGAATTTCGGACCTCTAAACGATCGAATGTGGGACACGGAGTGACCCACCTCGAGCGTTCTAAGATATAGACGATGGGGTTTGACGTGCCGCCATAGCTTGGACAACATGTTTGCAACTGCCGATGAGGGGTGTCTTGGAAACGAGTGTGTTTAACGACGATAAAATTATTGTCAGCAATTTTCATCAATATTTCTATGTTGTCGCGATGTTGGCCCGGTCCGTATTTTCCGATGATGTGTCTCGGTCTCATCACTCGGGCCACTCCTGCCATTCCAGTATCCAGCAACAAAGAGCTAGTCTGTAGGGGTCATCCTGACCATTGCAGCCGAAAGCAGTTCATTGAAGTCAGTCCTAACTTCTTCACCCGCTTGCAATGGTGGGATGAAAAAGGCAACCACACAGATCACTGTTATGGTGCTTTTGAAGCGGGCTGCGGCAATCCGAACTGGGATAGGCGAGGTAACTGACATGAAATTTTCTAACTTATTACTTATACTCCGTAGAATCAAGGTCGAGCGCGTGTTCGCTGACTCTTGGCTCCGAGAGGTGTTCGCTGACCCTTGGCGAGGTCGCTAAGTTACATCTTTTTTCAATATCACATATCCCTCACTGGACCAACTGTGAGCACCTGTAGGTTTGGGGGTAATCGCTGAACCTTGGCGAGGTCACTGAGATGCATCAATTTACAACTGCGAGCACGTGTAGGTTGGGGAGTTGTTAGCTGACCCTTGGCGAGGTCACTGAAGTGCATCTTTTAACAATACCACTTATCCCCCACTGGACCAACGGCGAGCACACGGAAGTTGGGGAGTTGTTCGCTGATCCTTGGCGAGGTCACTGAAGTGCATCTTTTAACAATATCACTAATCCCCCACTGGACCAACGGCGAGCACGCGGAAGTCGGGGAGTTGTTCGCTGACCCTTGGCGAGGTCACTGAAGTGCACCTTTGATTAAATTTGTACAATTGGTGTAAATTGGTGGTGCATCTTTTAACAATATCACTAACCCCCACTGGACTAACGGGGAGTAAGCGGAAGTTGGGGAGTTGTTCGCAAGTCGAGACGTGCTGCACGAAAAAATAATATGCCTACTGAAAAGTAGGAAGTAGTTTTTAGTTGTAAAAATGATTGGCCTCACTAATCCTGCTTGCCGAATTTTTTCCTGCGTCTCTGGAATTATTTTTCTTGCGTGGACTATCTTTTTAAGTCGGAATTTAAAAAGATTTTGTTTTCCAACCAATTCTACCGAGACGCAACCTCTTCAAACCGAACGCAACCTCTTCAAACCAACAAATTCGTGGCCTTGTAACAGAAATCGTCAAGATCCGAATATTCTCGAGACCTTCAAAGGCTGAGTCGTTGCCCAATATTAAATACACCCTTTCAAATAAATTTAAAGTGCTTTTTAAAAATAGCTACAGTATTGGTTCAGTTAATTCTGATTATTTGTCGTAAGTCATAATCTCAAAATCATATCAACTGGTTTTTTCTGAGTGTAATAACTAATACAGTTTGGAAAGCAATTTTAAGGGATTTTAACAACCAGCTGCGGTAAAATCATGTAGGCTGAATTTTTCGAAATCGTCTCACATTTAAAGCAGATTTCCATCAAAATTATGAGAACGAAAATTATAGCTCATCGTAAGATATCTTCTCCCAGACCCAAGCGGTGCTTGACCAGGCCTACTAGTCAATGCCTTGATATCACCATGCAGCCCATTGTCAAGGCTAAGCAAATTGATTTGTCTGCATTAAAGAATTTAATGACTTCATGATGAAGTTTGGTTCTGTTTTGTCAAAACTAGGCAATCTGTTTGATGGTAAGTTATCATATGTGTCCTCGCAAGATTGTAAAAAGTTAGACTCCTTCGTCCATCTTATAACCACGGAAGCTTTTGATAGACAAAAGCGAAACTTTCACTTTATACTAAAAATGCCTCCATATTAAGTCGCCCTTTGGATATTACAAAAGATTTTCTATGTTCGGGTGGTTTCAACTACAAAATTGCAGAAGCCAAACGCCTCCAATCGCGTAGCAAAAAACCACCCATCCTAGTTAATTTTTTTGCACCGATCGAGGCGGACTCAATCTTTGCTCAGTGGGGTCGCATTTTCCGATATTTAGAAATGACTAAACGTTTCCTCTGTCGAGATCTTCCACCAATGGAGCGAAGAAATGCGGCTCTCCATTCCAATAGACCAATGACTTCTCAGCCTACTATTCCTAAATCTGTTCGTAGTCCCAATAGAGTAAATGCACTCGCTAATCCTCCACCCCGGATATCTGGTCATACACTAACTAACGTCAGAACACCCGTTATCCCTGCCTGGCTGATGTCTATTCATAGTCCCGTAACCGTCGGTACACCTGCTATCCATACCTACCGAATGTCTAGTCATAGGCCCATAAACATCAGTGCACCAGTTATCCCGTCCCTCTTGATGACGGAACCGTCAAGCCCCGCCGCTCCATCATCTACTACGATTAAAACTAGTCTAAATACATTCTCTGTCCAACGATCGATAACTTCCGCTGCCTCTAACTCGGCAACAAGCTCATCAAGAATGTCGCCAACACCGTAGAAAACGTTTAGGCCGAGCGCTTCCCCACCACAACCTAGCTCCTCCCTAGACCATGCGAGTCATATTATTCCCCCATATCATGCGTTATTGAACCAGCCGGGCCCGAAACACGAAAAATTTAATTTGCATGGCACTTACCCAATCTGATATGGTTTTAACTCAAATCGGAGTTGCCGTACAGGACATTCACTGATTAAGACCACTAGTCCTTACGCGAGCGGTCTCAACACTAATTTCATGTCACCGTTCCCCCCTATCAGTTCCTTTACCCATCCTCTACCACCCAAACCTGCAAACTTCTACATGCCTTCTCGCCTCCACCAATTGCTCCCAAACGCCTCAGAAGCTTATTTTGGTTTATCCTCGCCTCATTTTTCCCTGCCAGAAAGTGAGGCCCCTAGATATCTCAGACCTTATTAGCCATCCATTATTGGCTACCCGTATGCTAACAGCTCCATACCCGTCAGTACATATTCCACAAATAATAATGGCCTACCGTTTGCCTACCCACCTTCAAATTCTTTTTTACGAATAACGATAGCCATAGTCCTGCCACTCAAAACAAACTAGATGGCATATTGCTTAATGCCAGGTCCGTTATAAATAAAATGGCTCAACTGCGAGCTATTGCTTTTGAGATGACGCCCGATGTTATATGCATAACAGAATCTTGGACCCATCTAATCATTTCTGACTCCTCCCTTATCATTGACGAGTATGATCTCTATCGTCATGATCGCATAAATAAGCGTGGGGTGGTTGTCTTCTATATATAAGGACATCATTTAGGCACTTTCCGTTTTACTTAAATAGCACGTCCTTCTCTGTAAATTACTGTTTCGCTTCCATTATCCTGTCGCCCCGGCAAAAGGCGATTATCGGATGTGTATGTAATCCTCCTAACTCTTCATCTGAAGAAGATGCAAATTTGTGTGAAATATTCAAGTTTATTTCAGAATCCTCTTTTGAAGTTAAAATTATTGCTGGAGATTTTAATTTTCCTGAAATTGACTGGCTTTCAAACTATTGTCCACCTAGATTTCAGCCTTTCCTAGATACCATTAATTTTTCTAACTGGTCTCGACTTTGGTAACGTGAACCATGAATTAGTAAATGATTTCGTAAGTACCCTAGATTGGCATAGCATATTTTCAACTAACGATCCCTACTTCTTCCAGGAGCTATTGCAAAACCTTACAGAAAATATTCAGGCTCTTACCCCACTTAAGATTTTTAAATCAAATGCAGCTTCTTCTACTGTGCCACATTTTCTCCAAAATAGACTTAAGAAATTACAAAAACAACTTAAGGATACATCTAATAGGATTTGGAGAGAGCAGCATTGCTTTATTCCTTTTTCGCGAAGTTCTTTGCCATCGAAACTAGCCCCACTCCTGTAATCCCCCTGCTGTGTGATTCAAATCTCAGGACCCTTAATTTCTCACCCGCTTGTATTCAAAAAAGAAATAAGTCGTCTTAAAAATTCACATTCGGCTGGAACTGATAACATTCCAAACGCAATCATCAAACAATTAAGAGATTTCCCACTCTTACTGAGTAATTTATTTTTAGTGTTTCTTGAGAATGGCTTTTTCCCGGACTACTGGAAAACTTCTATTATAATTCCCGTATTTAAATCTGGTTCCCGATCAAATATTCACAATTATCGTGGTGTTCATAAAACGCCCTCTCTGGCTAGACCTTTTGAAAAACTAATTGCCAAAAAATTACAGATTTCTGCATTAACAATAATCTTCTCAGCTACTCATAGCAGGGCTTTTTACGGGACCGATCTTGTGAAACATGGCACATATATTTTCTAAATCTACTTACTTCTCTTCGTAATGATAATCTATCTGTGGCATTTATCTATTTTGACCTTAGTAAAGCATTTGATTAAGTTCCTCACAGGAGGCTCCTAGCCAAACTAGAGGCTATAGGATTTCGTAGTCCTCTTACTGACTTCATCAGATCTTATGTTTCAAATCGACAACAAAAGGTCTTAGTGGGATCCTCATACTTTACTCCTACCGCAATTTTGAGTGGTGTCCTTCAAGGTACCGTGCTAGGTCCTCTGCTCTTCTTAATTTACATAAATGATATCTCATTGAGTGTTAAACACTCCCAATCTTATATGTATGCAGATGATCTCAAGTGTGTTTACTTCTTCTCTAACTCTACGGCCGCAAGATGCCTAGAACAAATTCATTCTGATCTGCACGCTCTTTCGGCGTGGAGCTCAACATGGTAGATGGAGTTCTCACCTTCTAAGTGCCGATACATGTGCTTTGGGCCTGAAAGGCTGCCACAACCTATTATTTTTCAAGGTTACCCAATGACTGAAGGTTCCAGTATCAAGGACCTAGGATTAAGCTACACCAATAAATTAGACCTTTCTCCTCATGCCGATAGAATTACAGCCAAAGTCGCACAGAGTTGCGGCTTTATCGCCTATAATTTCTATCTTCCTGAAATGAAATTAAGACTTTATCGTATTTCGTGCTTCCCATCTTAGAATACTGTTGCCCCTTTTTCGGTCTCATGAATGAAGGTAGCCGTTCAAAAATTGAACAAATTCAAAAAAAGTTCACACGAAAACTGCTGTATCCGACAGCTTCTAATACACGTTACTCAAATAGATGTCAATTAACGAAACTAAGGTTCCTTTGGGTCAGGAGATTGGAAGCAGGCTTTTGTCTCCTTTTTCGGCTTAATAATAGCACAAATTTACCCAGGACTTCTGTCATTACCCCCGTCAGCCGTCCCTACAACCTAAGAAACTCGGCACTTGTTATACCCCCTCCTGCATCTTCCTCATGTAAACGCTCTTTGTTTTTTGCTTCCAGATATAGCTTTCTTTGGAATAACTTGCCAATCGAAATTAGGTCGTTAACTAGACTGTCTGCTTTCAAACGGAAACTGCACATTTATCTTAACACTGATTCTATCAACCTTCTATTCTCCTCATCTTTTCCGAGCAGCTTTCTCCATGACCCCGAGAAAGGACCATCGGGAATTTAGGAGATCCGCTTGAAACTATTCTCTCTGCCTCATGTCCCCCGAGAACCTAGATGTTTCCATTAACCGCCGCTGAATCAAACGAAGCCACGCGGAAGTACTCAGTCTAAAATGCTGCAGTTTCGTTGACTACACTTTCATCAGACCACCCACTCCTATTTCTGCTCTACTACTATGTTCCTACTACTATGTTCCTAAGCAGTTTTGTCTCTTGCACACTTTTTGAACATGGAGGCCCGTTGAACACTATCTCCATTTTCACTGTAAGAATTTTTCTAACTGCCATATGTTTTCGTTTTTAGTTCAAAATTACCTGCAAACATTGCTAAATGTTGCCCCAAAAGGACAATTTCTGCTGACATTATGTCGAAGTTATACGTCTACTTGCACATATTGTCAAATTATTTTATGAATTTTTATTTTTTCGAAATTAACTTTGTACAGATAGTGCCTTACCGGCGCTGAAAATATAAATTCCAAAGACATCATCGCAATCTTTCACAACGCGCTTATGGTCTAAGCGAGGGAAGACTTTAAAGACTGCGAGGTTCACCAACGTGCTGGGATGTAGAGACAGGAAAACTTACGTGCTGACCAAACACACCATTAGGATGTGAAAAAAAAGTAATCCGCCGTAGTCTTCAATAGGTCACCTTGAATCAAAACGAGGAGATAGTACTAAAAGCGGCAAAATTGTCGCTGTATAGAGAGGGAAGCTAATAGCAGTGGATTTAGTGACCAGCTAATAATAATATGTCTATTATGCTAGTTTACAGGCATTTGTAAAGAGTTGGTAATGCACCTCTTGGGCACCTTCCAAAACCTCTAAGACCGAAAAAAAACCTAAAGCAACCTCCCTATGTTGCAGCCAGTATTGGATTTGTTTCAGTTTTTGTGTTTGGTCAAACTGGGCGAGATAGGGAGTTTGTTTCTAGTGAAAAAAATCTGACTTCAAAGGTATGATACAAACGGAATATATTTACAGTTGTAAGCTGAGTTGACACATCAGCAGGAGAAAAGTTGCATATCACTTGAGGACATTAGTTCGAGACAGAGAGGGTTGGCACAAGAATACAGTGTTCTCAGTCTTCCTTCAATGGTTGTCAGCTAAAGTTGCGCACTATCGGCTGAAAGGTTAGCAGACTGCGGGCTGCTGGTTCAGCAGCATTATCTTCAGTATGAAGCCTGGTGGGGTTCAAAGTCCACGAACGCCATCAGAATGAAAGAGAGATTCCACCGAGTCAGCACCCACAATTCGTGAAAGTTGTCCTGAATGTAGAAAACTAGTGATAGCTCTCTTAAACATAGGGTAGCTTTGCTGGGTTTTAATACTTTTGGTCAGCTTATTCCAGATTGATTTGTCATTTACTGAAAAGGATTGCCGGTACTTAACTGTGCGTGCCATAGAAAGAAATACAATACGTCTCGATGACTGGCGCGTCGAGAGTGCTTGAGCTGCCTTATTGTACTGAGTGAATTAAAGGTTTGACCATTCAAAATTTTAAACAGTAAAAATAGACCCTTCTGCAATCTACGAAGTCACAGGGGATCCAGCTTTATAAGTTCGCACCCTTGTTGGTAGGCTAATTTACGGTGTTCTGTAGTGAAAACTCTCCGATTCTATTTTCTTCCGTTCACATGTGCACAGAAGACTGAATAAGGGCGAGCAGCATTCAAGACTAGGTCTCACGTATATATTATAAAGGCTAGTTCTAACCTTTATAGGCTTAAAATTTTTAAGGATAAATCCGGTGGTTCGGCTTGCTTTCGAGACTATCAGGGCACAGTGCTCTGACAAATTGAGACTATGAGAGTAGGATATACTCAAATCACTGATAACTCCTGGTACATTTAGTTCGTGGCCGTCACTGCTTAATTCCGGCTGATGATCGTCGCCAACAACCATAACGGAACATTTGTGCCATGAAAGGGTGAGGCGCCAGGTGCAACACCACTGGGCGAAGGCCTGAAGTTCCTTTTTTATCAGCTCGATCACGATGTTGTGATCTGCCGGTTTATATCGATAAGCGACTTTTTAATCATCAGCGTACATGAAGGGTCTACCATGCTGGAAACAATCCGAAACGTCGTTGACAAACAGGCAAAATAGGAACGGACCCGGTACACTACCCTGTATAACTGCATAATGCAGGGGATTACAAAGTTATAACAATAATTATAGGCAAGAGTTTCAATTAAAATGAGTAAGGCACCTACTGAGTGCCCCTAAACCACAGGAGGATTCCTTTCGAAGTTCAGCAGTCGAATGTTCGGGATTTAAGCAGTCAAAAATGACTTAATGCTTTCCAAGGTAAGGTGCGTAGTTCAGTTTCATTTTTAATATCTATCATATAGGTGAAAGATTATTCCAAAGGAAGGCGTACTTGGATATAGCATATCCACATGCTTTTACAACTACAATAAAAAGGCAATGGAATAATCATGGAGAAAATACGTGTGACATAATACTGATCTGTTGGAATGAGAATACAAGTACGTGAGCGACTAGGACTAGAGTTAATACGAAACGGGAAGCAGAGACCAGCTTTGAGTCTTGTAACCGATAAAACTTTAATATTACCCCATTAACATTTCTCGGTATAAGAACTACTCTATCCATCACACGGAAGATTTTCCGGCTAAAAGCACTGCGAACTTTTGTGAGTTTGCGATTCTCACGGACATTAATTAGACCAAATAAAGGACAGCAATGCTGTAGGAGGAAAAAAACATTTAACGAAGTCTTATCTTCATTTTCAAGATAAAATTTTTTATGTGATATTAACCCACATATCTGCGCAGCCTTCGCGGTAAGTTCGTATGTTTGAATTGATAAAGCAAGCTTCTTTCTGCCAAGTGCGCCTACACCCTTTAAGGTAGCGCATTCTGAAAGTCGTTTATTTGGAAATGTTACCGGAGCCGAAAGAAATGAAGGTAAACTTGGACGAAGGAAACCCCACTTGCCACGTTTAACTCCATTTCCATAAGCAAAGCAGATTGAAGAGATTTAATTCAATGCAAACAACTGCGTCGTCCTTCGAGTAGGAATGAACACATTTAAGGTCATCGGCGTAACTGAACGTTTGTGAATTTTTATTAGTGTAAAAATATCGTTGACGTAAAGAAGCAAGATTTATGGACCCATAAACGTGCCTTGAAGTGCGCCATACATTATCGACTGAGGCGTCGAGTAAAAATTATAAATCATGCACTTTTTTAGTGTTTTGACAAGAAGAACTGAATGAGGGCGAGAAGACGAGACCGGACACCGACGACTTCCGGTTATACTCAAATACCTACGGGCAGGCTTTACCAAGATCGAATTAGTCATTTGTTCATAACGAAGGAACGTAATAAGATTGAGAAAAGATGTGTGAGAAATTTTGCAAGGGCTGCCTGGCAAAAGATAGTGTTGATTAGGGCTCCAAAGCAGATTAGATAGACAGAAATCAAGCATTTTATTAAATAAATATATATCTTTGAGAAGTTTTCCTGCAGGCGGAATTTTGGGCATACTCCGATCGCTACTAACATTGCATCGAAATTCAAGGTTGAAAACTGGAAGGATAACCGGGCTACTTCGCAATACCACTGCATGAAATGTCTGGTTACGCTTTTTAAAATAGGTAAAATTGTAGTTAGTCAGTCAGTCAGTATATTTGAGGAAAAAATAGGCTTACGCCTTTGAACTCCCTATTCGTCACATCA
>JAYGXS010000003.1:62281947-62292617 GCA_036362985.1 Ligula intestinalis
CTGTGGGCCGCAAGCCGTGCAAGGCCACCACGTACTCGCCCCCCCCCTTGACTCAGGCAGCAAAAGTTGCACCCTCGAGTTAAGTTGGCGTGAGATCAGCAATTGGCATGTACTATTACCCGGACAATCTCACGACAAGTGCGGCATGGAAATCGATAAGTTCTCCCCCTAGGAGTGGCGTTAGCAGAGTAAGCCTGACTGGCGAGAGCGACGATCAACACCCACCCCCTGCCCTCTGCGCACCCAGGGCCGTGCCGACTTTTTAGGCGTAGATTAGCAAGATAGCAACGGTAGGGGCGCGAATTCGGGGAGGGTGATAACTGACAAATTAATCCACCACAGTGGTGACTGTGACGGGCGTAATGTTAATTCAATGATATGAATGAGGCTTAAGATTGCCCTATAAATTGCCGCAGAGAACAGGAATATTTGGGCAGGGCTGTAGGTGCGAATGAGTGCACTAGAGGTCCTAGAGAAGACTGCGAGTAAGGACGAGTAAGACCTGATTGCCGAGGGGGTTGAGATTGAGCTGCTAGTGACGTTAAATGATTCTAGTGCTGTGAGACTCTAAGAAGAAACCATCCTTAATCATAGTAGCAGTGGTAATAATAGTAGCGATGCAAAGATGAGGCAGTGAGGCAGAAGTAAGAGGAAAGTTAGGCTTACCGGGGTTTCCCGACAAACTTAACGACGCATTCGTGTGCTGAGACGGTTAGTAAGTAAGGTTAGGGCTGGTGGTGGGGGTGTGTGAAGTGCTGGGTGTGTTGATATCACGGTCAATGCCGCTGTCGTGAATGCGCATGTGACCTAGTAGGCCTATGCGGTGAGCGAATGAGCGGAGGCAGTGTGGGCAGTGAAGGCGACGGTCTCGTCTGTGTGTTGGTGCTTCAGGCACTAGTTCACCAGTCTCTGTGCGATGGATTCGCAAGTGACCGACTAGACCGATGCGTGAGGTGAATTTGCGATTGCAGTGAGGGCATATCAGGCCATCAGAGCTGGTGGGGGGTTCAGGTGTGATAAAGAGAGTGTTGGCGGGCGGCGTCAGCTGGCAGTGCTAAAAGGAAAAACAAGTTGTAAGGGAGCGTTGTAAAGTAGGTTATGCAATGGAAAAAGAGAAAAACGAGAACACAACTTACCTTTCGGTGGAGGTGCTAGTGTTTGTGCCAAGAAGCTAAGCTGAAAGTGTGACTGTTGCACTTATGACTACGGCCCAGCCACTGTCAGAACTGGTCAGTGGACTGCGTAAATAGGAATCGTGTTCTTTTGTTCCTTCTCTACGTGAACTTCATGGCACTCTACCGCGTACTAAATCAACTCATTGTGGAAGTATCGCGTGCTGTGCTGGGGGAGCATGTTGTGGATTGCACGCGTAAACGGGCACAGGCCACACAGCATTGTTTGTTTAACTGGCTCCAACAATAGAATCAGGCACGAGAGATGGAAAAGCTAGTGATGTCGAGAGCACTCGATACATATGCGCCCAGTACGAATAGGCTGACGTGACTGGCACAACTGTAGTGATTCACTTACGCGCAAACGCTCACTGTTTTTTATGTCGGCCTCTGGGACAGCCAAGCACAGGTGTGCCTGCCTCCCCGGTCTGACTAATCACCTTTCAAGGCTGACCCATACAAAGACCGCTCTAGGTGGTAGTGATTATTCCTACGCTCACTTTACTCCGGATGTCGCCCCGTCCGAGAGTCAATTTCCTCCTACCTATCCTTCACTCCTTCTGTACAGAATAAATGGTTCCTACCATTTTAGCCTCCCACCCCTCTTCTCCGGGCCTAGAGGTCGCAGCTGCCAGGCTTTAACTGATTAACTTAACCCCCTGCGGTACTAGCACGGTGCGCTAAAAGCTGTGGCTTGGAAAGTTTTCAACTGAGCGTTCAACTGAGTTCCGACGGAATCCGAAACGTCAGGAAAATAAATTTCTTGTTCCAGTGGTCGCATCTTCTTCTTCTGAACTGCTTGCTGTAACTCGCATATTTTTACTTCCATCAGTCCTTGTAGTCAGCCCACTTTGCGTTTTTGTTGAGTGGGCGACTGGTGTACTGAGTTAGGCCACAACTGCTTCTCCTTAAACATGCTTCTGTGGCATTATTTTTGAAATAGAGTAGGACGGATCGGGGTTTCAAATCAAAAGCTAGGGACGACCCTTCATAAGGACAAGCAGCGAGTGTAAAGGCAACCCTACTAGCGTCCTCACCAGAAAGTTGCGCGCGTGGCGTTCAGGTTTCGGGCTCCGGCACCCTGCTGGTATGCTTTTGTCTGAGCCTGCAGCCAGCCTGCAGTCAATCAGTGACTACCACAACGTGATTGGTCTACAGCTCTCGCAAACCACTGCCAAGCGACTCCGAAAATGAAGTTACGGAGAGCGTAAGGCGGAAAGAAAAGCAATACAGTAGTCGCCGGTTATTAAGCCCACGGTTAATAAGCTCAGCCGCTTAGTAAGCCCGATTTGGTCTGTGCCCGAGGTGGGCTCAATAACCGGCGACTACTGTACAAGCAAACGGACGCGCTGAGGATCGCGGGTTCAGACTGCCATACTCTCAGCCATGTAAGATCCCGACAACCCACCACTTTCTGGTGACTTGTGTTGGGGGATAGTTCGTGTGTGTGTGTGTGGCTCGCATAGATCTGCGTCCAAGCTCCACATTAGATGGCTGACTGACTCGAACGGTGACCTAGTGCCTGCGGGAAGGGGGTGGGGGGTTGAAGAGATCGAAGCCACAACGGACACAACGTATATTTCTCACAATAAACAGCCTGAAGTGCTTTAATGTATCAAACTGCGTTCAACGCGGTTCTCAGGATGAAGAGCCAGGCCGCCACGGGTCCTACTTGGTGTGGCCTCTAGGGCACACCCATTCAGATGGGATCCAAGCCGAGCCTTATCGCAGGGAATTAAGTAAGTTAAACCCTAGCAGTTGTGACCTTCAGACCCAGTTCCTTATGAGGAGACGAGAAGTCAAGGGAGGCCAGAGTGAAAGGAATAATTTATTCTGCACAGTTGGAAGTGGAGAATAGGCTGTAGGAAATTGACTGTCAGACGGACGAACAACCGCCGGCTAGAACGCCGTGCCTGAAGTGACGAGAGCATAGGGGATTGCCGGGGACCCAGCGCATGCTCTATTCCTGCAGCCAATCGGGAAATTGTGCACTCCAGTTGCCTCGAGTTCTCAAGGAGTAATGCCCAGAGGGACGTAGGCGATTAGTGCATGCGCACTCGTTGACAGCGGTGCATCTTCAAGCGAGGTCATATGCGCGGACTGAGCAAGCAGAACCTTTCTTGTTTGTATGCAATCCTGGTCACTTGGGTGCGAACCAAGCGTGTTTGGCACGCGTAGATGGGCTGGCTTAGATTTTTCAGCCAATGCGTTTGGTTACACCTCCAGTCTTCTTTACTCTGCCACGACAAGGGCCCCGGGAGAATGAGAGAAGGAGGAGTGCGTTTGATGCGGCGCAAGTCAACGTTCCTGGTCCCACCCCACTGGGAGGCACATGGTGGATATCGTCCAAAAAGACGATATAACTGTCATGCAGGTGTCTAAAAGCTGTCGGTTTTCTACTGTACGGTTTCTCAAGTTACGTTCAAAATTCTGGCGGGCCTTATAAACAAAACTCCTCATTCTATTTCTTTACACCTGGAACATTTGCATAGCCTTGTTGCTCTCTTGCCTGAGATTGGTTTTCCACATGTTTCGCTTGCGATTTATTTCTGTGTTCAGTTAGCCACTGTGGTCTGCTAGTTATCTTTTCCTTTGAGTTAGGGGGGTGTAGCGATAAGTTTGTGTGACTCATCTTCAAATTCGAAGCATTCTACCCAGAGAACTAGGAGGTGTAGTCCTTATGGCAAACAATTGTTTTCGTTTCTCTGAAAGCTCCGCGTCACATGTTATGTCTGGCCTCGGCACACAGAGAACAGCGACTAGTGAATGCCCCCACGGTAGAACTACGTGATCACTTCTGCAAAGGGGAGGGGGTAGCCTATTTACGAGATCGACGCTGCCAGGCGCTTCTGTTGCTACAAGGTCAAAACAGTTGGCTTGTTAACTTTCACGCAGTCTGACTAAAGATAAGACATGTTGCCTAGGTAACGCGTCTCGTGCTGGGTGTAGCAGTCGACGCACACAATATAATTCTGAAGTTTGTGCAGAAGCTAAAGTGCACGTGATATTCCAGCAAAGACACAAAGGAAACTGGAATAGCCATTTCTGGGTCATTAACCGTCGTCAGCCGGTCATAAGCGGCCCCTGGCGATTCACTACTTTAACGCATTGCATTTCTGATCGCAGGTTCGAGCCTCGAGTGGGGCCGCTGTATGACGCATCTGTACCTCTAAAATTAATGCTCTAAATTGGAGAAGATCCTTTGGAACAAAGATTTTTTGAGGTTTGCTTCACAGTTTTACATAATTTATATCACATTGCTTTTTCTTTTAATTGCGTGCTTGAAGAAGGGATACCTTCTGGCTTCAAAAAAGTTTCGCATTGAATTTTGAGCTCGATCCGTGATTGCATTTACCCTTACGGTTTTAAAACTATACTCTTTTCGGGTAACGAAATTTCTCCAGTTAAGGAATTACCATACAGGGCTACTAAAAGTTTATGCTGAATGCGGACCGTGTGTATATTGCCTGAGCAGCATCAATAAACAAACAGGTACGGTGCCCTATCAATGGACATTTCCCGGTCCTAGTAAATCTCCTACTTAGAAAACAATTTTTAAACCAAAATGTGCTCTTTCTTTAAAGGATAAATTCGAATAAGATGCAATTCTCTCCCAAACAGGTACAAGAAAAGATACGTCCTTTCACTTTTCTATAAATATATTTGGGTTTATAAGGGAAATTGAAAATAAATGTGAAAATGCATATGACATAAGTAGACCTTCTGCTGAATGCGATTTTTGCAGGCGGCCAATAACAAGCTTATTCAAAAGCCGAAATCCTGTCGTAACCGAAGTATCTTGGAATTATGCTGCACCGTAGCCAGTATTATGACACCACGTAAGCAATTCTTTCTAATCGACAATGAAGTTTGGCCGTTCCGTTAATTTTTAATGAGATAGACTAGCTACTACAGGTAATCAGCTAGAATATATTGTATTTATTAGGTATAATATGTGTATTTGAGGTATAAATCACTGCTATTCCACTCAGCATACGCATGTATCCAATCGGATCGTTCGATCCTAAGCTACCTGTGTCGAGTTATCGAGTGACTGCTAGCGCTAAACTGCAAATGCTTCCAGACCCCCTCACTGTGTGCATTCAGCCATACCGATGGCGGCTCCCTGTAGGCTGCTAGCAGGAGGACAGGAACGCAAACTTCTAAGTGTAATCAAAGTCAGGAAATCGAAAACCGAGTGGAGAATCCGCAATTTTAAAAACCTTCAAGTGTCCAACGCGGTATCAGTTGGAAAAAATTGGCAAGGGGACAGCGTCTTACGTGTCGGATTGAGCGCCTCTTCCGGTTTTGTGCTACGATATGCGCTCTAGTCAGCCAGGAGTACAAATAGTGATCGAACGCATGAAATGCTAACTGAATTGCTGAAATGCCTTTTCGACCAGGAAGGATTACACTTAAAAGGGGTTGTAAGATTGATTATCATGCCACAAAACTCAAAGATATTTCAGTCACGTCAGGAAGCCGCCTTTTGCGTGACCGTTCTAACTACTGGCAACAAGCATATTTGGTAGAATATGGCTACTTATGTGGTGTGCATTTTTTAAAATGAATTTCAATGCCTTTAGAAACTCAGATATATTTCATAGAAAGCGTGTACAAAGATATTGTTTCTTTTACTCATTTGGTAACAAGTTACGACTTCTTAAAATTGTATACTTAAAGAAAGGTGCCTTCCGGTTTCAATAAAATACCGATGAAGCATCAATTAATGCTGGACTCACAAAAACTAAGACTTAGTTGTTGATATTGTTGCTCGACCAATCAAATTAAAGGCGTTAGTTATTCGCTTGGTATATCTACCAATTATTTTCCCCCAGTGGGTAATCACATGCTTTTGTGCGTCAATGCACGCACGTTCAGACATGCGAACGAAGAGGATGTATGCCTTAAAGTATCCAGTAACACTGCATTCATTTGCGTACGTCAGCGTCGACCGATCATAAATTGTGTAAACTGGAATAACCGGAAACTAAATTAAATCTATTTGCATCCTTGCGTGAATGGGAAGGGCGGTTTTAGTAAAACAGCAGTGGATGCAACAGTCATTGCGGATACAATTATTCATACGGCTGCCGTGGATTATAATTCTAATTAGGCGTCCGAAGGGCGATCCGGTTCCTATATAACCCGACAGGCAAACGCCCTGCAGGTTTGAAACAATACGGGAAAAAAACCTTTTTTATATATTAGGGTCTACCGAGCGGGCTACTTAAAATACCAGCAAACCAATGCAAAAATTATATTTAGCCAGGACAATAAATTAGGCCAATTTAAGGTATTCCCAGCTGATGAAGTGTGGGTACCTGAAAGCAGCAATGGCAATACAAGATTGGACAGTACAGCAATCGCAATTGAACTCTCATCACCGTGCAGCCTTCAATAACTTCCTCATAATCTACCCACTTTCACTGAAATGCTAGTAACCAGTCCAGTGTAGATAGAAAATCAAAATTATTTCGTTAGTATGCGTTTGCATTGGAAGCAGATGGATGTACTCTCTCAACAGGTAGTGCTTTACCTGAAAACTAGTAATATTACCAAGTGTAAAAGCGTAATTTCTCTGGAGAATGTTTTTTCTGCTGCCTGATCATACTCCTCTACTAACGAACTTTTTGATATACGAACGAACAGAATATATGCAATGCCGTGTTACTAGTAAGTTTTAGGCTAGGAAAATGTGTACATTGAGGTTGTGTCATGCTTACGTGCGGATAAAAATGTGAACACAGTGTTGTGCCACGTAAATTAATGTTGACTAACGACTAACGAATATTCCTAGTTAGAAACGGCTGCTCGGAACGGAACTCGTTTGTAAGTTTTGGAATGTCTGCCTATAGAAATTCAGGTACCAGTAAAGTTGGTGCACCACCTTAGATACCTCAAGCCCCTATTCCTGTAGTTAATTTTAATTCTTTTCGTTTTACTTTAATTTTATTTCGATTCAGTTTTTAATTTAGTTAACTACCGCCAAAGTTAGATAATTATACAGAAAAAACTACTAAAATATACTAAACTAAACGAATTAACCTCACATAAACTTAAAAAGCGAACTAAACTACAGGAGACGCCAAAGATCACGCAACATTTCGACATATGCGAAAAATTGATACTCATTCGCTAATCGGCATTGACTCTAGCTGTAATTCTGATTATCGTGTAGTCTATTCTGAAGTCATTTCACTCATAATAGGATGCAGGCTTTTTAACGAACTTCGTTCTGACCGCTAGCAAACCGTACCTATTGTAAAAACTGACTACTTAAGCAGTATGTTTTTTATCATTTATTTTGACTGTCTTTATATATTTAAGCATATTTTATGGAAAACATGCACGAAAAAATTATTTCTTGCACTTGTTTGATATAAAATTATGCCTTCTTTAAATTTTATACTCAAAGAAAGGGTAGCTTTCGGTTTTAGAAAAGTTGCCAACTATGAGCTTCCTTACAATTATGAGGTGTTTATTCATAATAAATCGTGTCCGTTAATTTGTGTATGCTGCCTATACTGCATAAAATATGTCCACATCTATTTCAATATTTTATGATAACTATGTGATTTTTTCCACAAACTGTAGACGAAAACGCACTTTTTCTTAAATAGGATATACGCATTGTGCAGTATTTAAGCCTTGATTTCGAGTGTAGCAGTCAGTAGGTTAGAAAATTATTCGGCAATTGACCAATTTTTTAAGCCTAAAGTTACCATGTCTTTGAGTATAAAATTTAAAGAAGGCGTAATTTGATACCAAACAAGTACAAAAAATTTTTTTCGTGCATGTTTTCCATCAAATATACTTGAATTTATAAAGACAGTCAAAATAAATGATAAAAAACATACTACTTAAGTAGTCCATTTTTACAATAGATACGTTTTGCTAGTGGTCAGAACGAAGTTCGTTAAAAAGCCCGCAACCTATTATGAGTGAAATAACTTCAGAATAGACTACACGATAATAAGTATCACAACTTGAATCAATGCCGGTTACCGAAAGAGTATCAATCTTTCGCATATGTCGAAATTTTGCGTGATCTTTGGCGTCTACTGTATACTAAAATTAATATTAAATTAATGAACTTAATTATAAACTGAAACTAAACGATACTAATACCACCAGTCCTGTAAGATAGAATTCTGGAGCTAGTGGTATATGAGGTGGCAGGCCAACTAAACTGTTTCCAAAATGTGCTCTACCTAACCTGTCGAGCACATGGTATGTTCTTTTGAGGTCTGCACTTTGACGTCAAAGTCGTTGAGTAGGCAACTGCAGCCTTCAAGGGTCGCTCTTTGGGCAGGAATGCGCAATGCTGGCTGCGTGACTCAACACGTTCTTCAAGCCTCAATGATATACGAAAGACATGGAGACTACCCGAATTTCGCTCGGCAATGTTGTGGACTTTAAATGAACGGTGGAGGGGGGGGGGGAGGGGTTGAAAACGTCAAGAAATGAATCAAAGTATTTTGTGTGCACGGTTGGCAGGTTCGAGGCGTTAATATGATTATAGAAGACCAGCATAAATAGCTATATATGCGGAACACGTTCATCACCAAAGGGGCTGCATAGACAAGACTATAAGTTGAAACCTGGGAAATTATGCTATCGCAGGGGGTTATGTGATTTAAACCCTAGCAACTGCAATCTTCAGACCATGGTTCCTTAGTAGAGAAGAAGTCTCGAGAAGGCCGGAGCGTTAGGAAAAATTTATTGTGTACACAGAGGAACGGAGAATAGGTGGAAGAAAGTTGACTTGGGAGCACATGACCAGACAGGAGTGCCAGCCAGGTCCAAGTTCCAGTTTGACAGCAGTCAGACCAGTGGACAGAGAAAGCATGCACGCTTACAGGCTTACCATTCGTCGCCGGGCTAGAAAACAACTTTGCGGCAACTGTGATTGGTTGTTCCCAGACGTCGAGATCAACGGCTGCAGTGCTTCAGGAAAGTTCACGTAAGCTAGTCACTACAACATCACTGCACTTTCACCGAGGGATATAATCAAACAGCTCTAACACCTGCATGTCCCACTTTTGCGGATGGCTGCGTCAAATTATGCTAGTCTTCGCAACCCACGCGACCACATGCTCATATGTACTGAGAGGGGGAGCCAACCGGATTGCGGACGAAATTAGACGTCAGACAAACTAGTCAACTAAATCCCACTAATTATATGCAGTAATATGAACGATGAAAGCCGCAGGAGTAGATAAATAATAATATTGAATAATAGTGAAACAACTTTAATGAGCGTGAGCAAGCCAATTGTAAAGCAGGGGTGAGTTCGTCTCAATTAAACACAAAATAGTTCAAACACGAAAGTTTGCTAAGATTTTTAAAGGCAGTTTAGTCTAGCTAGTTAGCACAGTGCCTTCAATTTGTTCTTACATTCGTCCACCAATGTTAAAGTCAGTTTCTATGTGGTGTCGCAGAAGCTCGAGTAGATATTCGGACCTGATGGGCTTGTCTCTTTCATCATAGCGTCCAACCCCTTGCATTAGATCTTTCAGAATGGAGGCGAAGAGCAAAACGACGTCAAACCATACCATGGATTTGTCTGGTTTTAACCTCAGGTATTTAATGCGTTCAATGAATTGGTTTGCAGAAGCCACTATTGTTGGTGAGCCTTCGGGCGGAAAGATAAGACGACCGAACATTCATTTTGCCGAGCCATATATAGGAATGTCACGAAGGGGCATGATGGACTCGAGTAATATATTTGCTGTGGGTACCGTAAGCAAGCCGTGACGGAGTCATAAAAATCCGGCCGATGGCCCCTTCAGCTCTAAATTTTTCAGGCTTTTGTTTTTATCTGGTTGACCACATTTCATAAGATAAACCATGCGATCGAAAAAAGACCTGGTCACCCAGATAAACAAAAGCACTATCGATATGGTACCAGCTCTCATGCTCGGATGACGCCTACATAAATCTAAGTGGTGGTAGATAGACATTCACTGATCGGTTACAGGATTGACTCGTCCCGCTTTGCCTCCGGGCTCACTCTCCAGCCCTTCTGTCCCTGTGTATATTCCCGATAGAAACCGGCAAGGCAAAAAGCCTGTGGCGCAGTAGTTAGATCGTTGGACTTCTAATTACTAAGGTATCGGGCTAAAGCCTCGGGTGGGATACCAGTTTGGGTTGGATATGACTGGCTGACGACGACTAATGAGGCAGAAGTGGGCAGTCCAGTCCCCTTTGGCTTCGTCGGTAATGTCCTTGTGTCTACCTACAAACTGGCTGTGCAATAGGACAACTAATTATCGCAAGTGGCTGCTCACACCTACGAAACGGGCCATCAGCTCAACTTCGCAGCCCTCAATATGACCGCTCATATCAGAAGTAAGACGAGCCGACGATTGATTCAAGTGTGGGTCTCGGATGGGAGATCAAGCGATGTATCCATTTGACGACGATACACAGAGTTCAGAAAAGAAGATGCGATCACTGGAGCAAGGACTTTATTTTCCTGACGTTTCGGATTCC
>JAYGXS010000003.1:62292717-62311569 GCA_036362985.1 Ligula intestinalis
GGTAAAGTATCGGTGAAACACGTGTCTGGGCTTCCAGTTAGTGCCTGTTCTGCCATTATGGTATATAATCAAGTAGATAAAGCATTTAACTGTCATATACGACTGTTCCCATCCTATACCTCACATAGTGGTGGATGCAGGGACGGTAACCTGCACGTTAAGTTGAAGTTTCGCACAGATCATAAGCAAACATCAGGTACCAGGCAAGGAGACCGAAACGTCTGAAGTTTTTATCAGATTTTGTGCAGTTGCAAGCAAAGCAACTACGTCGGAGAAACTGGGGGATTACTTCGACGCGAATGAACGTACACAGAGCGACGGTAAGAAGGTGGGACAATTCCTTCTGTTATTGAAAAGAACGACATTTTTTCAGTGACTATAGCTAGGCAGACATTTATAAGCACTAAAAGTGTAGTCCGTTTGTCACGAGAAGAAAAAGAGCGCACAGATGACTTTTCGCGCCATCTGATCCATGGCAGAAAACTTCATCCTACACGCTGAATTCAGTGTGGCTTAATCGTCCTATAAATGTAGATTTTTCCTGCCGCTGCTGCTATCATCTCTGACGATGGACCCCTGTACGTGTTCGAAGGCTCCAGATGGTAAAAAAATTGTCCCGGTACTCGATCAGCCTTCTTCATTACTTAGTTTACTTTATTGCAAAAAATTTCGGAAGTTCATAACTGGGGCAAATGACAAAACAAATTGTTTCAGTGTTCGACCATTCTTCTTGATCCCTCATTATGCAAATCGAATTCGGAAGCAAATTTAATGACAGAATTGAGTGCAGACCGCTGGCAGGAATAACGGTACTTGCAGTCCAGTAAGGCGAAAAGTTCTAAACAGCACATAAAGGGACTTGAGTCATAGTATTATCATACGGATTCTTGAAGTTTCGATCTCTCCAACAGTGAGAAGCGTTTGCTCAATCAAATAGTCGAAACCACCCTATGACAACGTGTTCTGTGGCCTACAACATACCAAGGAAATATGCCGGAGAGTGTGCTTTAATTCACATCACCTGCCTTCCTCAAAAACTGCCACAGAAACGGTTGTCTCATGCCCTAGTACCAAGCAACGACTGCAGAAAGCCAGGGGAGGCTTTGACAGTGGTAGGATTCTCACGAATGATCATAAAGTCCCGCCTTCTTGATGAAACTTCCGGGGCGCAGTCAGGTCATAAGAGGTCATAGCGAAAGCCATTCTCCCGCTTCGGGCTACAGTCTGGTACTGACCTGACGCTGCATGTTCGCGCGGGTGATGATATCTCGACTGCCTCAACCACTGGGGCCCATCACAGTTCTACGAGAGTAGTCTAACAGCACTGACTTGGGCATGCTTTTTGTAGTAAAATAGACTTGGGTTGCATCTACCGTGCTCTCTCATCCCCCTAGATGCGATGGTAGGATAAAGCCAAGACTACCGGAGGTGAACTCGGGTGCAATGACTGCCAAAGCCAAATAACCGCAAGTAGGCGCACAACGCATGACCTAATAAGAGTTAAGGCTAAGACGATTAACCCTAGCAGGTATGATCTTCCAGGCCCGGTTCCTTGGGAGAAGATTGAAGACGGGGAGACAGGCCAGAGTGTTAGGAACAATATATTGTGTCCAGAAGAGTTAGGAGAATGTTTCCACTCGGTCCGACCGTGTGGGCGCGTGAGCGGGCGTTCCACTCAGAGCGGATTCCCATGAGTCCGTCAGTGCAGGAATTGACCGAGGACCGCAGAGCGCTTCAGGAAGCTGATTGGCCACGAGCGCTTCGGGACACTAATTGGCCAGATCTTCCTCGAGTGCGTGTGTGCGCCCCAGCCGCCCGAAGGCAAAGGTTGCGCTTCGCACGGGGATAGAAGCCGAGTGGGTCGAGCGACTGGGTCGAGCACGACTGGGCGACCAAGATTGTCCCTGCCAGATCACGTCTGTGGCGTCAAGTGTTTGAAGGAGGCGGGCTATAGAACCGCTACAACCTGGTCCCAGCCTTAGGTCTACAAGCATAGAAGACATGGTCTCTCCCGTCGTGACTCACTAGCACGCGATGTCGCGGTCGGACCAATTACCATCAAGGCTGACCGAGATAAAGACAGCTTTCGGCTGCCGTCCGGATTACTGCCGCTAGACCACACTCCGGACCTAGCCCGCCTCGCGGCTGGACGTGCGCTTCGGCAGTCAAGAATTCTTCCTAACTATTCTCCTTTCTGTCTGTACAGAACACACTCTTCCTAGCACTCTGGCCTTCCGATGACTTCCCTCTCTTCTCCCAAGGAACCGGGCCTTGAAGATCGTAGCCATTAGGGTTAAACCGTATTAACCTTAACACCCTCAATAACTGGTGACTACCGACGAGTGTCAACCACGCGATAAGTACTCTGAGCCGCTGACCTAACTCCCTCTCTCCCGACCTTCAACATGGGGTCACTGTCCAAGCCGGCCAGGTGTCCGGTGCGGGGTGGGAGCAGTGGCTGATTAGTTTTAAGTGATATTAGACGCGATTCCTCTTTGGGATACGATGTAGTCTGGCCGTATACTAGATGATAGAACGTATCTCAACGAACATAACCTAGTTGATAGTATAAGGCGTGGAATGCCAGAGTGTTAGGGATAATTTAATAAGGCGTAACAGGAGTAGAATGTAAGTAATAGGTAAGGGACTCCCAGACGAGTGCAATTCCAGCCATGAGCGGGCCGCCCGAGGAGTTTCTGACAGTCAGCAATCCCCGTACTAGGGTCCTGTTGCGGACTGGCCTTGGGAAGAGATTAGCCAGTGAGCCAGACAGAGGGTGACCTTGGACGGAAGTTTTGGCAACCTGTGGCGCGCACGGGCTGGTGGGTACGAGAGCCAGACACGTGGGGCATGTGAGCAAAGCATGGCTAGGAAATAAAATGCCGCTACACATCCATCGCACTCTATCTCTCTCTTTTCTCTCATCCGCCTGTGCCTGGTGTCAAGAAGACCGGCAGCGAGATTGGGCGCAGGTGACTGGCGCGACCAACGCCGCTCCTATGTGTGTCACCACGTCATCTCCTCCTCTCTATATTTGTAATTTACCATCGGAGCACCACCCGAATAGCGCCTGCCGTATCCTGATCTGGCCCCCGTGCCAGGAGCACCAGCGTACACTTCTCACTTCATATCAATTATTTACGCTGTCTCGGGGTGTTTAACAATTTTTAGCAAAACAGCAAGGTCCCGACCGGGTAACAGCACTCTGTCCAACCTACTACACTCACTCTAAAGTTACACATTAACCTACTTACAATCACCTGCGTACTGCACACTTGTACGTGACACGCAACATTTTGAAGCATGCACGTGATCCATTTTTTTTCTAGTGGCAAAAGACTAAATGTTGTAGCATGCATAACACACTTAATCAAGAGCAGTCTGGTGGTGAATAGGACAGCAATTCTTGCGTGAAAGGTGCCAAGAGAGGCTTTCGTCATATATCCGCCATTCAATGGCAGTTAAATAGTCATCCAACATGGTTGGCAATCGGATGTGAGGGGGAAGCAGAAGGCCGCACTCGGAGAACCCATTCCCGCAGTAACTATGTCTTTAAGCCTATATATCGCCTTATTCGATTCAATACACACTCAATAAAATCCACGGCAAGGCATCCCAGCCGAAATTTTCTAGAATGTCTCTCTAACTGTGCACATATACAGGAACGATCGCAGTGGTTTAAGTAAGTAAAGCCCTGGAAACCACGCCCTTCAAGCCCGATTCCATTGGCAAAGTGAAGTAATGGAAAGCCAAAGTGATAGGAGCAGTTTATTCTCGACAGAAGGGGTGTCGAATAGGTAATAGGAATTTGACTTTCAGACGAGCGAGCAACCTCTGGTCAAATCGCAGCGTCGGAAGTGACGAGAGCGTGAAGATTGCGGGAATCCAAGCTCATTCTTTGCTCCTGTGGCTAATCAGGAACTGGTGCACTCTGGTTGGCTCAACCTTGAAACAGGCGTAGGTGGCCGGGGCATGTGCACTCGTTGGTAGGTGTGTGCCTTCGCGCGAGGTCTCAATATGCGGAGTGAGTCATCACATACACTTAGCCTATATATGGGTTTATACGAACACACGCACACTCAAGACAATGCACGGTAAAGCATCAAAACAAAAACCTTCTTGAAGAGGTCTCTGCGTGTGCACACATAGAGAACGAACCTAGTGTATATACGGGCTTATTCGTCTTCAGGCACACTTACGAAAATCCCCTGTAAAGCATCGCAGGCCAAATTTTCTGGAATTTGTCTGTACCCGTGCACAAATACAGAACATACCTAACTTATACATGGGCCTTTTCGATTATACCCATAGTCATTCTAGGAATCAGCAAATGGTAATCTGCACGAAAAACTTATGTGAGAAACGCGTGACTTACATACTGGTCTTATTTGGTACAAAACCTGAGCAGTTATCATACATATCGCACGCGGTTAAGTAAGTTAAACCATAGCAACTGCGATCTTCAGGCCTGGTTATTTAGGAGAAGGAAAGACATGGGAGGCCAGAGTGTTAGGAGCAGTTTATTCTACACAAAAGGAATGGAGAACAGGTAAGAGGAAGTTGACCTTCAGACGAGCGAGCAACCACCGGCCAAAGCGTTGCGTCTGAAGTGGATAACCGTTTGGAGGAAGTTGCCAGTCGGATAAATGTCCATTTGACCACGAGGGCCGGCATCCGAAGTGTGGGAGCGTGATAGTCGTCGCAGTGAGGTCCTGTGTAAGTGAGCGACAGGAAGAAAATTGGCCAGACCAGATTGGTGTAAGCAGGCACTGGGGCGTGCGCACTTGCTATCTGCCACAAGAGATTGAGCCTTGGTGCAGTTTGTGGCACCTGTGCTTGACTGTCCCAGGGGTGGGCTGAGAACTGCAATCACGTGACCTCATGCTCGGCGTGGCACCGGGGGTGTGGAAGGCGCTACAGGGTCACTACAATAATGCTAGCGCTTGCCAATCAGAGACGAATATCACCAGCAAACACTTTCAACACAAGCACCTACTTAGTTGCTATTTGAACAATAAAAGAATGGTCGATCGGGATAACTACCGCTTAGTCTGTTGAAGCCTCCGCGTTGGGTTCATGATAGCAGACCGACGCGTGGTGTCGAAAACGCCACCACCCACTGGTCGTTCGCACACTCCTGGTATTTCATCCCTCATCCACCCCAAACATACCCAGCACAAGAGGCCTCGCTGTTGTATACTTAGCATTAACCAGCACGCGTGGGACTTACTGCACTGAAATTCGGACTAGCACTGCATACCGAGTCGAAGATGGCAGCGGTAAATTGTCATTAGTGAAGTACCCAGTTCATGAGGCAACTGGGCAAATTCTTGCATTCACCCAGCAGCGCCACAAAGGCTGGGTCAGTTTATAGGACTTACAAGTACCTGCGCTAACGGCCTGGGATATGAACTGCAAAGACAATTCATTCCGCCAATACTAGAAAGTTGACCAATTCGGAGATTCAGCTGACCCAGTTGTGAAGAATTTGCGGACTCGGTCGGAGTCGAACCCACACAGCAGGAAGGCCTTTGCGCAGCCAACTCTCTACTATTCAGCTACGAGGCCCACCATTAGCCGTTAATTTAAACGCACCATAACAATTAAGTGGGCCTCATAGCCATTCTGGTGGATTCTAGGTGATTGCTTAGGAAATTCTGCCTGGGCAGTCAGCTTGCTGTTCCGTTATGGTGAATTCCATAGGAGCAGCAGGTTGGGCGGGTAAAATCGACCCAATTCTGAGTAAATTCACGGCTGAGGACGAGCTTCGTAACTCAGTGGTAGAGCTTTAGGTGAGCGAAAACCTTCCCTGCTGTATGGGTTCGCCTCCTACCGAGATCGGCAATTTCTCACGATTGGGTCGACTGAATTAAGAAAATTTGCGAAACCCCCTAACAAGGACATAGATGGTCACAAAAGCTGTTTGATTGAAGCGGCGTCCTCCAATTAGCAGTCCACAAACGCCCAGGACGCTCACAAACTCGAAAAACTGTCTTAGTGCCAGGCTCTCTACGCCGAGCACCTCGGTTCGCAATTTCAATTTCGGCTTTATGGTCGAAAATTCCGCCAAGTTCGAGTGTTGATATGAGGCCTTCAAGCAACTTCCCGATTTCGATGACCATAGCATCAAACCCCTCTTTCTCTCTATCCTCTTGAGCGGAATTTTATTCCTCTGCAATCTTTGCCATCCTTCATAGAAATAAATTATTTAAGCAACATGAAGACTGTGCTCCAACAAGGCGTTCGGGGAGGATGATGTTTCCACTGAACTCTTCAAAATTTGTCTCAAGACTCGGGTGTCCTCGCTCCGTAAAGTGCACACATGTGGGGAAATACGCGGGGTTCTTACAACCCTGTGCCTGTCTTTAAGAAGAAGGAAAGGATGAAGTGCAAGAACTACCGTGACCTAATTCCCATTGTGGTGATAATCGGATGTATGCAACACCGAGACTTTACGTTGATGAAATATTTGCGTCAATTTGGTAAACTTAATTAAAACCCTTCCCCCGCCTTTTTCGTCACGCCCCCCTCAAGTGTCATCATTAGGCCTATGCTTTATGCACTGAGTTATAGTTACGTTGAGGTCATCAAGAGGGTCCGATTTAAAGATTTATTCTTTACACTTTCTCCTTCAATGTGATCAACCTAGCGCAGGGATCACGGCTAGATGTCACCATAATCCCAGGGGATCAATAAGGAAAACCTTGGAAACAGCCACCATCAGGCCCCGGTCCCTTGGGAAAAGCGAAGACATGGGAGGCCAGAGTTCTAGGAGCAGTTTGTTCTGTACAGAAGGAAGTGAGGAAAATGCAGCAGAAAATTTGACTGTCAGAATAGTGAGCAACCACCGACCACAGCGCTGCGTCTGAAATAATGAGAGTATAGGGGATTGCCTGAAGTCCCGTGCATGCCTTTTAAGGTACCATCCAGAAGTTACCTCTGTGAAATACTTATGTTAGGTGGAGGTGCTTATTTTTACTCCCTCCTATATCGCTCATTCCGTGTCATGTCTCCCTGAAACATTATAATAAGGGTTAGTCCTAGCTGTAGATATTAGGATCAGAGGTTAGGGACTAGGTTGTATACATAGGCTTAGCTTTAGGCTGTCAACTTCGCTAACTGCAATTATCTCTTCAGTTGCCGCCATCATGAAGGTCGAAGTTAACGAGTTGTTCTTCAACTTTTCACCTTCAGCCTGATTGGTCATCACGGGCTGGGCTTCAGTTCGTCCTTAGTATCTAACCACTGCGCTCGAATTTCATTTTTTTCCGCCGGTTTTGAGCGTTCTACGCGAGGAGAAAAGAAAGACGAGTTTGTGTGAATTGTTGGACGCGGGCAGTTCGATTTTGCTCAAGAATGGTGTAGGTGTAGATTGGTTGTCCCTTCCTTGGTGGCGGTCTCCATCTCCGCCCTCCCTCGTATACAGTTATGAGTAACACCTACCTTTTCTGCGAGGGCTCCACAAAGTGTCCTTTTTCGCCAGTGGCAACCTCCAGCTCTACCTTCCCAGGACTATCGCGGTAAAGCTTGTGTACGGTTGTTAT
The DNA here is from genome assembly GCA_036362985.1 of Ligula intestinalis. Classification (NCBI taxonomy): domain Eukaryota; kingdom Metazoa; phylum Platyhelminthes; class Cestoda; order Diphyllobothriidea; family Diphyllobothriidae; genus Ligula; species Ligula intestinalis. The sequence continues at coordinate 62,300,262 of JAYGXS010000003.1, forward strand.
CCATTCGTTATGAGTGTTTGCTACGTCCTGAATAAACCCTTGTTTTCTATCGAATATACCCGATTTCCAACGTGTCGGATGACTCTTATGGTTGACAAGACTTCTATTGAAGTTCAGTGTGGGGATACAATCAGAAGACAGTGGACACAGACGAACAACTGACTGCCGGCCCTAACTACGCTACCAAGAGCCCCAGTGCGTTCGGATAGTACAACGCGGTGTGTATTTAAACGGAATAATAGTGTGAATGTAAATTTAGCTTCTGCATCCAGGAAACAGCGATTTGTCCGTTTTGTTAACCTCACTCATAAAACGCCCGTCACCATATTTTCTGTGTTATATGAGTCATTGTTTCCCGTCTTCTGAGTGGGGCCACATATTATATCGTCGCCATCGTCACTGTTGCAGGGGTCTCTGCCGTTGCCTTACTCAGACGGATTCATTGTGGGTGATTAGCGAAACTATTTTCTGCACGTGAATATACCGATCAAATACTATCTTTTCGACGCTACCCGCATCCGATGGCCATCTTGTTTACCGATTGGGCCCCAAGGTTCGGCTTCGTTTATAGTGACGCCATTAGGCTTATTCTGAGAGTAAACGATGTGTTTGCAAAATCTTTCTCTTGACTAAGAGCCGCGATCTTTCCGCCACTTCACTACATTGTTCGTCAGCATCTTACTATTCATTTTACTCGAAGGCTACCGCTTTCAAAATTCAATTTTTCTTAAGAAAATCGTCAACTAAAGCCAACGTAATGCTTCGCTCATATCAGGCATGTACAATAATATAAGGGAGGATAGAGAAACAACAGTTTAAAAATCCCATGAACGGTACGTAAAGGGAGAGAGAGATAGGGTTGGGAATGCTCAGAGATCATCAAGTTATAGTCTAGTCCTATCAGAAACTGAGAGATGAGAAAGGAGTGAACGAGGCGTCCGAAGATTAAGTTAGGTAGCTGTAGGATGTCTGGACACACGTGCTCATTTCGTCCTCAATTGGGGGTTTTAGGACCTTTATGAGCGCCTTGTGTGCGCACAAAGTTGGGTTACAGGCCCTAAGTCTCCCCTGGCCTAAAGGCGAAATCAGCATGTGTATTCAGACATCCTAACACGTCATGTTAGAGAGATTACGGAGATTCATAAACCAAAGGGTGTCCCGAAATTTTTTGCATCCTAATAATACGCTCAAATTTCTACAGTAATATATATTTCACTAGTTACTTGCCGAGACATTTTCCTTTCACCAATTGGACAGCTTCTGTCCTATTTGGCGTGCAATAAATGAGTTTCTGGAGGATCTTCAAGGGGATCTTCCTCCAGGTGTCCTGCAGGGATCCAATCCAGCAACAGTAGTAGGAGCAGGCAGTTTCTCGTCAACCATATTAACAAGAATTGACAATAGACTTTCAAATGGATTCAAGTCAGGACTATTTGCTGCCTGCATGTCTTTCCTCCAGAAATGGGGAATTCGCTCTGACAGCAACCTCTGGGTCTTTCAAGCTGTATGGGCTGTGGCTCTCTTCTACATAAAACAAATGCTTGACATGTCCGGAACAAGTTTATTCTCAAAATTTTGACCTGCTTATATGATTTTTCGTCCATTTTTTAGACAGGTTTTGCTTTAAGATCTCCCCTCTATAATATTCACCGTTCACTCGTTGACCCTCTGGTAAAATGTGCAGGTCAAAGAGCCCTCCAAACGACATTGCTTCCCACACCATGGCTGTGGGGCTATGTTTTGGAACTTCAACATTTTCACCCATGTTACGACTTGGAGCCGAACTTACGGCATTTTTTATGTTTGGTGGATGTAACAGTCCCTAATGCAATTCATCGGAGAAGACGACTTTGTTCCCAGTCGTCTAACTCCACCTCCTCATTTGTTGTTGTTGTTTTTCTGTTAATCTGGAGATTATCCTTCTATGATAGACGGTACCACCCAAACTTTCACGCAAGTACCGGTGCACGCTTGACTTAGAACCCTTCAGGCCTTTAGCATTCAGTTTCTTTCTGCTTTTCCTTATGCTTTGCATGGCTTACAAATGGATTTTGCGAAAACAATCTCATCAATTCATCCTAAAAAAATTGGTCTTCCGGGGTCGTCTGCTTTGTGAGGATACCTGTCCGCTTGAACTATGACCACCAATGCTCGACCGTCCTGACAGATACAGTAGTCGCCGGTTATTAAGCCCACGGTTAATAATCCCAGCCGCTTATTAAGCCCAATTTGGTCTGGACCCGAGGTGGGCTTAATAACCGGCGACTGCTGTACACCTTCAGCCTCAGCAACTTCCACTCGCTTCATCCCGGCCTTTATCATACCTATAGCTCGACCTCTGTTCTCTAAGCTTCGCATCATCAGGATCCCAGACCCCGTTTTTTGCAGATATATAGTTTTCAATTATATCTGCACTGCCGGACTGTACGGTAAACACTGTATGCATATCGATCTTCCTGAAGCCTATCTGGCGTTGCACAAAAAATCGATAGCAGAGCTGAAGGTCATTGCCGGCAGATTTGAGCTAAATACACGGTGAGCTGTACATTTTATAATTCCTTGACAATGGTCTCGAGTGAGAGTCCGAAACGTCCGACAAATAAAATACTGGTCCCAGAGAACGTCTTTCCGCCTTCTATTCAATTACCTGGGCCTCGCATATTTTCGGCTATTCAGAACATTGTATACAAAGTTTATTCACAAAAACGCCACCAACCAATGAGGTTTAGGAATCCATCAAAGCTATTGCAGAATATTTAATTTTAGAGAAATTATCTAACTTTTAAAAGATCAAATGGTTTTGGGACAGCCTAAAATTATCGACCACCTCCGCCCCGCTCTCCTCCCCCTGATAGGACTAGACTACAACTTTTTTATTTCTGAACGACCTCAACCTCCGCACCCCACGCCCGATACTAACTGTTTATTTGATTTTTAAACTTTCGTTTCTCAGTTCTCTCCTCTAATATGGTGAGGGCTTGATAATGTATAATTGAAAGCGTACTTTCGCCGAGCTTAACTTCTTAAATAATTCCCTAAGCATAATCACTCAACTTCTTTCACAGATTCATCTATCTGAATATAGCTCAGTCATGATTACTATATTACCAACACAATACCTGGGGTTGTGTCATCAGTAAAGATAGTCAGTGCACAGTCTGTATCACATTGGGTAGAATGAGCGAAGTGGAACATAAAATCGTCTACCAGGTAGATCAGATACGTGCGGCCTTCGAGGTTTTTAAGATCCCCCTAGAACTAGCAGCACGTCAACCAGAAGGCCAATTTACGTGCATGTAACAATTTACTTAAATACTGCTATAAATGTCACTGCTGGATCACATGGAATCCAATCGGGACAATTGTACAGGTTACCCGAATGAATTATTTCAATCTACAAAACGCCTACTAATTACGCGAAATTAGTTATCACCTGATGGATGCTAGATTAAATGTTCAGGAAATCCTGCTTGGGAAGTCAAATTACTGTATCAGAAATGGTAGATTCCCTACTTTGAAGTAGACTGAATAGGTAATTTGACCCACATATAATTAAACTAACGGATATCGCTGGGACCTCGTAGCTTGTACAATAAGAGCTTTGTTGTCGTGGGGCAGAATCCACCAAGACCATCACTTTTCACAAATATGTCAAGTAAGTTATTCGAATCTTCCAAAAATGCCTCCTAAACAGCTTATTCTGTGCAGGATAGACTTATGTAGAGTAGAATTCGAATGCTCTATTATCTGTGACAGGTTATGGACACATCAACTATACCCTTTTTGTAACCATTCGAATAAACACCGCCAGCCGACCAGCTATTCTTGGCAGTTTTTCACAATTTTTTTCCGCAGATACCGTTGGTGCGCACATGTGAATGAATTGCTGCATTGAGACTCTAAAGCAGGCTCTCAAAGTCTCGTATATGACACTTGCACCATGTGATCATGTTGGCCAACAGTAAGCAAGGGGACGGAAAAAATCAAAACAACTTTAGCACAAATTTGAAAAAGTCAGAATTCCGGGATAAGAATAAGAGTACATAGATTAAGAAAAAATAGTTTCGATCACCAGAATCGTAGTTTTCTTAGTCTGGGCTTTCGAACTCTTGCGGGAGTCCATTGTCAGAGATAAAAACGTCAACGAAAGCAAGCAATATTTATGGGGGGAAGGGGCCAATTAACCGTTAACGAAAGCAAGCAACATTTATAGGGGGGAGGGATCAATTAACCGTCAACGAAAGCAAGCAACATTTATAGGGGAAGAGGCCAAGGATCAAGAATCAAGGATGGATTAAATCCCAGTGAGCAGTCGGACATAGTTTATCGCATACCATGTCTAAACTGTCCTGTAAATTACACGGGACAGGCTAGACGCATGCTGGGTTCGCGCATGCACGAACACAAGTCGGCTGTTCGACGGGATGAAGCATTATCGCAAGTGGTCGACCACACCTACGAGACGGGTCACGAGTTCAACTTCGCAGCTGCGAGGATAATTGCCCATGCAAGCAGCAAGACGGGCCGAGAACTGATTGAAGCCTGGGCGTCGGATGACAACTCAGTTAACCGACGCATCGAGCTGGCGCCCCCATATGTTGCCCTGCGCAGGTATTTCCAATTTGACAGTACTGGTGGTCCTGCCCCTCCACACCCCTATGATGGTTACTTGACCCCCTCCCACTATACATTTTGCTTGCTTTCGTTGACGGTTAATTGGCCCCTTCCCCCATAAATATTGCTTGCTTTCGTTGACGGTTTTATCTCTGACGATAGACTCCCGCAAGAGTTCGAAACTTCAGACTAACAAAACAACGATTCCGGTGGTCAAAACTACTTCTTCTCAATCTATTCACATGCCTGGTATGCGAACCTTTGCCTCACTTCATAAGAGTTCATCTTCTGCTCACCGGAATAAATTTGTAGAGTTGCTGACTTTTCGGACAGCTGGGGCGCTTGTCCTTTGTCGAAGCAAATTCTAACTTTATCGATCAGCAATTTTAAAGTTGTGGCTGTGCGGGTTGGCCTTGGGCTGATCGATTTTATCCCGTCACTGTTTGACCATGCGTGATGGCTTGGCGTGACGGCAGTTGGTATTCTGTTTCGTTCCAACGGTAGTAGATGCTGGTAATCCTGCTCCCTCTTCCGGTGGTTTCGTTACAGTGCCGTCTTCGCCTGCAAGTCCTGACTTCGGTTTGACCGTATCCTGTTCTTTACTTTCGTAATGGCGTAGGACTTTATAGGGCGCAGGGAGGTAGAGATGTCTGTTGACAGAGTTGGCGTCTGAGTATCATGCCTCATGTGTCAATCTTTCAGCTTTTGAGGCTCCTCGGCCTAGGATGGTCGATCCTTGAATATCGAAGTCATGATCAGTCTCCCTGATATGTGTTGCAATCTGTGAGTTAGGGTCTAGTCTTTGAGCCACTGCTTTGTGTTCCTTTAGGTGGATCGTCAATTTGCGCCCTGTTTCTCCAACGCAATTACAGTCTCCATTGTTGCAACGTATTTTGCAGACAATTGCTGAGGTTTCATTAGGGACAGTCTCTCTTTATGTTGCAAAACATCGTGCCATCCCCTCCGGTTCCCGGTAGCAATTGTGGCGCAGTAAATACTTGCCCAAGACTTCCTTGTAAAGTAGTGCTTTCGATAGTCTTAGCGGCTCGCCTTCTGTTTTGTGTGTAATGCTCTATGAGTCAAATTAAGCGATACTGGCACACCAAAACCTTAACTGACGTGATAAGTGCATTTCCAGATCATATTGAAGACGTTCGTTCACCTAGAACTCTCACAGAAAGACGCGCAGGTAGTTTCTCGAGCAAGATTTGCACTAGATTTTAAAAGAAAATCTGGGTTTTGCAAAGACCATCACTCCATTACTTGCTTCACCGTTTTTGCTCAAATACATTTGTCCTGAGCACAGACCAACTGAGGATGCTAGCTGCTGAACGCATACACTTCAGTAAGAAGTGTCCCTTAACTGAAGGTCAACTTTTCCATCTACTGTCTCTGTCTGTGTGAATTAGATTATCGACAGGTGACTTTACATAGCACTGACCTCACTCCTTCCTGCTATAATCATCGTGTAGGACGGGAGGTGTGCTTGTGGTAGTTGACCCGTAATACAGAGCCCGCTTGGCTGTGGTGTTTTCGCGATGAACGCTGATTCACGTGTTATTCTACCAGATAAGCCGATACGGCGGCTACCTCCGGTTCGTTGTTTTCGACAACAAAAACGGTTGCTGGAGTACGGTCGCTGCACGCAGCCTAGCTTCTGTTAACTACAAATGAGCGTTCCGTGCTCCGTATGATCAAAATTAAAGAACCGTTGCATGCAACCCAATTTAACGCAATGAGTACGTCCACAGTATTAATCATAAGTTTCTGCCAACCCCCTGTCTCCACATGTGTATACCTAACAAAACTCTGGTTGGACTTGCAATAAATTCTTCTGTCAAGTCAATTGTAACTCGAGGAGGTGAAGTTTAAGTGAAATCAGTATTTATGGAAGTGTGCGCAATCTGGTTCCTGCAAGGGCAGCTGAGCATACTAACCTCCCTTATTTTGCATGATCCGGGTGCTAACTCATTTCATGAGAGTTAAGTATCCACTTTGCGGGAAGACGCGCTCGCCGATCAGGAAATGCGACAGGTTCGTCCCATTGCGCATAGCTACTACTATACGCTCGAGAAGGAATGCCTATCGAAGACAGAACCATTTTAGCTAAGTCTATCAGGTGGACCCGCCGTTCGTTATCTTCTATCCGATATTTATGGACTTTGCTCCTGGAAACTATTATAAAATACCCATATAGCGCTTCTGTATCGTGCTATGCACAAAATTGTATGCCTAGAGCCCTCTCAAGCCCTCAGCATAGCTACCAGTGATAGGCGCAGAAGGGAGGACCGACTATTGTAACTGGGAATACGCAAGATTTCAAAAAACACGAACAACCTGATTCCCAAACTCCCAGCTTTTTTACCTGTAAAAGGGCAGTTTGAATCAATCCTAGGATAATATAAAGAAAATTTTTGATGTCCATTACGATTATAAGACAAGCGAGTGTATAAATAGAGTGGCATAATATTCTACTAAATACGGTCACCCATGCAGGTCAAAACAGAAATGCGTGGTATTTAAAAAAAGCCAAAACTACTGACCATTACATTTGGAAGACATGGAAAATATTCATTTTAGGCAGTCCTCTCCTGATATGCGGTTTCTTGGAGGGCAAATAGTACAGATGCGAAGATAGCTAGCGCAAGAGCTCACAATCGTGGGGAGGGGGGGGGGTGAAAAATTTAAAAAAAAAAAAAAAAAAGGTTAGGGGTTTTAAAGGCGAAGGGTGTCTTGGGGGGGGGGGGGGGGGGGGGGGAGCCCGAAGAAAAGCCCGTGGGGTTCTGAGAACTGACGTTGGAATCAGAATGTGATCAGCGACTGGACAGGTACACCCAGTTCCTTTAACTTCGCACGACCATTGAGATCAGCGAGTTCAACGAGGACAACACAACCGACCGGTTCTGCGGAAGCCTTTCGCACAAGTTTGCAGGCAGCTGTAAGGGTGCCGCCGATGGCAATGAGGTCATCAAGTACAAGTACACGAGCTCCTGGAGATAGGGCAGATTTTTGAAGTTCCAAAGTTGCCTTGGGGGAAATGAAGGCAAGGGAAAGTGTTAGTGTGGAAGGCCGACAGTTCGGGAAAACACCAAAAATTAACAATATAAGACTTGTTAGAATGAGAGCGTTTAGAGTTCCTCTAAAAAGAGGCAGAAACAGATACCATAATACGACGGACTCCCCTAATGGCAATGTTCCGGAACCAAAGGAGAGAGTGGTTCCAGTAGAACAATGGTCCCTTTTTCGTCCCACTGCGCCGTGATTGCGTATATGGGCGGTATTCTGTGCACTGGCCGGGGTAGTCTACAAGCCGTCATCGAAATCGATGCTCGACCACCCACACACAAGCTCCCACGTCCACCTGAGAAAAACCCTACGCGCACGAACGTCTCCTGTATTTGCTTTCTCCCCCCTCTCCAAATGCGGCGCCTGGATCGACACTTTGCGCTGGCAAATTTTGCCGGCGTATCCGTAGGGCGAAAAACCCGTGTTCAGCTTAGGACGGAAATTCACATAGCAAAATCAAGAAATAGGACTCTCCGGTTAGTGCGCCCGCTGTTTATTAAACCCAATTTGGTCTAGGCCCGAGGTGGGCTTAATAACCAGCGACTACTGCATAAATATTTGGCTTAACCGAGTCTGCTCAGACTGCACTTTATGCACGTAGTCGCTCCCTACACCTCTACCCCAGACACCCCTCCCCCCTATTTGAACGCGTGTGCCCTGAACACGGGTTTTTCGCCCTACGGATACGCCGGCAAAATTTGCCAGCGCAAGGCGTCGATCCAGGCGCCGCATTTGGAGAGGGGGGAGAAAGCAAATACAGGAGATGTTCGTGCGCGTAGGGTTTTTCTCAGGTGGACGTGGGAGCTTGTGTGTGGGTGGTCGACCATCGATTTCGATGACGGCTTGTAGACTACCCCGGCCAGTGCACAGAATACCGCCCATATACGCAATCACGGCGCAGTGGGACGAAAGTAGGACCATTGTTCCACTGGAACCACTCTCTCCTTTGGTTCCGGAACATTGCCATTAGGGTCCGGCCGACATTTTTGGGGCAGCCAAGACCAAAAATGCTGATTACGTCAACTGGCAATATCAGCTCCTGTTTTATTTGCTACTGCTTCTTTAAAACCGGAAAGTAAACGCTCGTGCAGGCGTACGCATTAACGATTACAAGTTTCGTGCAGGATATAAACTACACTACGTACACTTAAAAGTGAGCATTTTACATTGACTTGGCCAGATAACAAACGGACTAAACCTCCCTATTGTAGACCAAATGACCAGAAATTTCAGTCACTTTTTATGTGCAAATTTATCGTCATCATAAACTAATTTACTATAAGCCACCGTCCCTGTGTCTACTTTGTTGTGGGGCACACGATGGACATCGTTGGTAACGGCTGTCGCATACAATGACGTTATCTAGTTTAATATAATTTTTCGTGTTAATAAAATATCATAAACAGGCTACAAGACTACTATAGAACAAATTAGAAAGATCCGAAAACTTCCAGCATGTATCATTAAAAAAACAGACAAACAGTATTTAACGAGGAACATAAAAATCGTTTGGTTGGTAGACGACAGAATAGATTGGACGTATTCACATATCAGCACATTTAACAGGTTTAGTACCAGTTAAATTCATAAATTCAATAACCAGAATACATCTGTGCTTATGATCATTACTGCATCTTTGGAACTACCTCAGACGCGAGCTTTGCGCACTGCAATTGCAACCCTTCAACGAACTCAACACTATCGCATGATTCAACGGAAATAAGGTGCGAAATTAAATGTAGCATTTCCATGTTTACTGTGGTAGTGGGTGCCCCTAACCATTTTGACTCCAAATAGGGTAAGGTGAGACAAAACTGACATGTTATCCATGGTCCTTTTGGTGACATGAAATGCCATCATCCAGATACGGTTTAGGATAAAGTTAAATAACCTCCTAGACAACTGAAGAGCGTGTTCAATAGTCTGTAATCCATTCACACCCATACATAAATTTTGTTCTTAAAAGCACACAATAGAATTACTGTTAACGCTGTATTTTTCGGCCGATATGAATTTGTAGGGTCAATTTCTGCCGAAATCCGATAACGAGTAAGGGAAAATGGAACAAACTGAAAGAAAAATGAGTACAGTCAGAGCGTGGGCAAGAACGGGCAAATAAAACTGGAAAATCATTGTTTGAAATTTGCAAATAGTGTCTAAAGCACGCTGACTCCATCGTATAAATTCCAAATCCTCCCCCCCCCCAAAAAAAAGCAAGGTAAGAATCGTCGCAGCACACTTACTAACCTTTCCGTATTCCAGTTCGTACTCCTCGGAATAGCATTCACCAGGAAGTTTGTTGGCCTTTCTGATAGGGACAAAGGCACAATTTAGCTTAACGGCCAGCATAGGTCCGAAGAGAAACCCCCGAGCATCCATACCAACGATAGCATCCAGCGGCTAATTTCTTGTTCACAATGAACCGTTGGACACCTACCTTATTTTTCGCGTAATGTTCGGCAACTAATTCAGCGAGCACATCTATGGACTCTTGAATCAACGCAGGATTCCTAAAAATTCCGAAAATGTCCCTGAACTTGACGTTGGGAAAAGCAAATTCCGTTTACTTGAACTGGATTCCCATCTTCGGAAAATCAGGATAATTAATAATGGCGTCCTTAATCCTTTGGATTCTAATAATACATTACAACTGCTGAAACGAAGCTGCCTACCTTGCGTCCATAACCTGAAGTAATTTCGTGCGAGGGACACTTTTAGGACAAGCAAAAACCAGACCATCTCGCGGTTCATGTTTTTATAAAATTGTCAGGGCCTGTTAACCTTCCTATTGGTCGCCGACGCCCTTCGGTGATTTGTTATTTTCCTATGCGGGTACTGAAATATTCCTGATTGATAGCAATGACAACGGCAAAAGCAACGATATTGTCGGCATATGAACCGGTATCTGAAACGCTCTGATAATTTCTGCGAGGGCAAAAATTCGCACTTCTTGTTGAATTAAAGGAGACAATCAGGCGATTTAGGAATGAACGATGTAACGAATAAATAAATTGTATTAGAAAACGCTTATATCCAACTCTCCCCATTATTTCCTACACAAATAGATGTCAGCTAACTTGCTTATAACTTAAATGGGTTTGGTGACTGGAAGATCTCCTCCATTTTATTTTTCGCTTTGATATTATATGCTACCTTCACTGAATTTCAGCCCATATCCCTGCTATTGGTCCATAAAGTATGCGGGCTCTTGGCCCTACTTATGTGTTGTTTAAATTTATCAATAACCAATTTTGTTAAAACTAAATACAACACACTTTTTCACACTTTCGGTTTTGACGTGTGCTAGCAACTTTCTTGCTAATCACTCTCCACGGCTCAACTCTCTCCTCACCTGCCGCTGTTTATTTTGCCCTTCAACGACACCTCTCTGGTGATCACTCTCGGGCTCCAGGAGAATCCAGCGACAATTTGCAAACGAGTTTTCTCCCCATTTTTGCAACTCACAGCCCAACGAACTTGGATCCAGTCCTCGCAGAGTTATCCCTTGGCAAGTCGACTACTTGACTACTGCCGGCTAGGATCGAGAAGGATCTAAGTGAGTTGTATCATTTCTAACCTTCACCGTCAATCTCTTTACTGGATTTTACGACTTTTCCACTAGAATAGT
>JAYGXS010000003.1:62316569-62335946 GCA_036362985.1 Ligula intestinalis
ACCGTCAATCTCTTTACTGGATTTTACGACTTTTCCACTAGAATAGTTTAGTAAATCCCTTATTAGCAGTTAGTCTACCCTCGAAAGTTTTCCATTGCGTATTTGCTAATACGTTTTTGTATATTTGTAGTGATAAAGTCTCTACAAGTATAAGTACTTCTTCCCTGATTATACTGCTCCCCTATCATTCACTTCTAAGTGATCTGTCTCTTTTTTTTAGATCAAGTTCTCTTTGTAATAATCTGCCAAACGATATTAGATTGGCAAATAATTCATCCACCTTCAAGCAAAGACTTTGTATTTATTTGAAGACTGACTCAAATAATCTTTAATTTTCCACATATTTTCCGAGCACATTTCGCCGTGACTTTGAGGATAAACCATCGGAAATTTATCAGAGGTCCTTAAATTAACAATCCATGTATTGTGTCGCCCTCGAACCCCAATATCTTTCCTTATAGTTTTATCCTATGCCCAGTAGCGTCCTACCCTGCTCCCCCATGTTCCTTCGAAAAGCAGTTTTCTTAGGTACCTTCTTTTTTAAAGAGGGGTTCCTTGAACCCTCCTCCACTTTCATTGCAAGCATTATACCCTTTCGGAGAATACGTCTATCTGATAAGCAGGGTTGTTTTTTCCATCTGAACAAGTTGGTAATTCTCCACGTCAAGTCAAGTCAAGTCAAGTCAAATTTATTAAAGGAAATATAGGCAAACGCCTTTGAACTCCCTCTTGGTACATAGGATTTAAGAAATGCATCGGCAAAGCCGAACATTCTAAAGAAGTCGTTGACACAGTTTCAAACGACTACTCGCTTGTTTCAAGTAATTAACTCACACGCAGTTTACACGAGCCAGCAGTGTAACTGAGGAAGAATAGCAGACAGTGAAAAAACTCCTAAGGCTGGCTCATAATTCAAAATGGAATGTCATTTTTGGTTTTTAGGAGAAAAACTGTCGCTCGTGGGGAAGCATGTGAATGATAGGGGCATGATGCTTCTGTGAATGTTGACGATAGCCATGGCGTCCATGACGAGTAATATCTACACCCGAAGGACCATACGAGGAGGAGACCTCGGAGTCACGAGAACGTCCCGAAGACCGGAGATGCGACCATGATACGCCTTTGCTGTGCCAAGAGCCGAGGAACCCACCACGTTGTCAGCAGTCGGTCGATACGAGAAAGGGTGTGAGAGGGCCGCATAGCATAGGACCATAGGTGCGGTAGGTGCGTCCTCAGACATGATCGGCGCAGACCCCACTAAAACTGTCTCCTTCTTATTAAAGGCTGTTCCCCCTTCCTCGGAACTGTGTGCTTAAGTTCCATTACTCCAAGAGTTATGTTCCTGTTGACCTCTATGTTTCCAGTTTAATACACACTGGTGTGAAAATAAGTCCCCTAGCCAACTACCATTTAAGTGATACTTGAAAAGTGGCCCCACCTCCCGTTCGGTCTCCTTGCCCTTCAATTACCCTTTTAAGCAACGCTTCCTCCCCACTTCATTAAGGGACGACTAGTTCAAGAGCTGCTTGCTATTGCATCGCCCTCCCCCTCTGGGTCGATTACAGCTGTCACCGCCGTTGACCTCAAGTGCTTGCAATTTCTCCCCCCTCCCTTGCGGGCACAGTATGGTCTCTGTTCGCAATAACCCTCCCCCCACGCGCTGGTGTTTTCAGAAAAATCCTGAGGTCATAGGAATGGCCTCCTGAAATCGAAAAATTAGATCCATGCTACCTCTCCTACTAACACACAAGCTTTCCCAAAACTTGTTTCGCCCTGCGTGGCGTTATTTTTGAGCTTGCGTTATTTCCTTGCATAGAGTTTGGCCATTTGGCCGGCTCCCTTCGTTCTTGACTAAATGTATCCATTGTTAAGATTTGTACTTTGCTTTTCCTTTAATATTTGTTAAATAGTACCGTACCATCTTTATAGTGATCTCTGGTTTCGACGTATGTGTGGCTGCTGAATACAGTTGGAGAAGTCAAGAGACGAAAAAAGGGTGTTTTGATGTTGGGTCACATCTTTAATTAAGTTAGTACATGCCTGCTCAAAAGTAAGAGTCTGCGTTTGTGTCTTCTATGTGGCTAGAAAATTCAGATAACCTGCTCCGTCTTTGATGATCTTCCTTCACATATACTTAAGCAAATAAGTTTGATTTTCTTTTAAAAAGATTCGTCCCTTCACATAAAAAGTCGAAAGTCAGGATCGACAGTGAACCTTTCAAATTCAAAGAAAAGGGTCACATTTACATTGATCGATTTATCTAAGAGAAGAGACGACTCATATTCTTAGTTTTCCTTATATTAATTATCCGTAAGTACAAGTAATACTTTTTGAAATATCTGCTGCTATTTCCGTCGTTTGTTTGGTTAGATACTTTTTCTGATTTCTCACGTATCATTCTGCACTCCATTTGTCTTGCTTTCAACAGCTTATATAAGCTTAAACCTTCAGAATATTTCTGAAATCCAGAAAATTTCTGTAGTTATACTGATTGTCGTTTCAAAAAGAATGAAGCCACAGTTTCATTTAGTAAAACCCATGCCTCTAGAACCACGTGGTACTTGAGGGGAGCTACTAATATAATCAGTAATATCAGTCTTCAGTCTGACATTAGTATTCAGCCGAGCGTTAAGACCGAACAAGTAGATGAGTCTGCGACGAAAAATTGCAACAAATTTATGCTCAAATTTGGCTCGATTCTTCCCATTCTTGGGATCGTAGTCAGGTCAGGTCAGGTTTTATTGAGGGAAATATAGGTAAATACCTTTGAACTCCCTATTGGTACAGTTTTTTCAATGCATTTGATCTGCAGAACATTTCAGATCAGTGGCGTTGCCAAAAATTTGAGGGCCGACAGTGAAAAAACTCCTTAGGCATTGTTCAGAAGTCTAGGGGTTTGAATGCCATTTTAGAGATTTAAGGAGAAAAACTGTCGCCTGGGGGAGGGGGGGTGCAAAGTATATTCGAAGCGGATGGCCTGTGCTAAGAGTGTTTGAAGCATGTCAGGGAGAGTCCATCGCGGTTTTCGCCATAATACCAAGGGTCCCACGAAGAGAAGGTTGCGGAGGTCACGCGAACCTCATCGAGTGTCGGTGATGCGCCCATCGTGCACCCTTGTTGGTTTAACGAGTCTGCCTGCTAATTGACAGAAGAAATATAATCGGTAGTTTTCTAAGCAAACATATTACTGAAAATTAGCAAGTAGTATGTTTTTTATAATGTGATTATTCCACAATTTGCATTCGGCAACTGGCAGTTTATTTTCGGGGGCTCAGTGGCTATTTGTTCTAACTTAATAGTGTCGTAAACATGCCTACAGATGCGTCTGACGTGTGCTCAGATGGCAACATAACAATGTCCGCGGGCAGAGCATTCCAGGCCTGAATTGGGAAAAGTTTTACAAATCCGCGTAGCCTCGGATCACAACGTTTGGTGGACTCGAATCTTGCAATCCTTGTTAGTTCTTAACTAACATATTACTTAAAATCAGTGAGTAATATGTTTATATACATATATATATAATTTCATTCTCGCCATATCCAAGTTTTAGTGGGCATTTCGGGTATGAAAATCTAAATTTCGCTTGAATGCATCCACAGATGGGGACATAACAATTTCCTCGGGGAGTGCATTCCAAGCTTCAACTACTCTATTACCAAAGAAGAACTTGCGTGTGTCTAGTCTGGCCCCTGTTATGCGTAGTTTGAAGAGATGCCCTCTAAAGTTCGTCGTTGTTGCTAACTCGAAGAAGTCGCCAGGTAGAAGACAACAGTCCTGCCCGCGCATTATACGAAATGCTTGTATCAGATCGCCACGTAGCTGTCTGTAACTTAACGGAAATAGATCGAGATTAGCTAAACGTCTTTCGTAGGGTAAAAAGCTCTGACCGGTAACCAGTTTGGTCGCGCGCCTTTGGACCTTTTCGAGGGAATTTAGGTCTTTCGCGGTCCAGGGTTTCCATGCTTGCATTGCGAACTCCAACTTCGGCCGCACAAATGTTCCAAAGACCTTAGCAAAGCAGTCTTTATCGAAGGCACAGAAAGCCCTTTTGACAAGATACAGGACGGACATCGCAGACTTGGCTACTTTTGCGCAGTGCAGCGAGGGCTTAAGAGACGTAGAGATCCATACTCCCAAATCTTTCTGCGCGTCGACTTCTTGCAGTTGGATGCCATTTAGGCTGTAAACCATGGGGTTCTGAGAGCTGGGTCGGCCAACTCGTAGGACACTGCATTTGTTCTCATTAAACGGCAAAAGCCAGTCTTGAGACCAAGTTTGAAGACGATTTAGGTTTAGCTGCAAATGTTCTTCGTCAGCTGAATTTATGATGACGTTCCAAATCTTAATGTCATCGGCAAACATAGCCACATCGCAGTCCAGTTCACGGACGGAGTCATTGACGCATATAATGAACAGTATAGGGCCAAGGACAGAGCCTTGGGGGACACCGCTCTCGACTGCAACGTCTGCCGACTGCTGGTCACCAATATGGACAGTTTGAGAGCGACCAAGTAAGAAGCTTTGAATCCACTTCAGCAGATTTCCTCGAACACCTATTTGGCTGAGTTTGTGCAGAAGTCGTTGATGTGGGACGCTATCAAAAGCCTTCTTGAAGTCGATGTAGATTACATGAAGCGGATTTCCTCCATCAACTGCCCGAGTCCAGCGTTCCAAACAATGGAGCAGGTTCGTCACGCAGGACCTGCCTCTGCGGAACCCATGTTGCGCATCCGATAGAAGGTTATGCTGCTCTAAGAAACGCATCAGCTCTCGTTTTACTACTTTTTCCATAATCTTGCAACAGATCGAAGTGAGGCTGATTGGTCTATAACTGTTTGCAGAAACCTTTCTGCCGCCTTTATACAACGGTGTGATCCGTGCGGATTTCCAATCGGCGGGTAAACAACCTGCGTTAAACGAGGTACTGAAAAGCATAGAAAGCGGTTTGGCTAGCTCCCCAGCAAGTTCATTCAGTAATTTAGGCGGGATGTCATCGGGACCGGATGATTTCGAGTCGTTTAGTGCCATTAACTCCTGAAGAACGGTTGCTTCGGCGAAGGTCACATTTTCAATCTTTGGACCGTCATCTAAGCCATAGTTTGGAGGAATGAATCCGATTTCAGTTGTAAAGTTCGATTTGAAAAATTGTGAAAGATGCTCAGCTTTTGCTCCATCCTCACTCATTTCTGTTCCATCGCTAGCCTTCAGAAGGGGAACTGGGTCCCGGTTTCGTGTGGTCTTTCTTAAGTAGCCATAAAATAGCTTCGGATTTTTAACTGCCCGGTTTAGTAAATCTTTTTCAAAGTCTTTGCGCGCTTTGAAGATAAGTCGCTTCACGAGGTTCCTCTGCGTTTTGTATGCATTTAAAGATACCGGATTTCTGTCTGCTCTATACTTTCTAAACAATCTCCCCTTTTTATTTATCTCTTTCTTCAGCGCTTGAGTCAGCCACTGAGGTTTGTTGTTTAGCTTCTTCCGTGTAATCGGACAGTGGTTTCTCAGGAGAGTATGCAATAACTCACTGAACCATCCCCAATCATCAGCTATATTGCCAGAAAAAACCAATTCCCAATTTATGTTGTTTATTTCGGCCTTCATTTGATCAAAGTCACCACGCCAAATATTCCTTCTAACCTTGGTGGGTTGTTCGGGTACCGAAAATATAGAATAGTCCCAATTTAGTATGATGTGATCACGTTTACCTAGAGGAGGTAGAGATTGCACCTCGTCGATGCTGTCCAGCGATTTCGTAAGTACCAGGTCTAGGCAGTTTGATTGCTGCCCCTCACGCCCCCTGGTGGGAAATAGAACATGTTGACTGAGAGATGCATTAAGTGTCAGAGCTAGTAAACGCCAGTCGAATGCTTGCTCTGGGCCTCGTGCGTATGATGAACCCCAATCGATAAGCGGGGCATTGAAGTCTCCCATGATCAAGACGTCGGGCCGAGCAGCTAATCTCGGTAACTCTTCTAGTAGACCAGTGTCAGCCTCATGATCATATCTAGGCGGACGGTACACGGTCAGAACTTCCAGGCTGGGTGATTCCGGTACCTTTATAGTAAGCCAGATGGTCTCGGTGCTGCAATGAAACCGCTCTGTTTTTTCCGAGACTAGCAGTCCATGTTTGACGTAAGTTATAATTCCTCCTCCTTGGCGCCCTCTTCTATCTCTCCGGAACAGATTATAGCCAGGTAGTGCCACTTCACGGTCATCCACGTTTTCAGACAGCCAGGTTTCTGTCAGAGAGATAATGTCGGGAGAAAGGTCATATATCTGCACTTTTAGTTCATCTAACTTGGACAACAGACTCTGTGCGTTGGTGTAGAAGAATTTAAGTGACATATTTTTGACGAATTTTTTCTCGGTGGAATTTGAACTTTGCTTGACATCGGCTGTGTAAGCCACGCTCAGGCCATTGTTCGAAGTATTATCGGTTGGTTCAAGAACCTCATATTCCTGTGAATTATCTTCCCGTTCGAGATTACCAGGCTGGTCTCGCCATTTTTTCTTCTCGAAAGTAATTCTGCCACAAGTTCCCGACGTTTGAGCCGTTCCGTCGATGAGCATATCTCTGCAGTTTTTTCCCATGATTTCAAGTGTCTAGACGCACTCGTTCATTTGGTTGCGAGCGAATCACAGGACAGAGAGAAAAGAAAGCAAAACTTCATTATGTGAAACGTTCCGAAATCTATTTGGCCAATGGAAGTTGCTGTGCATTTTCTGTTCTCTTTTGGATTTAATTAGAAAATAGCAGACGCCATTAAGTCACTTTAAGTCACTTTATTAAGGAAAGAAGGCTTTCGCCCTTGAGCTCCCTATTCATAACCAAAATCGCATAATAGGTCCACCGTAACAATAGTACATACTACAAATGTACAAATGAATGTCATCCCGTAGCAATAATCAACCCATTTAACTTAAGCCCTTTTCATCCGCTGAAGTTGAGTTCATTTCCAAACACCGAGATCTTGCTTCCAACTATCTGGAAAATAAAAAAAAGTATCACCTTTCTAATGATCTCACTCCAATGGAACGAAGAACAGAGTTGAATCCTTCTGATAGAGCTTTGACCTCACCACAACCCACTCAAGTTCCCGGTCGTAGCACTATGAAGCCTAGGGGATCACGTAGTCTTACTCCTGCCAAACATGGCGATATGGATCTATAGTGTGGTCCACAAACTGCGAGCAAGGTACGCTCCATTTCAATATGGGTACCTGGTTTTAGGTAGTAGAATGGTTGGGGCATACTGGGTAACAAATCAGTGCGCAATAATCATGCAAATTAAAAAAATTAAGTATGGAAGGTGGGAAGGAGGTTCGCTGTTATTGTAAATGTTGGCCTTCCAAACACCCTTCTATAGATCCCTGCCAACCTGGCTTACCACTCCCCGTTACTGTAATAAATTGAAGGTTTAAGGCTCAAAGGGCCCTTTCATTACAAACTTAGTGCTATCGTAAAAAGAAAAAATCAAAATTGGTAATCACAGCTGCGTTTAAGCAACTGTATGACAACAGGAACTAGAAGCATGTTACGCGTGGTAAAATGGTAAGTTAGATCCGATTAACAACGAACTCTCTTATAAAATAAAAGCCGTGGTCAGTTCAAAAAATAAGCTCATCCAGTTCATATGCAGAGACACATCATTCAATGGGGAAGTTTGGTTCAATCTCTGCCTTGCAGTATTGTAGATTGAAAAAACCTTGCAGCTGGTTTTGATGGCAGTCGAGACAGCTAACCTATGTTTGCGAGGCATCGTCGTCATTCAGCAGCGAAGACCGAATATGCATAGCTGTCAAGCATGATGCTGACCTGAACTATTTAGGAAACAGATTATGCTAGCTATGCTATAAATATAAACAACTAATAAATAAATAAATATCTTTGCATGTCTTTTAGATTAAATTCATTATCAACCACAAAATTTCATATCAATTTCTAGATGCTACCGGAGAACACTTAGAGATGTAAAATTATTTTGTGTTTTTACTTTTAAAAAGTTACTTTTAAAAAAAAGGTAAGTCACGCTGTTGATAGGGGATGCCTTTGACCTGTCAAAGTCATTGCCAAATTTTGAAAAACTTGATCCGTTTCACAACCCTGACAATGGGTTTCGTGGTCTTTCGTGATGCTCATCGCAGTTATTCTGCTTTCCTTAGCGTGTCGGTGGACTCTGCAGTCGGCAAGGTCGCATCTCCAGCATTTCGTTGATGATCTCCTGACCTCTACTCTCCCCTTATTGATTCGATTTCGTTGTCCGCGATGTGACTCTCCTCTCTCACTTCCTAATGGTTGATCCTGCAGCCAGTCGGGCGGTGTGACGGCGGTGAACAGTAGCCTGTGCTGCTCTGTGATTTCTTCAACGACCATAAGCGCTTCGAATGCTCATGCGTCCTCATCAACAAACACAATCCTGCCTCATTCTACCGCAACAATCATACCAACCAACCTCTTTATTTTTGTAGGAGCTGTTTATTTCTCCTAATTTTTCTTTTTTAAGGTAGGAGTCCACTGAAATCCACTTCCAAGGTAGGAGTTTTTTCACTGCTTCCTCCTTAGTTCACCACACTTTCCAGATACCATTGACTATTATTTTAGGATGCAGGTATGAAGGCGGATATAAAATTATCTGTTAACCTTCGCAGTCGGTGCGGTTTTCGAGTAGCGTCATGCAGGTCAGACCCAACCTTAAGCTTTCTTCTCTAGAAAGTTAAAACCTGCTGAATCGCACTACAGCATATTTGGACGGGAGATTGTCGCTGTGAAATACATCCAGCACTAGCTCAAAGGCATATAATTTACTGTTTTCTCTGACCACAAGCTACTTCTCTATGCCTTGAAGTCCCAGTTAGACCATTTGAATCCCCAGGAGATTCGCCAGTCGGACTACATTTTTTTAGTTCACCTCAGATATCCACCATATCAGTGGGTCACGCAATGAGGTGGCTGACGCATTTTTCAGGCCCTCTCTCACTTGCTTTTGGGATCGACCTCGCTGAGCTTGCTGCCGAAAAATGCCATGTCGCCAATACCGTCGAAGGCGTTTAGGTCGACCGCTTCCCCACCACAACCTAGCTCCTCCCTTGACCGTGCGAGTCATATTATTCCCCCGTTTAATGCGTTATCGAACACGTCGGGCCTGAACCACGAAAAATTTGATTTGCATGGCAGTAGCCCAAACTGGTATAGTTTTAAATCTAATCAGAGTTGCCGTTCAGGAAATTCATTGATTAGGACCACTAGTCCTTACGCAAACGGCCCCAACACGAATTTTATGTCACCATCTCCCCTCTCAGTTCCTTTACCCACCCTCATCCACCCAAACCCGCAAACTTCTACATGCCTTCTAGCCTCCCCGCATTCCTCCTTAATGGCCCAGAAGCTTATTTTGGTCTATCTTCTCCTCATTTTCCCATGCCAGAAAGTGAGGTCCCTAGATATATCACACCTTATCAGCCATCCATTATTGGCTACCCATATACAAATAGCTCCATACCCGTCAGTACTTATTCCCCAAATAAAAATGGCCTACAGTTTGCCTATCCACATCCAAATTCTTTTTTATGAATAACGATAGCCCTAGTTCTGCCACTTGAAACACACTACATGTCATAGTGCTCAATGCCAGGTCCGTTATAAATCAAATGGCTCAACTTCGAGCTATCGCTTTCGAGATGATGCCCGATGTTATATGCATAACAGAATCTTGGACCCATCCAAACATTTCTGACTCCTCCCTCATCACAGACGAGTATGATCGCTATCGTCGTGATCGCATCAATAAGCGTGGTGGTGGTTGTCTTCTCTATATTAGAACGTCATGTAGGCACTTTCCGTTCTACCTAAATAGCACGTCCTTCTCTGTAAATTACTGTTTCGCTTCCATTATCCTGTCACCCCGGCAAAAGGCGATTATCGGATGTGTTTATAATCTTCCTAACTCTTCATCTGAAGAAGATGCAAATCTGTGTGAGATATTCAATTTTATTTCAGAATCCACTTTTGGAGTTAAAATTACTGCTGGAGATTTTAATTTTCCTGAAATCGACTGGATTTCAAATTATTGTCCACCTAAATTTCAGCCTTTCCTTGACACCAGTAATTTTTCTAACTGGTCTCAACTGATTCGTTCCCCAAAAAGACAGAATCATATCCTAGATCTGATTTTACGAACGGTATTGCTCCCCTCTTCGTTGACTTTAAGCAGGACAGCTTCCAAACTGATCACACATAAATTCACTGTTGTCTTCCGCTTCCTGCTACGGAAAAGGCTAGTGCTGGTCGTACCTATCATGCTTATGACCTCGCAGACATTAGCTTAATCAACAATTTTCTTGTCTCATTAGACTGGTAGAGTCTTTCCTTCATTAACGACGCTGCATATCATGCTGAACTCATATCGGTCGTTTCTAATAAAATGCTGCAATTTTTGCCCACTAAAATTGCGAAAACCTACGCACCAGAATCGACCATCCCTCATTTTGTTTTGCCCCGACAAAAGAAGTTGAGGAAGCAGCTGAAAGATCGATCTAGTAGTTCGCTGTCTGTGCATCTAAGGATCGCCGAGATCTTCGAATTAGCGTCCAAGATTCGTATTGCGCGTGACCAGCATAGGGAATCTTGCGCCCTGAGCGAGTCAAACTCTGCAAAATCGGTTGCACAACTGTTTCGTCGTAGGTCCTCCGCTAAACGAGGAATTGAAATACCCCCGTTGCTTAATGAAAATAAACCATTTGTACTCGATGAGTCTGACAAGGCTGAATTGTTAAATGCTTTCTTTGCGAAGCATTTTACGACAGAATCTGAACCGGTCCCGTCGTTTAAACCATACTCAGACAATACTCTCGGGAACATTGATTCCTCCATAGAATAAATTCGAAAGCATATACTTCGTCTAAAAATTCGCAGTCTTCGGGAATTGACGGTATTCCCAACTCAGTTATCAAAAGAGTGTCGACCTTTCCCAAATTATTTAGCCATATATTTTCTGTCTATCTCTTCAATGGTTTATTTCCTGACACTTGGAAGAAATCCATTATTCTTCCAGTCTTTAAGTTAGGATATCGTTTGGACATAAATAACTACCGCGGTGTTCATAAACCCCGGCACTAGCCAAGCTTCTGGAAGAGATCATTTTTAATCAAGCTCTCGATTTTTGCCTAGAAAACAAGCTTTTAAGTGACTCGCAGCATAGTTTTCTACCCGGGCGATCATGCGAGATGCGTCACTTAGCTATTCTTAACCACGTCACTTCCCCCATAACGAGCAGCAATCTGCAGTTGTTATCTACTTTGACCTGAGCAAAGCCTTTGACAAGGTACCGCACAGATGGCTTCTGGTAAAATTGGAAGCAATTGGCATCCGTCCCCTCTCCTCGAATTCATCGGCTCCTACTTGTCTAAACACAGCCAGAAGGT
The DNA here is from genome assembly GCA_036362985.1 of Ligula intestinalis. Taxonomy (NCBI): domain Eukaryota; kingdom Metazoa; phylum Platyhelminthes; class Cestoda; order Diphyllobothriidea; family Diphyllobothriidae; genus Ligula; species Ligula intestinalis. The sequence continues at coordinate 62,327,987 of JAYGXS010000003.1, forward strand.
CTTAGTAGGTAAAGGTTACTCCACTGCTCAGCTGATTATGAGTGGCGTTTTTCAAGGCACTGTCTTGGGTCCTTTACTCTTCATTCTATACATAAACGAAATTTCGACTGTTCTAAAAAATTCACACAATCTCATTTATGCAGACAACCTCAAATTCATATACTCATTTTCTAAGGACACAGCCAATATATGCGTTGATAAAATAAATGCAGACCTACTTACACTCTCACGTTGGCGTGCTACTTGGCAGATGGAATTCTCTCCATCCAAATGTAGTTTCATGTGTTTCGGTCCCACCAAGCTTCCCCGTCCCCTAGTCTTTCAAAATACTCCACTTTAAGAACGATCCACTATAAAAGACTTAGGTCTAAGCTACACAAATAAACTAGCATTGTTGCCTCATGCAGATCGAATATCTGCGAAGGCTGCACAGATATGCGGTTTTATATCACATAATTTCTCCCTGCTGGAAATAAAGTTAAAACTTTATCGCATGTATGTTCTACCCATCCTAGAATACTGCTGTCCCCTCTTTGGTCTAATGAATGCTTCTGACCGCGGTTAGGTTGAACATGTACAGAGGATGTTTGCTCGCAAAATATTCGCTCTTCCTCGATCCACTATTTCTTATACGGAGAGATGTCAGTTAGCGAACATGACATTTCTTTGGGTAAGAAGACTCGAAGCGGGCCTCTGCTTCCTTTTTCACGTTAACTCTACCCCTAACCTCCCACAAATCGACGCTCTTATTCCCGCAGATAGACCTTATGCCGCTCGTATTTCCTCCAGAATTATTGCACCCCCATTTAGCTCCACATCGAAGCATCCTCGCTTGTTTGCCTCCAAATATTCCTTCTCCTGGAATAATATTCTCCTCGAAATTAGGCTGTCGTCTAACTTAGCAGTTTTTAAAATCAAATTACGTAATCACTTAACTTCGGAAGATATAAAGTCCTTGTTATCCGTCTCCTTCCCAAACACACAACTTTTGGACTTTGTAAAAGGTCCTCCGGTATTTGATGTGGTTATATTTCTATCACATTCTTTTCCATATATGTCTATTTCTTCCTCTATAGAGTGGTATTTGCAACGATATTTTGTCCCCGTCTCTGTCCAGTGATCATTGCCCTTCTCCGTTCCACGTTTAACAACCTTGACGATAGGCTTCATGGTCTCTAATCGTGCTCACGGTGGTTCTGCTATTTTTGCCAGCTCATCGCTGGACTCCGCAGTCCACAAGGTCGCATCTCCGGCGTTTCGGTGATGATCAAGTGACCACTGCCGTTACCTCATCTTTTCGACCCTGTTGTCCACGATAGCCTCCTCCGGTCTCACCTCCTTGATGTTCGATCATGAAGCCAGTTGGGCGGTGTTACAGTGGTGAATGACAGACTCTGCTGCTATATGATTTCTCCAATTGACAAGACGCATTTCCAACCATCATATGTTCTCATCAACAGTCCTGTCTCATTGCATTACAATCAATCCTATCAACCAACCTCCTAAATTTGCAGAAGCAGTTTTTTCCTCTACATTTTGTTTTCTGTTTAAGCGGGGCTCAGCTGAACTCTGCCCCAGTTTTAATGGTAGAAGTTTTCTGGCACTGCTTCCTCCTTAGTTTACCATGAGTTTTTAGCGAGTGTTGATTGCTATTTTAAAATGATGGTATGTTGGTGGGTATTAATTTTATTTGCCAACAGTACTAAACACTCCCACTGCCTATGTGGTTGTTCACGGAGAGCAGCATTTATCAACTTTGTATTTATTTTTCCAGAGCACTAAGTTTGCAATGATGAGGCCCTCCGGGCCTAAAATATAAAATTTATTTATTTATTTTGGGTCACCCTGTGATATGGATGTTTCCGGACTCCAACTCCAGGAGTTGCCGCTGACTACTGGTAACAGCACCATTCTTTATGATGTTTCTACCGCCGCTTGTCGTCCCTTTGTGCCGCCATCCCTCCGACGTAGCGTCTTCTCCCAGCGCAAACTTTCTCACCCTGAGATTCGAGCCACTGACAAGCTGGTTTCCCACCGCTTTGCCTGGCTTGGGAAGCACAAGGACTTTGACCTTGAGCCCGACTGGACACAACTATAGTTTCTGTTCTCCAACGTGGACTATTTTGATTCTGATACCATTTCGCGAGTACTGTTTTTGGATATTATCGCTTCATTTGTACGTGCAAAAGTAGTTTCTGCAACTCTTGAATGTTGTTATTGTGTCGTACTTCATCGGAAGATGGAAGCAATGTGGAATTCGTTTCTTCAGATATTCAACTGAAGTCGCAGCCTACTACCAATACAAGTGAAAACAGCCTGAAAAAACCACCAGTGACTAGCACCTCCAGCATTCTTGAATATCAGCAGTTATTCTGGACCTCGAAGATCTACAACCGGCTGAGTCATTCCTGGATATCCTACATATTGTTTATGCATATTTGAAAGTGCTTTTAAGCAATTAGGCGTATTTTTTACTAAGTCTGCTTCAAATATTTGCAATACTTTACACACCATCGGCAGATTTTTGTTATTTTGAATATCAGTCAACACACTACGTCTCAGTCCCATAGGCAAATTCAACATTTTGAATTCAGTCGTTTCGCTTGCAACCTAAAATGGAATAAGAAACTATTGCCTTCGATAATTCTACAAAACTGTCAGCGTGGCCGGAAATTGAACCTAGGACGCCTCGGGTGGAAGTTGAACGGCTAACCGAAGGAGCTATAGAAGCATGCAGCAGTGAGGATCAAATTAGGTTATCAGCTACAAAAGAGCGGTCACGATGTTTATTGAAAAGTCCTCCCAGAAAATGGACGAAAAGCCTCAAAAGTTCAAGGGGTACGATTTTAAAGATGAGGCTTGCACAATATGTTTTACGCTTCTTCACAAATTTGCAAACCACGAGAAGGAGCTGTATAGATTCAAAATGGAGATGGAGGAATTGAAGAAATCTCTTCACTTTCTCCTTACAGAGGACAAAACAACGATATCTGAATTTGAGAGTAGCAAGCAGAGGATAGTAATTGCCGAACCCCGGGGCAGAGCATCTACTGAGGAAAGTGAACAGGTACCGTCAACCCGGGCCGCAAAATTGTTAGCTTCCACCTCCAATCCCCTTGATACTATGCGAAACAACACACCCACCAAGCACTACGCTCAAAACTGAGAAGAATATTTTAAAACTCCACTTTCTAGTTAAGTCGGTTTGGGCACAGAGAAACAGCAAGAACAAGGTAGTGGGTATGCTAAGGCTGCATACAAATCACTGAAGGCAACCACGAATGCGGAATGGGAGAAGCACGAAGCCAGCTCTGAACAGTGCCATCCCAGCTTCCAAAAGAAGCTTATCTCTGATGAAGGTAAGGACAACACAACTTTGCAAGCCATTCCTAGCCATACCTCGGGGTTTTCCGATGACTAAGGGCTGGAAATATATCAAGGGTTTCCATTGACCACCAAACCTGCATAGTTTTTCAAGGCCTACCTGAGTCAAACGGAGCTACTCCAAAGGAAAGGACGGATGCGGGCGTTGGAAAGTTTCGGGACCTGCTAAAAGACATTCTCAGACAGTCACAGACAGTAGGAATTTGTGCAGCCTTCAGGATAGGCAAACCGGTTACTGAACAGTCGAAAACTGTCCGACCTCGACCTATCAAGATAGTCTTGGATAACAAAGAACTGGTGAACTTGATTCCGTCCCGGAAAACAGCCCTCCGCCACTCACATAAGTTGGTATTTTTTTCAGCCACACTACTCTCCAGCGGAACGTCTGAATTACCGATAATTGGTGGCGGAACTACGAGAGAGAGAGAGAGAGATAGAGCTGGAGAGGGCAATCTGGCTATCCTCAGGGACTAAATAATACAGAAGACCATCATAGTGCTGTGGAAGCAGCCAATACTGATGATGGCTGCGGTCTAGTAGTACTGGCAAACATGCGGCCAAACGAATTGGACATCGCGGAGTCTCGCCGACTAAAATTTCTGTATACCAATGCTCAATGTCTCTTCTCAAAGTTCGATGAACTTCGAATACAGGTAGCCAATCAGTCCCCTGATGTTGTAGCAATAACAGAAACATGGCTATCACAGGGCATCAGCGATTCCGAAGTGGCGCTTTTTGGATACCAGTTGTTTAGGCGAGATCAAGTGGAACGCCAGGGTGGAGGAGTTGCTATGTATGTAAACAGCGAATTAATTGTGTGCGAGAGGCCTGCAAGAATTAATTATGGTATGGAGAGTATTTGGCTGACAATTAAGGCACGGGGGTCGCAGCCCCTGGAAACCGTGACCGTCTACCGACCACGGCGGATAGACACTGGTGCAGATGCGTGTTTACTGGTGTGCATTACAAAGATAGGTAGTCGAACCGATGTTGTACTCATGGGTGACTTCAATGCGCCCAGCATAAGTTGGAACGATTTGCAGGCGAATTGCTCTAAAACGCCTTTGATCATTATCTTCTAAAAACAACACTTGAGGCTCTGCTTACGCAACACGTCCTCTTTCCAACTAGAGTATGCGGAGGGCAACAGGCTAGTTGTCTAGACCTAGTCTTCACCAAGCATCCCGACAGTATAGACGAAGTATGCTGCCTACCTCTACTAGGTCGAAGTGATCACGCTGTACTTTCGTGGTATTATGGTCTATATTCGTTACCCCCTACAGTAGACGAACCAAAGCCGAATAGATGGCGAGGCGACTTTTCTCAAATGAGAGTAGAGGCATTACAAATGGACTGGGGTCTTCTTTTCTCCGGGGATGTCACTGAGGACTGGAGCAAATTTAAGGAGTAGTTGTTGCATCTAATGCGCAGTCATTGTCCACTTTCAGTGCTGAATGGGTGAAAAGGGATCTCAAAAGAGAGATCAAAAAAAAGGAAAGCTTTGGAAGAAGTTTTGCAACAAAAGCCACAACGAAGATTTTGAACAGTACAAAATCCAGCGGAACAAGGTAAAACAAATGATTTTCAAAGGACAACGGGGCTTTGAGAGCGATTTAATTTGTCGAACTATCAAAAACCCAAAGTTGCTATACAGTTATTTATGGAAAAGCACACGCAACAGGAACCCGATTCCTGTTATGCAAAATGATCATGGTCTCGGAATCTCTGACTGTAAAAACAAAGCAAAACATTTTGCTGAGTTCTTTCAGTCGGTTTTCACCATATAACCTGCTTTCGTCACAACTGTTGACGAGGTCGCGGGAGCGCCAAATATTGGGGATATTTTGATTGGAGAAGAAACGATATTCCAAGAACTTAAAAGTTTGAAGGAATGTAAATCTCCGAGTCCAGATGAGATTCCTGCGAAATTGCTCAAGGAACTTGCTAGAGAGCTGGCTAAACCACTTTCCATGATGTTTCAGAAATCGTTTGATACTGGAGTACTTCCTCCGGACTGGAGAACTACGCATATTACACCGCTTTACAAAAGTGGTAGTCGTGCATTTGCGAACAACTACAGACCCGTGAGTCTGACCTCCATATGCTGCAAAATAATGGAGAAGATCATCAAGAAGAAATTGATGATATATTGTGAAACTCAATATTTGGTCGAATGCGCAGTATGGCTTTCGCAGCGATAGGTCATGTGTAACAAACTTGCTCTAAACGATGCAAAGCTGGACAAGGATAATTGATGCAAAAGAAACCGAACATGCAGCTTACATTGATTTCCGGAAGGCCTTCGACAGCGTTCCACACCAACGTCTCCTGTACAAGTTGAGACTGATGGGTATCAGAGGCAGACTTTTTATGTCGATTTAGAATTTCCTCCCTGGTCTTTCCCAAGCGGTATGTGTAGGACGACAACAATCAAGGCTGACAGTCATCGAGAGCGGATTCCCTCAAGGTTCAGTACTCGGACCCACCTTCTTCCTCTTGTTCGTTAATGACCGCGAGTGTGCCATGTTTGCAGATGATATAAAAATATGGTAGGTCATCAAGTGTGCTGCCGATGAAGATAAATTCCAGTAAAATCTTTGTCGATTAAACGATTGGTCGCGTAGATAGCTCCTGTCCTTCAATTCGAACAAATGCACTCTGCTGCGCTTGGGAAATCGAAATTCGGTCCCTGATGCGCGAACCCACCATCTGAACGGAATCCCACTCCAAGAAACAGAAATACAGAAAGATCTCGGCATCTGGATGACAGGCAACCTCAAACCTTCTGCACAATGTTGTAAGGCCGCTAAAACTGCAACTTAACTGTTGTACGCCATCAAGCGGACATTCAAGGTTTTTGACGAAGACTGTTTCTCGAAAATCTTTGGTACCTTCATAAGACCACATCTTGAATGCGCGATTCAAGTCTGGAGACCGTGGATGCGGCAGGATTATAACGTACTTGAAAGGGTGCAGCGGCGGGCCACAAAAGTAGTAAGAGGCCAGGGTTTACTATCATATGAGATCCGCCTAAATAATCTTAATCTCTCATCTGAGCTATAGGCAGTTACGTGGAGATTTGATGCAAACCTTCCGTATTGTGCGTGGCTTGGACTGCGCTCTCATGTGTGATGAATTCTCTCAACTCGCCACTACAACTAATCTCCAGGGACATCCCTGCAAAGTCTATGTGCCCCAAGGACGATTGGAGGTGAGGAAGTATTTTTTCTCTAATCGGGTCGTGGACCCGTGGAATAACATTCCTGAGGCGATTGTTATGTCCAAATCTGTGGAGACATTCAAATACCGACTTGATTTACACATGCTGCAGCACAACGGGAACTATGTGACAAATTAGCCTCGAAACACCACTGCACCGTGTGACAGTCTATATTTTCCAGACTGGAAACTTGTTAACATTGTTTATAAATCTTGAGATTTTGATGTGACAAATCGGGAGTTCAAAAGCGCAAGCCTATTCTTCCCTCAAATATACTGACTGACTAACTGACTGACTGACCTGAAAACTTAGACTCGGGCTTCTATCGCTCATAAACGGAATAAAGTCCACTGGCACAGCAAGGCACCCATCGGCATCTTCCCAAGCCCCGATGCAATGTTTAACCATGTTCATCTCGACATTGTAGACTCCCTGCCTCTGCCCAATGGCTGCTCCTACCTCCTCAATTGTGTGGATAGATACACTCGGTGACCGTAAACGATCCCAATTCCCGATGTTCATGCACCAGCTGTTGTCAGGGCCTTGATCTGCCTTTGGGTTGCCATTTGTGGCGCTTTCTCTATCGTGACGACTGCTCGAGGTGGCCAGTTTCAGTAGTTACTGTTCCAGACTTTCCCCCCTTTTTAGGCTGGACTCACATCCGCACTACAGCCTCTGTTGAAGTCGAGGGAGGTTTAATGGTGATTGAGCTCAGCCACGTACTACTCATTCCTGTTGTTACACGGTTGCTTACGCGCAGCTATGATTACCAACTTTGCATTTATTTCTACCACAGAAAATGTAATCAAAGGGCCCTTGGGCCTTAAATACACAATTTATTTATTTATCGGACCTTCAATAGTAACTGCACATTACATAGCGGCAGTCTAGTCTCCGCGTGGATGCGTGCACTTGTGGGTTGGTTCCTGTGCTGCATGTCTGAAAGTTTAACAACCGCGTGTGCGTACATACATTCAGTTGTTTGGACAAACGTCTGCCGCGGTCGCCGTCGTCGCCGCCGCCGCCGAGACCAGTTCGGCGCAGCGTGGCTGATAGCCTATGGCCTGCGCGCGCAAGCGAGCGAGCCGGGGCACGACTAGGTCGTCGCGCGAGGCCTGCGTGGTATGCACGTATGTGTGTGCATGCATGCGCGCCGCACGCGAATCGCTGTTCACGCGTGCCTACTCTTCGCGCGCAGGCCTGTCCGTTCATCGATCATCTCGCTTTCGCTGTCGCCGCGACAACTACCAGGCCCGTCATTCGCCCGCCGCCGCCGCCGCCGCCACCACCACCACCACCGCCGCCGCCGCCGCTAGCGCTGCCGCCGCCGCCGCTGCTGCTGCCGCCGCTGCCCCC
>JAYGXS010000003.1:62336346-62360101 GCA_036362985.1 Ligula intestinalis
TCACACTGCTGCCACTACGAATGACACCCGACGTGACAGGCGGATGTGAATACGCCTGCGGGGGTGGGCGGGGGATGGGAGAGGAGCGGCAGCCGTGCAGCAAAAAGGGCGAGGCCGCTAACTTTGGCAATTTCAATCTCTCGCAGTTTTAGCTTGTCAAATGTAAACAGGCGGTGCCTTCTTATCTGTCCGATTGAGTTTCCAGTTAAGTTGAAAGAGCACTCAAATGAAAACACAGAAATGTAAGACGTAGGTCGTGACTTGCTGCGCGTGGTGACTGCATGCCAAATGCCACTGTTGATCCGAGAAAGAACGCAAGTGTCGTCATTATCACTGCATACGCCAAGATCTCGAGGACTGAGGAACGCCACCCAGCATTGTAAACAGTAAACTTAGTTTCTGAATCGACATTCATATGCAGTGCTTCGGTCGTTGACAAGTAAATTATATTCCTCAAAGCTACTAACACACTTATAGAAATTACTGAGCTTCTATGTCTAATTGATTCTGGAAATTGATTTTATAACTTGATTTTTTAAATTCTAAGCTAGAGCTAGGTACTGTACACAGTTAAAATTGGCCTGAAAAACGGCAAATGGCTCTACGTTACGACCTAAAGGCGTTGTAGAACTTGAGCTATTATTAATTAAACGTTTCTTTGCCCTTCAGTTTTCTATTTGCCCGATATAAGTTGCGACTGAATACTAGCCTCCGAGTTCCAACGTGCTATTTGTTTTAATAAGTATGATTACCAGAATTAGCACTTCGATCAGCAGTATCCTAGTCCTCGCAGCCTAAACTTAGGAGAAACTGATACAGTTTTATTGAAAAGAAGAAAAAGGGCGGAAGCCAAGGCAAGCAGTAATGCGCTCCGAACCTCAAACAGTCATTTACACGGAATAGCATAAATCCAGCTTCAGACCCTTTGCTGAGATCCAGGGGATGTGAGCCCCAGCGTCGACTTTTAAATCAGCGTCACTTGTGATTAATATTGGCGTCAAAAATAGTGCCAGTACTATGAAGACTCACCTACATTGTTAGACGTAGCCGTATCAAGCTCAGCCTCCTTGAGCCTGTCTTGACACCTACTGAGGGTGAGTGAGCGTAGGTAGTGCGGTAGTGCAAAGTCTTCTGTCACTTTATGCTAAGTTAGGCGGTGTTTCTGGCTTGCATTGGAAAAAGCAGCCAACGCCAGATCCAGTCTGGTCTTCTTAACCCGTGGTGAAGGTGAAAAATGCGGCCGACGCTAACTACGTCTGCTATCACTTTAAAGCTATTCCCTGTGGCCAGTCACCGTCACTGCACCATCTTGTTGATGCATATGGTGGACTTCATCGAAATCGACGATCGAACACTCATCAGCATACGGGTAGCTTGTCTATAGATGATGGTGATTTCTAAAAAGGACTCTTTGGCTACCCTCTGGAACTGCTGTCCACACGAAAGGCCTCCAATTTCACTTCGATATATCACTACCGTGTGTGAAGGGTCGAAAACGAAATTGATGAATGGCTGACCTGAGATGTCAGTGTTTGAGCAAGCGCTTGTCAACCAGATATGGAATGACCACCGTCCGCATCATCAGTTTTTACGACAGTTTGTGCAGGCAGACATCTTTATGAAGTTTGGCATTATCCCTGGAACTGGCTAATTTCACCCCAACGAAGACACTGGCGTGTAGTTGGCGAGATATTGACTATTTCCACCAATCGGCCGCTATCATACAGTTGGTTCAAACAACGATGCTATCCACACTTACCAAAGACCATATATTCCTAACAGCTTCTGTTTATCTGTTCACCAATCAATCTTCCCGCCCTTGTCGCAGGTTTCATTCAACCGTAGCGAGCTACGGCATCCTCCCTGAGCCCTACAACTTGGTGGGCACAGAACGCTTACTTTCACGGAAGGTAGTCCACATTGAGGCAGACTTATGCAGCATCTGCCACACTCTGTCCATCCTTACCCACCAAGCTGCGGTAGCAAGACAGATTCAAGACTATCGGAGGTGGACCGGGGCACAAGGTACCTCTTCCATACGTTCCCCACACCCGAAGTGGTCTTCGAATGGTATACCAGCTTTTCACAGGGATAGGGCTCTGATCTCACGTGTGTAAGAGGGCCATAGAGGCCATATGGAGAGGAAGCCACTTTAGACTGGCTCCCAGTCCACCAGCCGAACACCCCACATACACACACGCAGTTCTAACCAAGAGGACCGATTTACCCAGTCAGGGGGCCGCCCTCAACGCCACACTCCTGATCATTTGAAAGCGCGCTAGACTTATTACTAGTTAATAATGCACTCAGTTCGCGTAGGAATGGATTTCCGGTGCTGGCCTCCCTCTGTTTTCCCTCTCTCTCTTAAGCAAGAACATTGTCTAGGTGTGTTCTCCCGTATAACAGGACGCCTGCAAAAAAGAAATAGACAACCGTTGCGTATTTTTGACTTAAACGTAAAATTAAGTGAATAGAACGTTCGGTGTGGCATTAGTGGGGCTTGCCCGAATATACGCGACCATAAATTAGGAATCACCGTGTTTCACACTCCATCGTCATTTCACCTCGGAACCGGCCCTCTTGTTTAACCGATATTCCAAGTCCGATCACTCCTAACCCTGGCATATTGCGTACCAATACAGAAAGCAACATCAGCAGAAAGAATAACACCAGCAATAAGACGGTAGCATTATTGATAAAGCCAATAGAGCCTGGACTATTCATTCCTGACTTATTAGCCGTCATCAGCCAGCCATGTCCAACTTCAGGCGTTGCAGCACCCGAGGATGGAATCCACGACCCTTTGGTCAGAAGTAAAACGTCCACGGCTCGTTGTCCTGTAATAATATTACCATTCTCTCCCATGCAAGCTTAAAATGCGATCGTTTGTAAGCCACATGGCTCGAGAAATCGCTGTTTAGATCTCTCAAACTCCTTCAGCTGCCAGAACACTCAAGAGAGCAAGGCTTTAGTAGTGCACGCCGGGTAATATTATAATTCTCACAGTAAGTGTTCAAACCCAGAAATCCTTTAGTAACACTGCCCTAGGCGAGATACTTTTAACTGAGCTCTTTTGAGAGCAGGCTAGTTAAAAATAAAATTGAATAATTGACAACCAGACTCGCGTTTGATCATCCACCGCTCGTAGCTATTTTTTCAAGGAACTTTCGTAAGGAATAAAAAAGTCACATTTTGCATTGGTAGCTTTTCCTAATTTTTTTCTTGTTAAAGTGAAATTTAAAACACTGACACCATCTGGTCAGTGACCGGCACTCTGTACACCATATCGTTTTCAGGATACATAAGATCTCCGCCTATCATCACATACGTTTAGTCACTGTCCACGATAACCTTGATGAAAGAGATGAAAAACGTTTGATGAGTGATTAAGTGAACTTTTCCAGCGTCTTCAGGATACTCATATAAGCGGGCCTCTCTGTATAGGCGCATAAACACCTGGGGAGCAGTCGGTTGTGCATTATTGCCTTATTAAACCCACAACTGCGAGATCTTATTCAATTCACTGAGTTTTCCCAATAATTTGCCTGTGTTTTCTTCTGCGCCCCATAAAAGTCATCGGTTCCGGTATTGCTGACAGGCCCTCCTGGTAAATCACCTCAGGCCAATTAACGTAACTGGCAAGAAATTCGAAGTGAATTTTCACAGCATCGGTGAGAGGAAAGAATTCAGATCGCAGACTTATAACGTGGGACAATAATGCCCTTCCCTCCCCATTGTTTTCGAATAACTGTATGATATGACTGACACTCGTGTTCCGAATAAACTGTCTCATTTAAGCGGAAAATATCCCACAAGATGGCCGACATAAATCGACATTCATAATTTACAGAAGATTGTATATCTGATGAAACGTGACGATCAAAATTTGAGTGGGGGATTTAACACAAATTTAGGGTTGTTTGCTTTGTTCATTAAGTTGACTTATGGTGCAAAATGCTGTTTATTAGAAAAGAATTCAGTTCAGCTAAGTATACTGGGTGCAGAAAGGGGCAGACTTGGGCCAAATGCAACGTTTTTTTAATATCCAAGGAATCTCCTATACTATTAACATCTGCGGACCAAAACTTCTTGTTTTTCTGTGTTGTAGTACAAAATAATATTCTGTAAGACCAGAAACTGTTTAATTATCTGTGTTCAGAGAAAACTTATTGGAGAACATTTTCTTTTTGCTAAAAGTACGTTGATTACCGGCCTTGCATTCTGGGAGAGTATTTACTTCGGCGATGCCTTGGTTACAACGGCATCCATAGGCCCAAAATGGACACTATCATTTTATAGGATACTTCTTCAGCTCACCGTTCAAAAGAGGTGTGAATTTGATCGTATTTACGACTTTAAGCTGACTTTTTAGACAACAGCCAGCATCTCCGCGTGGGTTCTTCAATCTATTTTTATTTGTGCCAACAGTCCGGACTTAAATCTTATAGGAAATTTCTTTGCAATTGTCAAAAGACCTTGGTATAAAGCCAAAAAGAGTCTTTCCATGGATGCAAAAGTGGATTATATTCTTAATGCCCACATTGCACAAGCAACTAGAGAAGAAGGTAAGACGTGCTCCGGGACAAGGGGTGTAGTTGTCCGATGTTTCGAACCCTCCCGCTAGCTCAGTGTCAAGGAATGAAAAATGTACAGTTCACAGTGTATTTAACTCGGTTCTGTCAGGAGTAACAAACAACTATCGATAAGTTGGCCACATCTATGTCTGACAGACTGAATGATATTTAAAATGTTAATGGAAGCTACACAAAATATTAACCTTCTGTATTTGCACTTATTCTGTATTAATTTGAAGTTTTTGAGATCTCCTGGCTAAAACCTTTACATTTCACATTAAATCAGCGACTTCTCATATAGTCATTGCCACAGCTTTGAGTTTTTTGTGAAAATTAAATATTTTTATGCGAATAAATAGTAATTTGTGAACCAACCTACGTCTTTTAAACTTATCGTTCGTAATTTACTGCTGTGATAGTTTGGGGGCACGCCGTGTGCACTGACTTCGCGAAAAATGACATTTATTGCCTACAATCTACTGTAATTCAGCCTTTTCGTAATTTTTCTGGACACGATCTCAGAGACAAGAGTTCACGATTTGAAACGTGAAACCTACAGCCCTTGTCTGTGTATTCAAGAAATTTTCATCAGATGACAATGCTTCATGTAATGGATCCAACAGCAATTTCCAACTATTATCAATATCCTCCTGGGATGTTTTCTTTGTGCTGAAAACAACAATACAAAACATGCCAATTCCTGCTGTTCTCTCATTTTCTCTGATGATGACCTCCTGCACGAGTCCGAAACGTCAGACTAATATAATTTCTGTCACAGTGATCACGCCTTTGTCTTCGTTGCAAAAAAAAACATGTAACATGTGATTTGAGACTTCTCCGGAAAAGAGAAGAAAAAATATCCAACACTTTGTACATTTTTCTGTATGCTAAGCCAGTATTCCTCGATCTAATATTTCGGCTCGTCTTTCAGCTCTTGATGCTATCGCAGAGGGTTAGGACAGTTAAATCCTATCAACCGCAATCTCCAGGCCCCGGTTTCTTAAGATAAGAAAAGTCGTGGGAGGCCAGAGTGGTATGAATAATTTATTCCGTACAGAAGGAATGGAGAATAAGTAAGACAAATTTGACTGCCCGACGAGCAAGCAGCCGCCATCGTCCGAAGGCACGAGATCGTAGGGGATTGTCGGAAGCCCAGTGCATGCTTTATTCCTTCAGTCAATCAAGAAATGGTTGGCCCGAGTTCTTACGGGGACTAGTGCCAAGGTTCGCGGTAGGGGTTTGACCCTGAGTCGGCCGTAGGTGATCGTTGGCATCGGTGAACCTCCACGCGAGTTCGTATGCGCGGAATGAGTCCCCACAATACCGCTAGGTTAGATGACGCTCGAACAAACTTGGTGCCACTGTCCCGTTTCGAAGTGGTTTTTGAGTGCAGTGAGCTAAATCCTAGGTAATACTGGCCATAGTTACGTTCTACATAAGTTGGCTCGCTCGTAGAACCTCTTTATTAAACTGTTACGGAAACGGGAGCCCCCAGGTATTCACGGCAGTCGGTGAAAAGGACAGACCAGCTGAGCCGTGCCGTGCCCACAATCAGGCCACCCGGTGTACGTCACGCCCTCATACCAGACGCCCGCTCCCGCGTGTACGCCGTGAGCCAAGAAAACCAGACAACCACCCACATAGCGGGAGCAGTGGCCGTAGTCGAGATGAGTGTAGAAGGCTAGGAGTATTCTGGAAAGACCGGTGAATATAAATATGCCGGAGTTGACAAGCTAAAGGACGGCGCCGCAGAACCAGACGAACACGCAAGCCCTGCGGTATTTGCGTGCTGTTGTTTAAAGCCATTGCCTATCAGAACCGCTCACTTGGCTTTTTCTGCCTACTAATCGGGTGAGAATAAACTGGGCTATAACAAAACTAAAGTACTTGAGACTCACCATGTGCAAATACTAAAAAAAGTTCTTGAGTACACAGTAAAAAAAGCGAAGATTTACTTTTCTCACTAACGATGCGTATTCGGGAGAACTACTCGTATAGTAAGAATAAATCAAAAAGAGAGCGTTAAAAACACCTTATGAATGGGATTGTTGAATTTGTGATCCGTTTTACGACGAATGTTAAATATCTCACGGCAAGCTGGTGTGCCGCGCCATAACTTACGATAAACTTGCAAGGCCGTTCTAGTAGCTGAAAATCAATTGGGGGGAGGAGTTGAGCGGGGTTAAGCAGGGGCTTTGGTCAGATGATTTTGACTTCCATCTATGAAGCAGCGTTGGAGATGGTGAGAGCACATTGGGAATTAAAGTACGATGATGGATTTTTTCGATGATGCTAGACCAGAAAAGCTAGAAAGCCCTGTAGTGGGTATCAGAAGAAAGGACTGGTTACAAAAGGCAGATGGGCAAAAGTAGCTTATGTAGGCCCACTCATGTACCCTAGTCCCAGAATTTTGTCCTTCAAGAACGGTGGTTATAGAGTTTTTTGGGTAGGGGAAATAGGATAGGCAGAGGAAATTTTTAGAAGTAAGTGTAAAGTGAAAAAAACTTAGTCGAAGTTGCTTCCCGCGGCCGCTGGGAGTAAGTTGTTCCGCACGTAAATTGAAGGTGTGCGCGGCGCTTCGAACCGTGGACTATACTAATCGTACTCCAGAACGGTAAGTTGGACCTCAGGTAAGTTGAAGTAGATGACCTTCTAACCACCATTTCAATTTTTCGGGAAAGTGAAGAAACCTGCAATTTGATGATCGGGTTTTTTTCGCAATAAGCTACACGATAATACAGATTAGGAAAATCTACAGATATAAATCAACAACACTTCTAAATACAGTAAAACAAAAATGCATTTAGCATTTATAGAAGTATATGCCACTGCGTGTCCTGATTGCCCACCCATAAAACCCTATAATCACCGTTTTCGTAAGAAAACATGCAGGAATTAGGGATTAATGAGTGGGCCTATATAAGCTATTGTTGCCGGTAGATGGCACTAAATGTTAACTTCTAAACTTGGAGAACGGTGGAAATGATCAGGTAATTTACACGGTAAATCATCTAAAGAAGGACGTCGACGAAAATAAAAGAGATAGGGATACTAGCCGGGGCGACATAACCCGTTGACGAGAATAAAACCCAAAATAACTAGTAATTTTCCAAAACAGTATTCTATAAATACTGCAAACTCCTGCGTATGTGCTACCCGTATCTGCCAATGCCTTCTACTTATATCTCTGAGGATGAATCCGCGACAGATCGAGAAACGTCAGGCGAATAAAAGTATCATCTCAGCGATCTAGTAATTTTCTTCTTCTCAAAGCAGTAAGTGTTATTTTCGGCTGAACAGTTTTGAAATTCTCTACGTCCATCTCCAGCGAAATTCTGTCTGACTTGCATACGACTGTTCCCCTCCTTAAAAAGCTGTTCCCTTTCGCTGTGTCATATCCCACGTGGGATTCCTTCCCCCAAGAATGCTGGCCGCCCTCCTCTTTTATTCAAGGCTCCCGGCCAAGCTCCTGTGTCCACAACAGTCACGGCTACAAAAGTGCCACTTGAAAACCCTCTAGCCGACACAGTATAGACCTCTGTACACGATATCACCTTCCGGGGCAATGTTCACACCGAGCAGACACCACATGAACTGGCTACGACGTCACATAAAAGCAACGGTCCCCACCTCTCCCCAATTGACACACACACCCTCTAAGACTGGCTTCGCCCGTTGGGTATGCGTAGTTCCTTTGTCTAGAGTCAGGCCGGCTCCCTTCTTCTTCTTCTTCTTCTTCTTCTTCTTCTTGACTACGTGAATCCATTGTTAAGGCTTGTACCTCGTTTACCCTTTAAAATTGTTTAATAGTACACGTACTACATTGCTTGTTGTTATCATTGAGGTTTGAAGTACGCGTTTCTACTGGATACAGAGTCGGAAGATGCAAGATACTTGAAAAAAGTAAGCTTTTCGTGAAATGTCGCGAGCATTTTGTTCGTAAACAAGACCTGTAACCACAAAATAGTCCCCTCCTGTGCCAGTCTTATCTTTACTACAATAATAGTGATGGTATTGAAGTGGATCCGACAAAGCAAAGGGAGACCGGAATGGCCATTTCTGGTTTATTAGCCGTCATTAGCCAGTTATACCCAATCTCGAGGGTCGGCACCCTCGAGATTTGAACCCGGGACCTTCGGTCATTGCGTTAGAGACACTGCCTCTAGTCACTAGGTGACGGTCATGAGGGCTTGCGTTGCGAGCTCCTTGACAAAGCGGAACTGAATTGTTCCTTGACTAGATCGGTGAAACACCTGCATTCAGTCAATAGTGATATTGTTGATAACAATCAGCATAAGCCTAGTGCCTAGTAAATTTAAGCTTTCTGAGCAGCTTATTCTCTTCAGTCTCATGGGACTGCTCAAACAAACAGAGGGTAAGTCTTCAGTAATCACCAACTGCGATGGAGACCATTCAAAGTCATCGGGAAGGGCTAGCTTTATGTCTCTTTGTGCTTAATGAACTTACCAGAACCGCTAGTTTATTTACACCTAAATGTTCGTGACCTAGCCGCCTAACTCAGTCACTGCAGACCTATAAATGTTCAGAGTGCTCTAACTACTCACCGGACATCCTTGACAGTGAAACGAGGATGCGGCAGGGCAAAATTACGGAGCCAGAGACTAGAAGAGCAAAACTGTGAGGGGGGATAGATAGCTGTTGTCTTTATCTTAGCATATTTGTAGTGGGGATTAGTCCGCTATCGCGACAGTATTTTCGCTCATAAGGGCATGAAAACGAGAGGAAATACTTGATCATAGACGAAAGTCATAGATCCCTACGCGAATGTTAAGTAACTGTCGAAAGGCCAACAGGCTTTTATTGTTGGCAGACAAATTCCCTGAGTCCCCATGGCACTTGTGCGAAAAACGGATGCGTTGTCGGTTATTATTTGCAAAACGCCATCGTGTTTGCAGGGGTGAATTTGGCCTTTGCGTTTCCCAACGTTCTAGGTGCCAGGCATGCACATTCTTGGCAGGCAAGTATTTACAAGTTCGCAAATGGAAGAAGTCAGTTCTACGCGGGTGCAGGTTTTCGACTATCACAAATACTTTGTTGAGCGATATTGACCTTACCTCGCCCAGCAAATTTATCTTGCAAAATAGCTTGTAAGTAAAAAGCCTCTCGGCGTCTGTGCTCACCAATATCTGTTTGGAGTACCAGGACTTGGTAAAGAGGACCTTGAACGTCTCCACCGAATAAACTGTTCACAGTGCTTTAAGCATGGGAATCACGCAGTCTGCCCAACGTCTTGTGGATAGTAAAAAACAACTTCACCATCCGTTTAAACTAGAGTTTTACCCGAAGTTAAACAACAAGCAAAGAGGAAGAGTCAGCTAATTACCACACCTCTTGTCCCGTGCGCCACTGGAACTTAAATTTTCGTTTGTATTAGCAGTCTTTGACTACCCCAGTGATATGCGAATAGGTAGGAACCAGAAGGAAGAATCCTCAAGCACTGCAAATGGCAGTTAATTTACACATGTACACGATCCACGAATTAATGATGACTTGCCTAGAAGGACAGAGTAGGTTTACCGGAAAGATATGAAACGATTAGTTAGGTTCTTTCTAATTTACTTCATGAATCACACCCTCACCGTCTCAAAATGCCGTTAAACAACCTAACGATTACTCATTTCGTCTCCAAGAAACTGGCCGATGCTAGCGTGTACCTGTGCAGACTACATGCCTCCACGAGACTTATTTGAAATCACCATAGTTTAAACCCATGTCGAGACCCAGTTCTTCATCTTGAGAACGAAACAGCCTGTGGCGTGCCCGTTCGCTGCCTCGTAGCGCTCTAATGCAATATCAGTAACATCACTAACTGATTGCAAATATTCAGAAGGTTTTGAAGGACAGTGGATGAGTGCTGCGACAGTCAAACGGCCTCCAAGCAGGAATAATTTTAAGATCCAGTCCTTGGCCTTTGCTAAGCAATGATGAAAGGTTGGATCACAAGTTTGACAGATATAACGCCTGTAATGTAACTGCTAAGGTATGCTGATGACTCGTAATACACATAGGCGGAAATAGGTTATATGACCACGCGTAAGGAAGGAAACAAGAAAGTCATCCCCCGTAATATAGGGGCATTGTGTTAAATTGAGTCGAGGGTTTGCATTCCAGCTATGTGTATAAGTAAAGAAGCAGGCGAGGTCTCGCCGCTTGCTGGAATCATGACTCTATTTATCTGAGCTTTCGAATTCTTACTGGTGTCTATCCTCAGAGATAAAATCGGCAACAACGAACAAGAAACTGAAGAAGAGGATGCGATCACTGGAACAAGAATTTTTATTTGCCTGACGTTTCAGATTCCATCGGGAATCCTTCATCATAGGTGCTGGTAACACAGTCATGGTCATGTGCAGGTAGGGTGCGCATGAACAAGAAACAGTTATGGGGAGCAGGGGCCAATTAACCAGGGACGTATAAGAGGCAACCAAGGATACCATGCGCAGCAGGGTCATGAAAAGCAAGGACCTGGTGAGCAGTCGGATGTAGTGTGTTGCTACACGAGCGTAAACTGCCCTTGAAACTACACCGGACAGACTAGATGCATGCTTGTCTCGCGCACACAGGAGTATAAGCTGACTGTCTAAGACGGGATAGCGGATTACCACGAAGGGCTGCCTGCACCTGCGAAACGGGACACGAGTTTACCTTCGCAGCTACGAAGATAATCGGCCACGACAGAAGCAAGAATAGTCTGGAAGTGATTGAAGCCTGGGCGTCCGACAAGAAATCAGTCAATTGGTTTACCGATCTGTATGACGGAGTCCTGCGCAGCCACCTCTGGACCGATGTCACTGGTTTTTTGATTGGCCCCTGCCCCTGGAACGGTTGCTGGTTTTTTGTTGCGGCTTTTATCGCTGACAATGGACTTCAGTAGGAGTTCGAAAGCTCAGACAAATAGAGCTATAGGTTTGGCGACCGACGGACATTCTTCTTCTTCTTCTTCTTCTTCTTCTTCTTTATTTATTGATATTGCGCTAAATTTCATGGAAGGGCACTTATTTCCGTGTCCTAACCTCAACAGTAATCCAAATTCAAATTGTGGTCCTAAGCTTATTCGTAACATCAGTCCTGACCTCAAACGTTATTTTATTGGAATGCAACGCAAGGCCATCTTTCTTACGGGGGAAGCAGCTCACAAACGATCCTATCCACAGCTCTAAGTATCTGCTTCGGTTAATAAAACTAAAGAATCGAGTCGCATACCGACAGTCCCTTCGCATTTTGGGCCTACCCTGGCGGGAAACGGAATGAGCTTGTATTTCAACAGTTTACGGAATTGTTTGACTCTTTAAGTACAAACTACTATCATTGTCTAGCTAAACGCTTTGTAGGAAAGACAATTTCAGAAGAAATGTTAATGAATCAGCAAAATCCAGTGAACCTTCTTCATGAGTCACATCGAAATACCGCAAAATGGTATGCAGCGCTTGCACAGGTAAGAATGAAAATCAAGCAGGTATAAGTCTTATCGAATATTGACTTACTGCATGCACGACACGGTGCGTCTGCATCGCTAGGGAGTGCAGGTATGCTTGCAAGAAAATTCGAACAGTGTGCGTCCTACTGGGGGTTTGGAGAGCTTCCCATTTCTAGTGGATTCAAAGTAACACCTCTGCTTTCTAAGGTTTAGGGGGACAGAATGACGTACATGTTCCAGCCTGGCCGCCAGAACACGGGAGTAGGAAAGCCCCACAGGTGGCCGTGAAATAAAGTAAAGAGAGGATGAATATTCTCCTATTTTAGCTTCCAACGCATAGCCTAACTCCAACCTTCCCCACAGCCCTAAGCCTACTCTAGTCCTACCCTTAACCCTAACCTTGAGTTTGACCTCATCTAAATCCAAACGCTAAGCTTAACCATAACCCTGGTTTCCATGGTATTTACCGCAAAGTCGCCTATATCATGAGTGGTTCCTGTTCCCATTTCCTGTCGCAGAGGGGGGGGGGGCATTTAAAAAATCCCTGTCGGTTTAGGATTCTGGATAAGGCCAACGGACGATGGTAAAAGTGGCCATTTCAGTGTCTCTCTTGTTTCAGTCACTCGATCATTTGCTGCTCATTGCTGTGCGGGCAACCATGTGTGTCCTAGTCTCAGGTCCCAAGGGCTGAAGTTATTATCGTTATGTTGTTCCGTTAGATTGGCGCAATCATGTCCTAGTGAATGTAAACTCTGTTCTGGGAAGTCACTCCCTTTATTTTGGTAGGACAAGGGAATACGTACCACCATACTACAGATGGTCTTGCGCGAAATTCTTAGAGTTGGGCTTAGGACTAAGGTTAGGGCCAGTGCACAAGAAGAGCTATCCCTATTGCAGGGGGTTAAGTGAGTTAAATCCTAGTAACTGTGATCTTCAGGCCATGGTTCCTTAGGAGAGAAGAAGTCGGTGGAGGCCAGAATAGTAGGAATAGTTCATTCTGTATAAAGAGGAACCGAGAAAAAGCAGGAAGAAGTTTGACTTCGGAGCGCACGACCAGCTAGGAAGCCAGCTGGGTCCCAAGTACGGGTTTAGTAGCAGGCAGACCAGCGGCCGGCCGGGCCGGTCTACGCGTGCAGGCGTGGGATTCGTTGCCGAGCCAGGGGCCAGCATTGCGGCATCTGTGACTGGTTGTTCCCAGAAATCCAGAACAGCGACAGTGAGCTTTGGCAAAGTTCACTTCGACGCAAGCTGGTCACGACGTCCCCCTACATCTTATGGAAGTTTGGTAGATTTGAATAATTCAGTTGACTCAATTGTGAAAAATTATTGGCCAATTCTTGACAGTTGAATTAAACCCGCGCGGTTTTAATTTTTGAGCAAGACGAAGGCGAAATTAATTAAACTTCTACATTGAAAGAAAGCGTCTTTAGACAATAATTGGATCAAAAAACACACCGTTTTATACGATCCTCCGTCCAATTTCCTTCAATACCCTCACTTTTCGACCAGGAAATTTTCTCCAAATCAAGCATCCTGCTGGAATTATTGGTTTGGATTGCATGGAGTACCTGTCCAAATCAATCTCGTCAGCGTTTCTGAGGAGCAGCTGCGGAGAGGCTAATTCAAAAAACTTATATACTGCTGTGTATTAATTTATATACTGCTTGTGTATAATTGCTACATAATCACAGATCAGATTACCTCGTTTGTAGTTATGCGGTCAAACCGTTTCTATTAGCATCGACACTATCTCTTTGACACTCTAACCCACAGCTTGGATATCAGAATAGAAGACAAGCACTACATAAGTATAGGCCAACATATCTTTTTGCTGTCTTTCCTGTTCTGGTCAACCCGAAATAGTTTCTAATAGTATAGAAAATACCTATTTCGACATTGTAACCTATAGCCAGGATATTAGTGTAAAAGACAAGTACAACATAACCGCTCATGATCTCGCAGCATGCTGGAAGGGGTGCGGACGGAAGGTCAGTTTTTTCTCGGCTACGGGAGCCTTAGGGCCACTACAAAGGCTTTCTGCGCACACAAGACCGGGTTTGTGAGTCACATTGCCACGGCTTCTGCCGTCGCAAGTATCCGTTGACGCAGGAATTTGGAGTGTTTCGCTGGTACTTTATACAGGACTCGAAACGCTTCGTTTATGTCTACCTGGTGACCGCTGTCAACCAAGTGAGCCAAAATCACACTAGATATTGACTTGACCTCGCCCTTGTTTAGCCAGGCAGGATGGTGTTCCCGCATGCGTTTGGATAGCCGCCTAGTTGTTCGACCAATGTAACTTGTCCCACAGGAGCATGTAAATTTGTATATACACATTGATGAGGTCTGGAGCGGGAGTCTATCCTTGCCTTCAAGGCGTAGAAGTGGAGTGCTTGAAAATACTACTCTTAACTTAGCTGCTGGATAAGTCCGCACGATTGCAGCGTTCAGGCGAAGCTGTAGAAGTTCGCTTGCTGGATCACCTTGAAATGGCAATGTAAGAAATAAGGTTTTCTTCTCAGCCGTCAATACTTTCGATTTTGGCGGAATTTCTTCCATCAACTTATTGATGAACTGCTCAGGAAATCCGTTTTCTTGCAGGGTGTTTTTTATGAGAACGAGTTCTTTCTCCAGTGTCTCCGGGGAACAGATTCTCCTGGCTCGGTTTGCGAGGCAGCGGACTAGGCCCCGTTTCTGACAATACGACTCACAAACCCGGTCTTGTGTGCGCAGAAAGCCTTTGCAGTTGCCCTAAGGCTCCCGTAGCCGAGAACAAACGGAACTTTTGTCCGCACCCCTTCCAGCATGCCGCGAGATGATGAGCAGACAATGACAACTGGTGTCACGATGCCGCAAAGTGACGAGACTATTGTTGATAGGAGCTTCTTCCCCCCCCCCCCCCCCTTTTTTTCTCTTTACAGTTCCCCCCCCCCCCCCCCCCTTGAATACCGTTGATTGGTTGCTTAAACTTTTACTAACTGTACCCCTTTATATTATTGTACACGCCTGATGATGAATCAATCAAAAACGTTCGTTCGCCTACCTTGACTTCTTGAATGCTTGAATGGGTATCATCGCTGAACTTCCAACATAACTGTAGGCCATCCTAAATTTTGTTGTTATCTGTGCTCGCAAAAACCCGAAATCAACCCATGGGGAACGCAGACATTCACGACTCAACTGTCGCGCGTGAGGAAGAAGTCGTGTCTAGAGGTGGCATCGATCCGCGGACGGTCGACTTAGGAGGTGACCGTCTAGACACCTCGGCCACCACAACTAGGCTGCGAGGGCCACCGACGGTTGCGTGCAATAACACTGGATTTAGCACCGAACCGCGCACGCGCGACTCAGGGGGCGACCGTTTAGACATCTCGGCTACCGCAACTGAGTTGCGAGGGCCACCGACGGTTGCGTGCACTAACACTGGTGACACAATATGCCCAGAGGGTTATAATCACTGCAAAGAGATGCGGCGAAAAGTAATAGAACTGGAGTGTCTTAGGGTCCTAATATCAGAAATAATTGCAAAATTGCTTAAACTCGACAAGTTAAGGCCAATTGACGAAACAAGTTGCAATCCGCAGCTCTTATCAACATTAAGGGCGCTTACTAACAGCCAACACCTAATAGGTCCAGACACGCCCAAATCGGAGGACAAGCATACACAAACATGCCAGAGTGTACAGTGTCAGGCAAGCTTGAGCCCCAGGACCGTTAAAATTGCCAGAAGGTGGAAGAAACGTTCACCCACAGAATCGATCTCACCCTTATCAATGGCTAAAAACAACAAAACTGCACGAATAGAGACTAGAGAGGAACAAGAAGTTGACCAGGGCCCAAAATTTGCGCCGAGGCAGCTGCGTTCAGGATTGATGAAGGAACTGCACGCAACTGAGGCGAATGTGAAAAACCTCCCTGCCGACAAAATAGATACGAGGGTGTTATTGCTCGAAGCAAAGGCCATCACAAAGGAAGACAAGGGCGTGCCATTACTTAGAGTGAAGGCCTCTAAGGTTGGCCAAGTTGCCGCAGCTGAAAAAATTTTGAATAACCTCACAATCGACAAAAACGATAAGAGTGTGCCAGCACCTACAGTTAAGGCGCCCTCAACAGAAGACACGAGTGTGCCAACCCTTGAAGTGAAGGCGCCACCAGCTGACCAAGTAGACGCAGTTGAGGTAAATTTGAAAAACCTCCCTGCCAGCAAAGTAAATACAGGGGTGTCAATACTTCAGGTAAAGGCGCACACAAAAACAGACAAGAGCATGCCAGAACTCAGAGTGAAGGCCCCCACAACTGACAAAGTTGCCACAGTTGAGGCAAATTTGAACAAACTCGCTGTTGACAAAAAAGATACAAGTGTGAAGGCCCTCAAAGTTTTAGTGCCCGACACCGCAAAACCGCATGGAAACCGCACTGAAGTCTATGGCCGGAAAGCAACAACATCGGCCAGCCCAAGCCCGAGGGCCACAGTAGAAAACGAAGCTAGTACTGCAACCATAGACTCCGGTCGCAAACATGATCATCATAAAAGCTGTACAAGAGCTATTGACCAGAAAGTAAGCGACAGTGCCGTAGGCGTAAAAAACGTCGAGTGCAATAAGGCCTTCCACCGTGGATCGACGCGTCTCAGACCTCTGAAAGTGGTCATGACCAGCAGCCAAGAAGCCAAGCTCATTCTGGCTAAGCATTTTAGAGTAAAAGACTCTCACCCGGGAGTTCTTTTTCAGCAGGATTTCACAGCTGCAGAACGGAACAAATGTCGTCAACTTGTTGCCGAAATGAAGGAGCGAAACAGCAAAGGGGAACAAAACTTGGTTATTTACAACAAACAAGTGATTCAACGTCCATTGTTCTCACCTTGGGTAGGTCCGTTCCGGATAACCACGCAGTCAACTCGTTAGGGAGAGGGTTGAGCCCGAACGCAAAATCTATCCGAAAAAGCCGAGAAAGGAAACTAAAGTGCATGTACACCAATGCACGAAGCCTGCTCTCTAAATTAGACGAGCTTAAGGTGACTATGTGCCAAGTGGAACCAGATGTGGTCTGTATAAAAGAAACATGGTTATCCACAAAGGTAGACGATCGGGAAGTTGCTCTCCCCGGTTTTCAGCTGTTCCGGAAAGATAGAGCCGGGCGTCAGGGTGGGAGTGTGCTCACCTATGTTAGACACGTGTCAAACAAAACCGACTAGCTCGCGTCCGATATAGAGACCCTTTGGCTCACCGTCAGAACGCCGAGGTCTCGAGCCCTTGACATCTTGGCGGTTTATCGACCACCGTCGAACGATCCACAGTCAGACACTAGCCTGATAGATTAAGTTAAAGCATTTGCCGTGTGATCAAATGTCATGATTATGGGCGACTTTAATGCTCCGCATATCGATTGGAACCTCAGTTCTGCGACCGGGTCAGAATGAAATTTCGATTGCCGACTCCTACGCACCGTACAAAAGCCTTTCTATCACAACATGTGATATCTCCGACAAGGCAGCGTGAAGGGCAACAAGCCAATTGCCTGGATCTTGTACTGTTCAAAGCACTTTACAGTGTAGACGTCGTAAATTGCTTACCTCCTCAAGGCAAAAGCGACCATGTAGTACTACAGTGGGAGCATTCACTCTTCTCTGTACCTGATCGTAGCACGACCGTTAGACACAACATATGGCAGGGAAACTTTAATCAAATGAGAACCGAAGTGCGCAGGTTAGACTGGAAGGAGACATTCACCGGGTGTCTCCATGGGAATTGGTCGGTGTTTAAGGCCGCATTACACGGATTTATCACCGGTTTCTGCCCATCTAGAAAACGAAAGCCACAAATAGGCCCCAATGGCTAATAAACACGCTGAAGAGGGAGGTAAATCGTAAACGAAAGCTGTGGCAGACATATTGGAGAGGGAAGACCACCGAGTCGCACAACAAGTACAAAGCGCAGAGAAATAGGGTTAAAGGCCATGTACTGAAAACCCGCAAAAGCTTCGAGAGGGACCTAATAAACCGTGCAGTATGAAACCGAAGGTTTTCTACAACTAAATTAGGCGATCTACCCGAAATAGAGCCCATCCCGTTGTTGAAAACGGATGACGGCGCCGAAATTTGCGAGAACAAAGCAAACGCTGAGCATCTATCCGGGTTCTTTCAGTCGGTTTTACGACAGAGGTCGAGCTAACTGTTACCAATTTTAGTACAGAGGAGATTGCGACCATTGACTCAGTTGAGATTCCGGAAGTTACTGTAATGCAAGAAATTCTTAAGCTCCAAGACAAGAAGTCGCCAGGTCCGGACGGCACACCTGCAAAGCTGTTGAAAAAGCTAGCCATGGAGTTGGTAAAAACTCTGCAGTTACTCTTTCGGGTTTCCCTAAACACAGGCCAACTGCCATCCGACTGGAAGACAACGTGGATGTCACCCATACGCAAAAGTGGGAGTCGGGCGTCCGCAAACAACTACAGGCCAATAAGCCTTACTTCAATATGCTGCAAGATCAGGGAGCGAATTATCAAAATAGAGTTGATGCAATTCTTAGAGTGTCACCGACTTCTTTCTGACAAACAGCACGGATTCCATAGAGGACGGTCCTGCTTGACAAATTTGCTCTACTGTCTAGAACAATGGACCAGAGCACTCGATCAAGGAAATACGGTGCACGCAGTCTTCATAGATTTCAAGAAGGCATTTGACACTGTGCCTCATCAACGTCTCCTTTACAAGCTTAGACGTATAGGGGTAACAGGCAACCTTTTCCGATGGATCGCAAGCTTTCTGACTGGTCGAACTCAGACCGTATGTCTTGATGACCAGCAATCGGCGGAGGTGGCGGTTGATAGTGGGGTCTGCCAGGGTTCCATTCTGGGCCCTATCCTCTTCCTCATATATATCGACGACTGCATAAGTGGATTAGACTGCGAAACCGCAATGTTCGCCGACGATTTAAAACTCTGGAAGGTCATTCGTAGCAAAGACGACGAAGCAAATCTGCCGGCAGATTTGCACCGACTCGAACAATGGTCAAATGAGTGGCTCCTGCCATTTAATGTCGCCAAATGCAACATTATGCGCTTCGGTAGTGCTAAATCTTCGTATCGGAGGGTGTACAACCTGAATCACACACCGCTGCCAGAAGTACAGACCCAGAAGGATCTGAGGTTGTGGTTCACGCCCTCACTTAAGCCATCACTCAACTACCTGAAGGTGGCCAAATCCGCAATGTCGAGTTTGTCTCTACTCAAGCGCGCTTTTTCTAAGTTTGATGAAGTTGTCTTTGGCAAGGTCTTCGGCACGTTTGTGCGACCCCAACTGGAATTTGTCATCCAAGCCTGGAAACCTTGAAAGGGTACAACGACGGGCAACTAAGTTAGTGCAAGGACAAGCGTACATCCCTTATGAGACGTGACTGACCAATCTTGACTTAGTTCCTCTGGATAACAGACAACAGCGCGGTGACCTAATACAGGCATTCCGCATACTGCGGGGTCAGAATTGTTGCCTAGCATCCAACGATTTATTTGAGCTGGCCACTACCACTAGATTGCGCGGACACCCTCTCAAACTGCGTGTGACTGGGGCAAAAGGTAAATCCAGGCATGGAATGTTCTACCCGCAAACATTGTAATGACACCACCTGTGGAAACGTTTAAGATGCAGTTGGATCAGCGTTAAATACGTTCTCTGTAATGACGCTAGACTAATTACATCAACGCCAGTTACGAAAAAGATTTGCCAATGGACCGCCATGGAAGAAATCACCTACTTAAAAAACATACTACTCGCTACTTTTCAGTAATACGTTTGTTAAGAACGCACGCTTCACGCCATAAGATTGATTACACTTGGATCGATATTACGCACTCAAATTTTCGCTCATGTGGAATACACCAATAGGGGAGCCAGTTGACAGCCGAAGAAGGATTTCCCAAGCAATCATCTAGAATCCACCAGAATGACTACTAGGCTGACTTAATTATTAAGTTGGTTTGGGAAATTTGTTGGATATGAGTTGACCCAAGTGTGAAAAACTTTGGCGTTTCGCGGGATATGAATCTATTCATTGTGATCTATAACAATTAAGTCAACCTTATAGTCATTCTGGTTGACTCTAGATGATTGCTTAGGAAATCCTGCTTGGGCAGTCAACTAGCTCCCCTATTGTTGGATTCCATATGAGCGAAAAGTTGAGCGGGTAATATCGATACAAGTTTTATTAAACTTATGGCGTAAAGCGGGCGTTTGTCGCTAAGCGGTAGAGCATTAGCCTCCGGTAAAGGCTTTCTCTGATGCACATGTTCAAATCCCGCCATACACCTACCGCTAAACACACTTGGGTCATTTAAAATGAAGAACATCTGCCAAACCAACTTAATAATTAGGTCAGCCTAGCATTCATTCAGGTGGATTCGAGATGATTGCATAGTAAATCCTGCTTGGGCAGTCAACTTGCTCCCCTATTGTTGGATTCCATATGAGCGATCAGACGAGCGGGTAATATCGAACCAAGTGTGATTAAACTTATGGCGTGAAGCGGGCGTTTTTAGCTTAGCTTTAGATCATTAGCCTCCGGCAAAGGCTGCCTCAGATGCGCGGGTTCAAATCCCGCCTAACGCCTAGAGTTTGCACACTTGGGTTAACTCAAATTAAGCAAATCTGCCAAACACACTTAATAATTAAGTCAACCTTGTAGTCATTCTGGTGGATTCTTGATGATTGCTGAGGAAATCCTGCTTGGGCAGTCAACTGGCTCCCCTACTGTTGGATTCCATATGAGCGAAAATTTGAATGGGTAATATCGATCCAAGTGTGATTAAACTTGTGGCGTGAAGCGGGCGTTTGTAGCTGGGCGGTAGAGCACAAAGCTCCGGTAAATGCTTTCTCTGATGCACATGTTCAAATTCCGCCACAAGCCTAGCGTTTTTCACACTTGGGTCAATCCAAATTAAGCCAATCTGCCAAACCAACTTAATAATTAGGTCAGCATAGTAGTCATTCTTGTGGATTCTAGATGATTTCTCAGGAAATCCTGCATGGGCAGTCAACTTGCTCCCCTACTGATGGATTCCATATGAGTAAAAGTTTGAGCGGGTAATATCGATGCAACTCTGATCAAACTTATTGCGTGAAGCGGGCGTTTTTAGCTTAGTGGTAGAGCATTAGCCTCCGGCAAAGGCTTTCTCTGATGCAGGGGTTCAAATCCCGCCCAACGCCTAGCGTTTTTCACACTTGGGTCAACTCAGATTAAGCAAATCTCCCAAACCAACGTAAAAATTAAGTCAGCCTAGTAGTCATTCTGGTGGATTCTTGATGATTGCTTAGGAAATCCTGCTTGGGCAGTCAACTGGCTCCCCGTTTGTTGGATGCCATATAAGCGAAAAGTTGAGCAGGTAATATCGATCCAAGTGTGATTAAACTTATGGCATGAAGCGGGCGTTTGTAGCTTAGCGCTAGAGCATTAGCCTCCGATAAAGGCTTTCTCTGATGCACATGTTCAAATTTCGCCAAAAGCCTAGCGTTTTTCCCACTTGGGTCAATTAAAATGAAGAACATCTGCCGATCCAACTCAATAATTAAGTCAGCCTAGTAGTCATTCTGGCGGATTCTTGATGATTGCTTAGGAAATCCCGCTTGGGCAGTCAACTTGCTCCCGTATTTTTGGATTCCATATGAGCAAAAAGATGAGCGGGTAACATCGATCGAAGTGTGATTAAACTTACGGCGAGAAGCGGGCGTTTGTAGCTTAGCGGTAGAAAATAAGCCTCCGGTAAAGGCTTCATCTGATGCACATGTACAAATTCTGGCATAAGCCTAGCGTTTTTCACACTTGCGTCAATCCAAATTACGCCAATCTGGCAAACCAACTTAATAATTAGGTCAGCATAGAAGTCATTCTTGTGGATTCGAGATGATTGCATAGTAAATCCTGATTGGGCAGTCAACTTGCTACCCTATTGTTGGACTCCATATGAGCGAAAAGTTGAGCGGGTAATATCGATCCAATTGTTATTAAACTTACGGCGTGAAGCGGGCGTTTGCAGCTTAGCGGTAGAGTATTAGCCTCCGGTAAAGGCTTTCTCTTATGCACATGTTCAAATCCCGCCAAGCACCTACCGTTTTTCACACTTGGGTCAATCCAAATTGAGCCAATCTGCCAAACCAAATTAATAATTAAGTCAGCCTAGTAGTCATTCGGGTGGATTCTAGATGATTGCTCAGGAAATCCTGCTTGGGCAGTCAACTTGCTGCCCTATTGTTGGATTCCATATGAGCGCAAAGTTGAGCGGGTAATATCGATACAAGTGTGATTAAACTGACGGCGTGAAGCGGGCGTTTGCAGCTTAGCGGTAGAGCATAAGCCTCCGGTAAAGGCTTTCTCTGATGCACATGTTCAAATCCCGCCATACACCTAGCGTTTTTCACACTTTGGTCATCTGAAATGAAGCATATCTGCCAAACCAACTTAATAATTAAGCCAGCCTAGTAGTCATTCGGGTGGATTCTAGATGATTGCTCAGGAAATCCTGCTTGGGCAGTCAACTTGCTGCCCTATTTTTGGATTCCATATGAGCGAAAAGTTGAGCGGGTAATATCGATCCAAGTGTGATTAAACTTACGGCGTGAAGCGGGCGTTTGTAGCTTAGCGGTAGAGTATTAGCCTCCGGTAAAGGCTTTCTCTGATGCACATGTTAAAATCCCGCCAAACGCCTAGGGTTTTCACACTTGGGTTAATGCAAATAGAGCCAATCTGCAAAACCAAATTAATAATTAAGTCAGCCTAGTAGTCATTCTGGTGGATTCTAGATGATTGCTCAGGAAATCCTGCTTGGGCAGTCAAATTGCTCCCCCATTGTTGGATTCTATATGAGCGCAAAGTTGAGCGGGTAATATCGAACAAAGTGTGATTAAACTTACGGCGTGAAGCGGGCGTTTGTAGCTTAGCGGTAGAGCATAAGCCTCCGGTGAAGGCTTTCTCTGATGCACATGTTCAAATCCCGCCATACACCTAGCGTTATTCACACTTGGGTCAATCCAAATTAAGCCAATCTGCCAATTCAAATTAATAATTAAGTCAGCCTAGTAGTCATTCTGGTGGATTCTAGATGATTGCTCAGGAAATCCTGCTTGGGCAGTCAACTTGCTCCCCCATTGTTGGATTCCATATGAGCGAAAAGTTGAGCGGGTAATATCGATACAAGTGTGATTAAACTGACGGCGTGAAGCGGGCGTTTGTAGCTTAGTGGTACAGCATAAGCCTCCGGTAAAGGCTTTCTCTGATGCACATGTTCAAATCCCGCCATACACCTAGCGTTTTTCACACTTTGGTCATCTGAAATGAAGCATATCTGCCAAACCAACTTAATAATTAAGTCAGCCTATTAGTCATTCGGGTGGATTCTAGATGATTGCTTAGGAAATCCTGCTTCGGCAGTCAACTCGCTCCCCTAATGATGGATTCCATATGAGCGAAAAGTTGAGCGGGTAATATCGATGCAACTCTGATCAAACTTATGGCGTGAAGCGGGCGTTTTTAGCTTAGCGCTAGAGCATTAGGCTCCGGTAAAGGCTTTCTCTGATGCACATGTTCAAATCCCGCCATACACCTAACGTTTTTCACACTTAAGTCATCTTTAATGAAGCATATATGCAAAACCAACTTAATAATTAAGCCAGCCTAGTAGTCATTCGGGTGGATTCTAGATGATTGCTCAGGAAATCCTGCTTCGGCAGTCAACTCGCTCCCCTAATGATGGATTC
>JAYGXS010000003.1:62360201-62374478 GCA_036362985.1 Ligula intestinalis
GATGATTGCTTAGGAAATCCTGCTTGGGCAGTCAACTGGCTCCCCTATTGGTGGATTCCATATGAGCGGAAAGTTGAGCAGGTAATATCGCTCCAGGTGTCATTGAACTTATGGCGTGAAGCGGGCGTTTTTTGCTTAGCGGTTGAGCATTAGCCTCCGGCAAAGGCTTTCTCTGATGCACGGGTTCAAATCCCGCCAAACGCGTTGAGATTTTCACACATTTGTCATCTAAAGTGAAGCAAATCTACCAAACCAGCTTAATAATTAAGTCAGCGTAGTAGTCATTCTGGTTGATTCAAGATGATTGCTTAGGAAATCCTGCTTGGGCAGTCAACTGTTTCCCCTTTTTTGGATGCCATATGAGCGAAATTTGAGCGGGTAATATCTATCCAAGTGTGATTAAACTGATGGCGTAAAGCGGGCGTTTTTAACTACGCTGTAGATCATTAGCCTCCGGCAAAGGCTTTCTCTGATGCGCGGGTTCAAATCCCGCCAAACGCGTAGAGATTTTCACACATGTGTCATCCAAAGTGAAGCAAATCTACCAAACCAGCTTAATAATTAAGTCAGCGTAGTAGTCATTCTGGTTGATTCAAGATGATTGCTTAGGAAATCCTGCTCGGGCAGTCAACTGGCTCCCCTTTTTTTGGATTCCATATGAGCGAAAAGGTGAGCGGGTAATATCTATCCAAGTGTGATTAAACTGATGGCGTAAAGCGGGTGTTTTTTGCTTAGCTGTAGAGCATTAGCCTCCGGCAAAGGCTTCCTCTGATGCGCGGGTTGAAAGCCCGCCAAACGCCTAGAGTTTTTCACACATGGGTCAACTCAAATTAAGCAAATCTGCCAAACCAACTCAATAATTAAGTCAGCCTAGTAGTCATTCTGGTTGATTTTAGATGATTGCTTAGGAAATCCTGCTTGGGCAGTCAACTGGCTCCCCTTTTTTGGATGATATATAAGCGAAAATTTGAGCGGATAATATGGATGCAACTCTAATCAAACTTGCGGCGTGAGTCGGGCATTTGTAGCTTCGCGGAAGAGCATTAGACTTATGTAAAGGCTTTCTCTCATGCACATGTTCAAATAACGCCATACACCTAGCGTTTTTCACATTTGGGTAATCTGAAATGAAGCATATCTACCAAACCAACTTAATAATTAAGTCAACCGAGTAGTCATTTTGGTAATTTCTACATGATTGCTTAGGAAATCCTGCTCGGGCAGTCAACTGGCTCCCCTTTTGTTGGATGCCATATGAGCGAAATTTGAGCGGGTAATATCTATCCAAGTGTGATTAAACTGATGGCGTGAAGCGGGCGTTTTTAACTTAGCTGTAGAGCATTAGCCTCCGGCAAAGGCTTTCTCTGATGCGCGGGTTCAAATCCCGCCAAACGCCTAGAGTTTTTCAACCTTGGGTCAACTCAAATAGAGCAAATCTGCTTGACCAACTCAATAATTAGGTCAGCCTAGTAGACATTCTGGTGGATTATAGATGACTGCTTAGGAAATCCTGCTTGGACAGTCAACTGGCATTCCTTCTGTTTGATGATATAAAAGCGTTAAGTTGAGCGGGGGATATCGATCCAAGTGTGATTAAACTTATGGCGTGAAGCTGGCGTTTTTAGCTTAGCGGTAGAGCATTAGCCTCCGGCAAAGGCTTTCTCTGATGCGCGGGTTCAAATCCCGCCAAACGCCTAGAGTTTTTCACACCTTGGTCAATTAAAATTAAGCAAATCTGACAAACCAACTTAATAATTAAGTCAGCCTAGTAGTCATTCTGGTGGATTCTAGATGATTGCTTAGGAATTCCTGCTTGGGCAGTCAACTTGCTCCCCTACTGATGGATTCCATATGAGCGAAAAATTGAGCGTGTAATATCGATGCAACTCTGAACAAACTCATGGCGTGAAGCAGGCGCTTTTAGCTTAGCTGTAGAGCATTAGCCTCCGGCAAAGGCTTTCTCTGATGAGCGGGTTCACTTCCCGCCAAACGCCTAGAGTTTTTCTCACTTGGGTCAACTAAAATTAAGCAAATCTGCCAAACCAACTTAATAATTAAGTCAGCCTAGCAGTCCTTCTGGTGGAATCTAGATGATAACATAGGAAATCCTGCTTGGGCAGTCAACCGCCTCCCCTATTTATGGATTCCATATGAGCGAAAAGCTGAGCGGGTAATATCGATCCCAGTGTGATTACGCTTATATCGGGAATCAGGCGCTTTTAGCTTAGCTGTAGAGCATTAGCCTTAGGCAGCGGCTTTCTCTGTTACGCGGGTTCAAATCACGCCAAATGCGAATTGTTTTTCACACTTGGGTCAACTCAAATAAAGCAATTCTTAGAAACAAACTTAATAATTTAGTCAGCCTAGTAGTCCTTCTGGTGGATTCTAGATGATAACATAGGAAATCCTGCTTGGGCAGTCAACCAGCTCCCCTATTGATGAATTCCATATGAGCGAAAAGTTGAGCGGGTTATATCGATCCCAGTGTGCTTAAGCTTATGGCATGAAGCAGGCCTTTGTAGTTTAGCTGTAGAGCAGAAACCGCAGACAACGGCTTTTTCCGATGCGTGGGTTCAAATCCCTCCAAAGGCCTTGAGCTTTTCACACTTGCGTCAAATCAAATTAAGCAAATCTGCCGAACCATCTTAATAATTGAGTCAGCCTAGTAGTCATTCTGGTGGATTCAAGATGATTGCTTAGGAAATCCTTCTTGGGCAGTCAACCGCCTCCCCTATTTGTGGATTCCATATGAGCGAAAAGTTGACCAGGTAATATCGATCCAAGTGTTATAAACTTATGGCGTGAAGCAGGCGTTTGTAGATTAGCTATAGCGCACTAACATGCGGCAAAGGCTTTCTCTGATGCGCGGGTTCAAATCCCGCCAAACGCCTAGAGTTTTTCACGCTTAAGTCAACTCAAATAAAAACAATCAGCCAAACCAACTAAATAATTAAGTCAACCTAGTAGTCGTTCCGGTAGATTCTAGATGATTGCTTAGGAAATCCTGCTTGGGCTGTCAACCAGCTCCCTTATAGGTGGATTCCATATGAGCGAAAAGTTGAGTGGTTAATATCGATCCAAGTGTGATGAAACTGATGGCGTGATGCGGGCCTGTTTAGCTTTGCGCTAGAGCACTTACCTGAGGCAAAGGCTTTCTCTGATGCGCGGGTTCAAATCCCGCCAAAGACCTTGAGCTTTTCACACTTGGGTCAACTCAAATAAAGCGAAGCTTACAAACCAACTTAATAATTAAGTCAGCATAGTAGTCATTCTGGTGGATTCTAGATGATAACATAAGAAATCCTGCTTGGGAAGTCAACTGGCTCCCCTATTGGTGGATTCCATATGAGCGAAATGTTAAGCGGGTTATATCGATCCAAGTGTGATTAAACTTATGGCGTGAAGAGGGTGTTTGTAGCTTAGCCGTAGAGCATTAGCCTCCAACAAATGCTTTCTCTGCTGCGCAATTTCAAATCCCGCCAGTCGCCTTGAGTTTTATTACTGAGGTCAACTCAAATTAAGCAAATCTGCCAAACCCACTTAATCATTATATGAGCCTAGTAGTCATTCTGGTGGACTCTAGATGAGAGCATAGGAAATCCTGCTTGGGCAGTCAACTGGCTTCCTTATTTGTGGATGCCATATGAACGAAAAGTTTAGCGGGAAATATCGATCCATGTGTGATTAAACTTATGGCGTGAAGCGGGCGTTTGTAGCTTAGCAGTAGAGCATAAGCCTCCGGCAAAGGCTTTGTCTGATGCGCGTGTTCAAATCCCGCCAAACGCCTTGAGCTTTTCACACTTGGGTCAACTCAAATAAAGCAAAACCTACAAACCAACTTAATAATTAAGTCTGCCTAGCAGTCATTCTGGTGGATTCTAGATGATAACATAGGAAATCCTGCTTGGGCAGTCAACCTGCTCCCCTATTGGTGAATTCCATATGAGCGAAAAGTTAAGAGGGTAATATCGATCCAAGTGTGATTAAACTTATGGCGTAAAGCAGGGGTTTGTAGCTTAGCAGTAGAGCATTAGGCTCCGGCAAAGGCTTTCACTGGTGCGCGGGTTAAAATCCCGCCAAACGCCTTGAGCTTTTCTCACTTGAATCAACTCAAATTTAGCAAATCTGCCAAACCAAATTAATCATTAAGTCAGCCTACTAGTCATTGTGATGGATTCTAGATGACTGCTTAGGAAATCCTGCTTGGGCAGTCAACTGTCTCCCCTTTTGGTGAATTCAATATGAGCGAAAAGTTTAGAGGGTAATATCGATCCAAGAGTGATTAAACTTATGGCGTGAAGCGGGCATTTGTAGCTTAGCTGTAGAGCACTTACCTGTGGCAAAGGCTTTCTCTGATGTGCGGGTTCAAATCCCGCCAAACGCGTAGATTTTTTCACACTTGGGTCAACTCAAACTAAGCAAATCTGCCAAAGCAACTTCATAATTAAGTAAGCCTAGCAGTCCTCCTGTGGATTCTAGATGATTGCTTAGGAGATCCTGCTTGGGCAGTCAACTGTCTCCCCTATTGGTGGATTCCATATGATCGCAATGTTAAGCGGGTAATATCGATCCAAGTGTGATTAAACTTATGGCGTGAAGCAGGTGTTTGTAGCTTAGCGGTAGAGCATTAGCCTCTAACAAATGCTTTCTCTGCTGCCCGAGTTTAAATCCCGCCAAACGCCTTTAGTTTTTCACACGTGGGTCAACTCAAATTAAGCAAATCTGCCAAACCAACTTAATCATTATATCAGCCTAGTAGTCATTCTGGTAGATTCTAGATGATTGCTTAGGAAATCCTGCTTGGGCAGTCAACTGGCTCCCCTATTGGTGGATTCCATATGACCGAAAAGTTTAGCAGGTAATATCGATCCAAGTGTGATTAAACTTATGGCGTGAAGCAGGCGTTTGTAGCTTAGCAGTAGAGCATAGCCTCCGGCAACGGCTTTCTCTGATGCGCGAGTTTAAATCCCGCCAGAGGCCTAAGGTTTTTTGCACTTGGGTCTGCTCAAATCAAGCAAATCTGTCAAACCAACGTAATATTTAAATCAGCCTAGTAGTCATTCTGTTGGATTCTAGATGATTACTTAGGAAATCCTGCTTGGGCAGTCAACTGGCTCCCCTAGCATTCATTCATAAAGATGGGAAACTGAGCCCAATATTTACACACCCGTATTTCTTGTGAGTACACTTGAGTGATGCTAAACTAACCAAAGAAGATAATCCGGGTGACCTTGAGCTTGAAGCTACCGCCGGGGAAGCGAGCCCTCCGTGGGGCCCTCGCAGGAAGGGGAGGGTCAGACTGGAGGCCGCCACCAGGGAGGGGACAACCAAGACACACCGTACCTGCGAGGGTTCACCACCTACATCATCCTTGACCAGATTCCAAGTAACCATGCTGACGTATTTAAGACAAGGATTAATCCTTTATCGTGCCGCATCCTACAGGATAGTGTCACAGAAACGTGAAAAAAGCAACCTTTTCAACTGAATTTGTCTGCTATACGGCGCCCTTTTTCAATCTTAAAATACTGCCGCTTGAGAAATTGTTACGTCCATGCCAACAGTAGTCTGTACGTCCCTTCCCTTCTTAGTTATGCATGATTAAAAAGATGGTTATGGTCGTACTGCCGGGTTTACTGGTTCATCCAATGGACTCTTTTCTGCAAGGATCCATCTGGTCAACCTAAATCCATATGAACAGACCGTGGGTTGCTTGTGTGTCTACTCGGACACTGGAAAAATACATTTCTTCAGAACATATTTTTCAGAACTGCCATGCTGTCGTGCCACCAGAATTATGCTCGTGGATCTTGGAGCAACCGTTGAAGGAAAAATCGACACACCAACCCCTGCTAACGTCAGAGCTAGAGTCTGCGTATCAAAGGAAAATAATACCAATATCAGTCTTCCTCTCGATAAATCACAGCTATGCAGTCGGTCCTATTAACTCCAAGGACAACTCGGACATGCCTGTAGTGACCTCGTTTTCTAAGCCGTGCTTTGCTCGCACTCGTCTGGGACATATCCCGCATGTCTGGCTCTCGTGTCCACCTCTGATCAGGGTCACGGACGCGTCTGGTTTAACTTGCCAGCCACATTCCAAAGCTAGTTCACAGGGGACCTTAAGGTAGTGACTGCTTACGCTCACACACCCCCGGAGTCGGCTGCAGACATCCGGACCCGGCGACTATACCCGCCAGAATGCTACTCTGGACTCCGGCTCGCTCATGGCTGGACTGCACTCGTCCGGAAGTCACTTACGCATTACTCATATTCTACTCCTTCTATACTTATTTAAGTTATCCCTAACACTATGGCCCTCAACGCCTTATGTTATTTACTAGTTCATAATCATTGGGATACGTTATATCACCTATTATTTGGCCGTACTACTTCGTATTCCACATGCCCTCGCTCAAGACGTTCTGACAAGTTTCTCACGCGTGATGCAAGCTCTCCCTGCGTCGGACATGTACCTTCGTCCAGTCGCCAACTCCTTTTAACCTGTACAGAACCCAATACCCTTTCAACAAGCCTCCAACCTCTCGTTATATTCGTAAGCTACCTCGAAGCTGAAAAATAACGGAATTCTCAGCATCCACGCCATACTGAGAAAAGCCAACCACGAATAAGCGACCATGCCATGAGGATCAGTAGTTACTCAAGCGACTATTTTACGATGACGTCGCCACGTTGAGAGAACAACAGAAATGAATTTACAAGGATACTCTGAAAATGTTTCTCAGGTATGTTAAAATCACCCGAAGAACTAGGAGGACCTCGAATAGGATTAGAAAGCTTGGGGCATAACGGTACCCCAAAATTACTGTAGCCATCGCCCAACATTGCTGTATCGGGCTTTCTTGTTCAAGGCCAACTGCCTCAAGGTCATCCGATATCGCAGTGAGCGCTTTCAGATGCGCTGACCTGCAGACACTTGACCGACCTCCACACACGTGCGTCCAGGTAGTCGCGGCTTCACTTGAATATGTCCCTTTTCCCCACCATCGGTCGATACAGCCTACGCCACCAGACACGACACCCCGCCGGCACTGTCGCACGCACCAGTTGAAGAACACGTGAATCTGCTCCGCAATCCTACTGAAACGACTGTCATCATTGTCTTATTCTCTCTCAGACTTGGCTAGACGCAGTTATCACTAGGCCTGACTTCGCCGGTGGCCACTGCCGCTCGGGACAGCAACTGGGAGTTCTGTACACAATAAATCCTTCCCACTCGTGCCTTTAGATTTTTTTTTATTTTTGTCTGACGCTTGTAGTGCTCTAAACACAAACACTTCTTAGCCACTACAGTACCATCAATACCGCAAATCACATGCTGACGGCGAAAACCACCCCCGTGCTTACCTGTGAGAACACTCCGGACGCCATGATACCCACCACTATGAATGAAGACTAATGTTCCAAATTCAGATGGCTTCATGAATAGGGAAGAGGATGGATCGAAGACCAAAACACCTTGTTTATTCGTCTGCACCCTGCGTTGGCGTGACTGATCGTTTATTGGCTGCCGCGGCCACCACCCTCCTCTGATTCTCGCCTGTTTCGTTCCGAGGCTGGACTTCTGCACTAGTTCAAAAGTTCAGACGGATAAAAAAGAGGTTCCAATGCTCGAACAGTCACCCCCCACCACCACCGCCACCACCGCCACCACCGCCACAATTGCCCCCTGCATCACCGATGCGTACTCGGTCTCCACTGTGATCACACTTTCAAATCAACCTTGTGTAACGAGCCGAGGAAGGCACACACGCGCACCGAGTAACGTCA
This sequence comes from Ligula intestinalis, assembly GCA_036362985.1. Classification (NCBI taxonomy): domain Eukaryota; kingdom Metazoa; phylum Platyhelminthes; class Cestoda; order Diphyllobothriidea; family Diphyllobothriidae; genus Ligula; species Ligula intestinalis. The sequence continues at coordinate 62,367,993 of JAYGXS010000003.1, forward strand.
GATGTCTTGGATAGATCCAGGCTAAGGCAGAGCTAATTTAGTACGGCCCGCACTGGTACTAGACGAACGCCGAACTACCCGCTTATTCCCGGCGCCCACGGAGAGAGAACAAACAGAAGTCCGGTCACTCGAACAGCGTGTATTAGGACACAGAGCACGTGAGAGCAAGCAGAGCGAGCCAGCAAGTCAGAATGCAAGATTGCAGTCAGGCACAGAAAAAGGCTCCTGGTTATTTATTGAGTGCGCACGGTCCAATCAGATAGGACGGAAAATTGATAATTATTGACGCCTTGTCAGGCTACGGCGTGGGACTTTGCGCTGCAGCTGCGCTGAGAGCCTAAGCGTTGTTGACTAATCATGGGATTCTGCCGTCCCAACAAAATAGCATAAATAAATAAAATATTAAAATTCCTATGTACCCAAACTTTGTGGACACCCTGTAGAATTCGTGTAGCATGCTGATATATGCGAAAGATTGATAATCTTTCGCTAATCGGCATTGAGTAAGGTTGTAATACTGATTATCGTGTTGCCTATTCTGAAGTCATTTCAGTCACAATAGGATACCGGCTTTTAACGAGTTTCTATTTAAAAAAAGTATATAGAGTAAAAGGTGGCCATTTAAGTAGTATCCATTTTTATTATTGATTTTGACTGCCTTTATAAATTCAAATATATTTTATGAAAAACATCAAGGAAAAATTATTTCTGGTACTTGTTCGGTAGCAAACAACGCCTTCTTTAAATTTTATACTTGATGAAAGGGTACCTTTCGGTTTTAAAAACTTTTCTAATCATGAGGCTTTTTACGACTGTGGGGTGTTCATTTATTAAACACCACATCGTCAATTTATTAATGCTGTCCATAATGTACACAGCATGTTCCACATCTGTTGCAATATTTTATGAGAACTATGTGAATTCTTCCTCAAACCATAGGTGAAAACGTACTTTTCCTTAAACGGGATTTACACAGCACGTAGTGGTATTCAGTAGGTTTAAAAATTGTTCGGCAATTTAGGAACTATTTTAAAACCGCAGGATACTCTTTCTTTAAGTATAAAATTTAAAGAAGGCATAATTTCCTACCAAACGAGCACAAGAAATATTTTTGGGGTATGTTTTCTATAAAATATATTTCAATTTATAAAGGCAGTTAAAATCAATTATAAAAATACATACTACCTAAGTAGCCAATTTTTACATACATTTTGTTAGCGATTAGAAAGAAGGTCGATAAAAAGCCCGCATCCTATCGTGTCTGAAATGGCTTCAGAGTAGACCACATGATAATCAGTAGTACAACCTTACTAAATGCCGATTAGCGAAAGACTATCAATCTTTCGCATATATTGGCATGTTACACTAATTCTAGGCCGTATTGTAGAGCTGGTAAGCCATCAACCCGCATTCATGCAGTAAAATGGCTGCGAAGTCTTCCCTCACTCTACGCCGACATATTTCTTGTCGTACATCGGCATATTAGCACTCTATACTCTCATTTCTAGCAGGCTGCCTCACATGAGAAGAAACGGAAATTCAGAAGCTGTAATCCGACCTTTCTCTGTATCAGATGTGGATTTCATGTGAACCTTTAGATTTTTAGTATCTTATTACTTTTTTCCCAATGGTCTCAGTAAACTGAGCCATTTTTGCTGAACATTTTGGATATTTACCTTCAAAATAAAACCTATTTATCTCAAAAATGGGATGAGACATGGGAGAGTGATAATCCTATAATGCAGATAACTAAGAATAAGATCTAGAGCAATGGAAAAGATAAACAACAGCATTAGTTACAGCTTTGGACGACCTGTCCCGGATGAAGGACGATGCTGACATGTCCGCTATACAGCCGGTGGGGACGACACGCTGTGTGCAACTGCAGGGGAGGATTGTGGAGGTTCTGACATAGTACGGAAAGTTGAGTTTAGTTGCGGGAGAGGGGTTGGCAGTAGAAAAGAAGTGGGTATCGATTGCTTTCCCCGACGTGGAGCCACACCATCTCCGTCCCAGATCCACGTACGAAGAGCGGCACTGTAGCGGTCGCTGCTGCCCACCGCCCTCCTAACTCTTGACGCCACAGACGTGGTCTCGCGGGGACAGTCTTGATCACCCGGACGCGCTCGACCCAGTGTGATGGCCCATGCCCCCATTCGGCGCGCAACCTTTGCATTCGCGCAATTGGGGCGCACACACGCACCCCAGACTGGTCGGGCCAATCAGCAGCCTGAAGCTGACTCACGCAATGCTCGCTCTGGGGCCGTTGTGACAATACCCGCGCTGACGGACACTCGGGATTCCGCCCCGTCAGGGTGATGACGTAGGCAGCGTCGTCGGCCGCTTTGACGCTCCACGCTCTCAAACGGCCCTTACGGTCTAACGCCATGCCAGACCGAGTGGCAGCTTCCTCCTAACTCTTCTGTATGCAATCTATTGTTCCTAACACTCTGGTCTTCACAAGACTTCTCTCATCTCCTAAGGAACTGAGCCTGGAGAATCGTAGCCGTTAGGGTTAAACTGCAGTGGCCCTAGCAGCCCCTTGGAACCTATGACCAGCCGCAGACGCAGGACTCATCTAGCCTGCCTGTATACCCACCGCCTCCTGGGGCTAGGCGCTAACTGTTATTGGCCCACGCTAGTCTAGACATCAGCAGCTCCATTGGCCCCCGGGACAAAGCATTCGCAAGCGATTCCTGATGCTCTATTTACTCCGGAGCCCACCTGAATAGGGAACGGACGCACTACTACGATAGGCAACATTCTCTTTATCTATTCTCCGTTCCATTGTGTACACAATAAACTCTTCCTTCTTCTCTGGCCTTCCCAAGACTTCTCCCATATCCTAAGGATCCGGGCCTGGAAGATTGTAGGCGTTAGGGTTAACCGTCTTAACCTTAAATCCTATAAAAGCTTCTTAGTCTTCACTCCTCCACAGTAGCACCTCGTTCAAACAACTTATTCAGTCTCAAGGTCTGTTACACTTGTCGGTCACTGCGGCCTTCATCACACTACGACTGACGAACCGACGTCAGGAGCCGCAAGCTACACCCGCGTCCCCCACCTCAGCCGCACACCCTAGCCCCGGATATTCAGTCACTGCGTGGATCTGTGGTGGATACCTGATGGGTCAAATGGGCTTTTGTGGAAATCTGTGATAAAGTACCACAGTCCAGGTTCATTACCACCGCCAACACATCCTCTGAAGAGAAGTAGCTCCACCTTGCCCTCCTGTAGAAACGCGTCCAGTACAGCCAGAGAATGCAAGAAATGTTTGCGCTTGACGTAGGAATCTCTGTGTCTCTGTTCCTGCTACCCCCCTACCCCCCTCCCGGTGCATGTACCTAGACCTTTTCATGGTTTACAGAGCCTAAAACAGCCCTAGGCAGCTGCCTCATCTCGTCGCTTCTTGCTTTTACTAATGGATTTATGACTTTTGTGTGTTCGCCCTCCATAGGTTCAGATCCCCTGCATTTTTCCTACATGTATAGAGCTTTTCAGAGCCCATGAACATTCCTTTCATCCGTTTTACAGAGATTTTCCCGTCTGTCCCCCATGTTCTCCACCGGCAGAATGTATCCCCCAGAGGATCCTCGGCTTACTTCTTTGTGCTTAAATTTTTCTGGATGAGGGGATTTTTGTTAGCTACCTTTAAAAACTTGGTATTCAATGACGGCTATACGTTTTCTTAATTCCCAAGTCCTGTGTTGTGCGCAAGGCACTTTGGTGGACTTTGTGAAGCATTTCTGTCCAATTATATCCGTAATGAATCAATCATTTTCATTTCCGGGCTAATAGCGCATTCTTTTTTTCCTGGAAAGCCCAGTCATTTCTGAAATCATGCTCTGACAGTTTACCAATACACACATTCGTATAATTATGCAGCTAATTAAATCCATTTCTGCTTTTAAGTTACAAAAGTAGAACGCTCGCTGAATGATTGAAACTTTAAGCATTAATCGAAGAAGGGAAAGGAAGAAGAAAAGAAAAAGAAGAAAAAACGAAGGAGGGATAAAGTGTGCTTTCTTTTTGACAAGCGTTTTTGATTTTCGGTCTTCCAATCTCCTCAGAAGACATAAGATGGCGCCAGCTAAGATTATATTTGATCCTCGAATTATGGAATTAGTTTTGTGGAGACTGCATCTGTCTCGAATTCGGCCTCTAGGAGAAGGAAAATAAACGAGTTAAAATTTATCAGTGAACACGGTCTATCGCGTTTATTCTCTCATATTGTTCCCCAGATAGCTTTCCGGTGCTATTCGTTGATTCTTTCACAGCGGCTCCTCTTAAGGAGCTTTACTACTGAAGACAAAAAACAAACTTCCTTGAAGCCTGTCAGTTGTACAAATAACCGGAGAATGCCCGGAGACGGCTCGTATTATGGGTTTGCTTTTTTGTCTGAACGACGTTTCTTCGGGAGTCGCCAGGTCACTGTTTAACCCCATCCGGGACGCATGTTTTCCAGTTTCAGTAGGTACCGTCTCCCCTAATTCTATTTTTTTGCATCTGTTCGCAATTATAATTAGTACCTTAGTGAAATGTATTTACTTCAAATAGCTTACAATTTAATCTCTAATGGGTTCCTACATTTATCGAATTTAAACTTTCCTGACAAACCTCCGATACCTATTTTTTGCGTTGTCAGGCTCAAGTCCCCAACTGGTACGCGACATGCGATCAACGCCGGAGCATGTGCCTACATTGATATAGTTAACTCCAGCTTTTTAATCTCCAGAGAAATTAATTTCTTATCATGGTATACATCAGTATATTTAAGGTCTATAGGCGTAGAACGAAATTGTAAGTGTATATTCGTGTTGAAACCCGTCACCTCCTGTGAAATATACACATGCTGCTCGCAGACAGTCGTTAGTAGTATAAACTGACAATGTAGCTTACCATACTAACAGCCTAGATACTTGCTAAAAGACCCAGACACGTTTTTGCCGGTATGGTGCCGCTGCTTGAGCCTCGCAGCTCTGTCAAGCAGCGGCAGAATACCGGAGAAACACGTGTCTGGGCCTTTTAGCAAGTACCTACGCTGTTAGTATGGTAAGCTACAACGTCAATAGTTAACTCCCTTCCGAGGGGTTTTCCAATCGAGCCAGCTCTTGAGGGTAATGGGCGGGGGGGGAAGAGAATTGAATGTCATAGTGAGTGCTACTCTTTTGTGGGAGCCTATCAGGGATGTACGGAAGGATGTTGATGATACGCAATCTAAATGCACGGGACCGCTTCGTTCAGGTTTCATCTCGCTTAATATTTGGTTCTTTTTAAGGCAACATTCCACTTGCCAACTGCGAATAAAGCCTCCCTACTCGTTCCAAAACAAGCATTTGTTGGCCATTAACTGAGGGCTAACGACCAAGTCTCTTTTTGGCGGTGGTTGCTACTGCATTTAAAGCTTTTCAGGTTGCTGATACATTCAGCCGACATCGTGCTCACTCTCATGCGTACCTGAAATAATTCATACTTATGAACGTTTTTTGTAAACCATGTAATTAGCGGGAAAATTGAAAAAAAAGAATTGCGGAAAGCTGGCAGCAATCATATTTGCGAGTTGGAAAACGAAGAAATAAGTGCGCATTATATATAAACGAATATAAAAGGAGATGACAATAATATTACTGTCACAGGTACGATTTTAAATATTGCAGCATTTTGGATGCGCCAATTTTATGGTGAATGACAAGTGGCGATTCGCAATTGGCTTTATAACGTCGAATATCAAGTGAAACTTTGTTACTTCGTAGTCCATTCCGACTGCAGACGTTGTTTATCCGCCTCTGACCTCAGTAGCCTCCAGCGGACGCAGACAGCCGTTGACGTCAGTTTCAGCTTAATTGCCCTCATCGGTCGAACTGTTTGACAGTTTCTTAAGCAAAAACCTACGGTTACCCAGTTCCTACACACTATCTTATTTTATTTATTACTAGCGCGGAAGCCCGGCTTCGCCTTGGCTTCCTTACCGTTTTTCTCCTTTTATGAAGGAAAAAGGCAAGTGTCCTCTGCAGTAAAACTTTTTGAAACAATTAATACGTACGAGGGATAAGCAACCAGGAATGAAGAACGGTATGGAAAGACGGAGAACTGTAATTGTGGCTCCAGATGGAGTGACGTACATAACCATTAAGGGAAAACGTGGTAGATGTCAACGGGAAGAGTAAGGAGGACACACGTAAAAGTAATAATGGGAAAGACGAAGGAAGGGTGAAAGGGCAAGGTAAAAAGAAAAAAGAGCCGAATTTTTAATGACTAAAGAATTACAGGAGGGACGGTCATAAGTGTGGTATTAATAGGAACCGTAAGGAAAGCGGAATATAGAACCATATGCTAACGCTTCATGGTAAACAACATTCTGCGAAATGCCGTTAGGTGCCCAGACCTATAAATTTCTTTTTGAACCAACTGGAAATATGACAACGTAGAGTTAGCCGTGGGAAAAACACGATTCTTACAGGTGAATTCCAGCCACCTTGACGGTTT
>JAYGXS010000003.1:62384075-62437827 GCA_036362985.1 Ligula intestinalis
TCTACGCATTTGGCAAGATTTAAACCCACGCAAGAGAGATAGCCTTTGCCGGAGGCTAATGCTCTACCGCTAAGCTACAAACGCCCGCTTCACGCCATAAGTTTAATCACACTTAGATCGATAATACCCGGTCAACTTTTCGCTCATATGGAATCCACTATTAGGGGAGCCAGTTGACTGCCCAAGCAGGATTTCCTAAGCAATTATCGAAAATCCACCAGAATGACTACTAGGCTGACTTAATTATGAAGTTGGTTTGGCAGATTTGCTTAATTTGAGATGACCCAAGTGTACAAAACTCTAGGCGTTTGGGGGGAATTGGAAGCCGCGCATCAGAGGAAGCCTTTGCTGGAGGCTAATGCTCTACCGCTAAGCTACAAACGCCCGCTTCATGCCACAAATTAAATCACACGTGGATCGATATTACCCGCTCTAATTTTCACTCATATGGAATCCACCAATAGGGGAGCAATTTGACCGCCCAAGCAGGATTTCCTAAGCAATCATCTAGAATCCACCAGAGTGACTACTACGCTGACTTAATTATTAAGTTGGTTTGGCAGATTTGCTTGATTTGAGAAGACCCAAGTGTAAAAAGCTCTAGGCGTTTAGCGGGATTTTAAATCGCTCGTCAGAGAAAGGTCTTGCCGGAGGCTAATGCTCTACCGCTAAGCTACAAACGCCCGCTTCATGCCACAAATTAAATCACACGTGGATCGATATTACCCGCTCTAATTTTCACTCATATGGAATCCACCAATAGGGGAGCCAGTTGAGTGCCCAAGCGGGATTTCCTAAGCAATCATCTAGAATCCACCAGAGTGACTACTACGCTGACTTAATTATTAAGTTGGTTTGGCCAATTTGCTTGATTTGAGATGACCCAAGTGTAAAAAGTTCTAGGCGTTCGGCGGGATTTGAAATCGCGCATCAGAGAAAGCCCTTGCCGGAGGCTAATGCTCTACCGCTAAGCTACAAACGCCCGCTTCATGCCACAAATTAAATCACACGTGGATCGATATTACCCGCTCTAATTTTCTTTCATATGGAATCCAGCAATAGGGGAGCCAGTTGACTGCCCAAGCAGGATTTTCTAGGCAATCATCTAGAATCCACCAGAGTGACTGACGTCATCTTACCTCAGGTCAAGGAGTCAGTTAACGGCTGGCTGTGGCCTCTTCCGACTCATTCACAGGAAACAACTCCGTTCGATGCATACTCCAAATTGTTGCAAAATAAATATTGAAAGGGAATCCCCACAAGCGGAAGTGCACTTCTGTCATGAAGGTATTTTTTGCATGTATTAACCACTGGAGCCCACACAAGAGGGGAATTCCCAAATGTCACAGAGATAACGCACAATCATCATCATCATTGTCATCAAGAAGTAAAGGAATAAGAGTACAAAAGAGAGAAAGGCATGAATATGAATCATATGTACAGCGAGGAAGTAAGAAAGGACGCTTAAGACAGGACGGTTAATAAGAGCATTTGCGTCGGCAAACTGGCGAGTAGTGTTGGAGAAAACATAATTACGGTCACTTTACAGATGTGTACAAACAGATGGAACATGGGGACAAAATCAATTCGGGACTGTACAGTGACGATGCGTAAATGATACAAACTCCGTGACGCACTGCATCCCTAAACCAAGATGCTAGGCGAAGCTGGAGCAAAACATTTGTCTTCATCCGGTCGAAAGAGGCGAGGCACCGGGAAAAGGAAACCCACTGCTACCTTGCTTGGTCGAAGGTTTCGGGTAGGTCGTCGCCAGCAAAAGCCGAGGGAACGGTGCAGTCAATAGTGGAAGCTTGGCAACCACAGTCACCAGCGGCCTCGGAATCCAGAGACTCATAGCATTGCGACAAACACTTGGTCAGCGTAGGCGATGCTTCGGTTCCGGCAAAGGCCAACTCACAAAGGACGGGTTCGTACCGGAGCAAACGCCTTAAAGGACAATAAAAAACACTGATGAGATATTGCATTTTAAAATACCTGCGCGGCATATAAATAGGGTCGCGGTCGGGTCTATTTAACAAAACGTTGACATCGAAAAACGCAAACCAAGTACACAATGCCGCAGGCAAAACATATAAAGCCTAGTGCCTTGATGCACGGATTAACATAGGCACCACTAGGGTCGGCTCGAAAATAACAACTGACTCGGTGTGAACAGCGGTTAGAACGGAAATGTACTTCTAAACTTCGGACTGAGAGAGAGAGAGAGAAAGAGAGGGACGACGAAAAATTGATTCTTTTATGAAAAAAAATAGCGCATGTGTTCGGTAGCCGAACCGCAACGTTAGGATGAAAGCCCGACGAGAGTCAAATTTATGGTTGAAAGCCGCCGAAAACGTGATGAGATTTGGAGCGCTAAAAAAGAATTTGCATTTGAAAGTTTGTGTAGTCTTATCAAGTATTAAATATAGAGCGCGTCCATCATTCTTCACATTTAATGAAACAATATATAATTCACGAGACACGCAGGAACAGTTCTATAGATCAGAAAGCTATTATGATAGGAAACGTTTCCAGATACGACCGTTAGTACATTTAAGGCTATCGGGTCAGAAAAGGGGTTGCCAATAGTTTTTTTCCGTACAAGCACATTACTTGAAGGAAACTAAATGTTTCGACTGAGAAAAGTAATTAATCACGACACGCCTAAGACCGTAGTCCCAAGGCCCTTCTACGTTAGCCAAGGAGCAATACGGAGGTTCGTTGATGCGTTGCGCACCTCGCAGTCATTAATAAAGAAGGTTCGTTCTCCTGATTAAGGATGCAGCTCGAAAACACATTAATCTTCCTCGCTTTTATCGACAAACCAGCCAATTTAGGGAATTAATTTACCCGCGACACAGAAAACAATAGGTCACCAATGAACTAGGCTCGCAGGGCAACATCATTAGCGCAGTCGAGACTAGTCCGTCGGCAGCCGGGTGCAAAGTATACACGGTCAAAACCGTGTAGGACACTCCTGAGGATCCAGTCAGTGGCGTAATTGAAAAGGATGGACGACAACATATAACCTTGTCGAAGATCGAACAAGGCCGAACAATAGTAAGCATTGCGTATGGAAATGATTTTCATTAGCAGACATAAGGATGTAAAATGGGCGAAATTTAATGGTGAGGGTGACATCAGCAAAGCAGGCAACCGTTGGGTGTTGGTGACCATGATGGGATCACAAAACGCGGCCTCTGTATGAATAGTTGGTCGGCGCATCCCCGTCCGGCTCGAAACCCGGCTTGATTGTGTCTCATTCTATTGTCAGAGCCTAGGAACGACGAAAGAAAAAACCGTCGTAGCAACGTCAATGGGACTTATACCACAGTGGTTCCTACACTCTCCTTGAATACAGATAGAGGCCCAAGTCCCAGACATCAGGAAGAAACTAATTATATTCCACACTTGCTCAAGCATCTTATAGAACTGGGGCTCCAGAGTGAAGACGCGAGATTTGTAAATTTCAGAGCGAATACTATCCTCTCCAGAGGCCTTGTTGTTGCGCAGCCTCCGTATTGCAGCAGCTATTTCGCTCTAAGCGCATAGACTTGAGGGGCGGCGTGATGTGTTGGTTACCAGAGTGAAGGTGTTCGAGCCAGGCCTCGATCTTGGTTGGATTGTCGATAATAAAGTCGCAATTTGTAACACCAATCGAGCCAAGCCGTTTAGCGGACGTAACAATAACATGGCGAAGGTCGCTAGTTCAGTCCATTAATTCTAGCACTTATCCCTAGCTACATTCTACAGAGAGCAGTACATCATTCAAGTGCACCATACGGCGTACATTGAGCTAGAGTACCCACCACATTCCTTCTTTAAAATATACTGCGCATTAAAACCAAAAAATAACGAGGAAAATACGCTCACTGATATGTGCAGGTATGTGTGTAGCCAGGAACCGAGATGACTACCTTGTTATATTTAGAGAGGAGCCAACACGACGGTAGAGTTATTTCCTTAAAAAAACCTATTCGGGCGAGGAGTAAAGCTTTCTCCGTCCATGAACGACTGATCCCTCAAAAAGAGGAATGGGCGAAACGGAAATTTGTGCTTGATGGTGCAGACAGCAACTTTTCCTCATCAGTTTAAGCCGTCAAACGTACGAAGGTATCTACCAGGAAGAGACCTTGCACCGCAAGTTCTTATACAAAGCATGTTTCATTGCCAATCCTCCGAGTGTCACATAGCGAATCTGGCTACTATTACCTTCAATGACTCCTTTCGAACTAAAACTGCGGTCCATGAATAGAAGCCGGAATACCTTAAGAAAAAGCTCGTTAACGGCTGCCGACCCATAGGCCAGTACGCAATGGAACCCAACAGGCCTCGTTACAGGTAAGATGCGCAAAATTTGACAGAAGTTCCAATAGTTGCTTTGACATTTTAACCATGTACGTGTAGACACTGTTGATGGCTCCAAGGAAAGGAAGAGTTGTGAGCACAAGACGGTCTTCCAAGCAAACGGTAGAGGACGTATATGACCTAGAGTGGAGTGGCTTGCTACAGAGCCTTGTATCACAAAGTTCGAAACCGTCCACAAGGCTATGTGAATGGTTTCGACAGATTTAGCGTGTTGCGGTGGTTAAGCGCAAGAATGGCACCAATAAAAGCAGAACTTAAAATGTGGAAGTAAATCGAAATTCGCAGCACGCGGCCAAATAAAGTGAATTCATATTGACGTCGGCAAAAGATTATGAATCGGTAAACAAAGTCAGATAAAAAAATTATCTACATTCAAATCTGCTTTGGGTATTATATCCAGACTGTGAACGGTGGTCTAGGCCACAGAACTACAAAGTAGGTCTCACATTCGGTGGTTATGACTGAGGCGTTGGGGAAAAATCACGCCCAGTCTGATGGGTAACGAATGTATTCAGTATCAGTATATTGAGGGATATGTAGGAAAAATTCCTTTGAGTGCCCTATTTGTACATAAGTGCAGTGGTAGCAGAAATTTGTTTCTCAGACTGTTGGCGAGGCCAGTTGTCCTGTGTCATAGGATGCAAATAGGAGCAGACAATGAAAAAACTCCTCAGGGATTTTTAGGAGAAAAACTGTCACTCTTGTGGGGGTAATGCGTAGGATTTAGGAGAAGACAGTATGTAGCATCAGTCTGAAACTTAGACTGGCAGCACTGGACTTTACAATAACGGCCACAACTATTAAAATCGCTGGAATTCACTCGGCAAACACAAAGCTAGCGAACTACCAAGCACCCCCATCCACACTAATAAGTAGTTAAAGCTATCCAGTCCACTGCTTAACATGAAAATTCAAACGTCGGTTTCGACGATATCCACCGAGTGCTTCAGCGGGCTAAAGGGAACGGGGTGAGTTGCGTGTGATTAGACGTGCTGCAGGACAGAGTCAATAAGACAGCAGGCAGCGTCAGGTGCGTTGTTGAACATAAAAATACGACAAAACCAAATATTGATGTTCAAACAAGGGATCTGTCTTCGAAAAATCAACATCGAGCTATTTAAGTATCTTCAAAGTCACGTTCTATCAGACGGGTGTCCAGACAGTAGCCCGTAAAAATGGGACAAAACGATAGCCATAACTATTTAAAGAAATTATAGAGGGCTTACTTCCTGATAGACGCATAAAAAGTGGTCAAGTTATGCAGGATGAGAGCGGCAGTCAGACGGATATGCTTTGTAACCGGCCCTTCACGAGCTGTGCTAAGGAAGTCGGCTCGTACTGACTGACGGAAGCGTTCTGCTGAGACAACCGGTGTGGATGCCACGGACTGCATTTTCGTATGGGTGACGGGGGATAGCGCCGACGATGAGGCTGGAGCCAAAAATCCCCTCCGAGGTAATGGCTTGGGGGGATCGGGTTGAGCACCGGGAGCAGGAGATGCAGAACAGACGACAGCGGTGGTCGCACTTGTCATCGACGTCGAGGTGGAGGATGTCTGTGTTGCACTGACAGCGCACGCTGTCGTGGAGGTATTTACAGGAATAACAGTGCTCACCAACTTAACATCAAGGTTAATAGGGACTGGGGAGGAGGAAGCAGTCACTGGTGACACGATTTTATTCTCCTCAGGAATGGAGGTGACCACAGTACTTGGGAGTAGTAGAGGTGGGTGCGCGGTAGTTACTGGTTTTCGCGGCTGAATAGACTTTCCATCGACAAACTGCACAGCCGTAGATACCGAAGAGGTTGTGGTAACCGTTGCCGGCATTGATACGACAGCGGGGGCTGGGGCAGGTTGAATTTGTACGAGGGTCATTGGAGCTACAGTCGAGGTCCAACCATTAGCAGGATCAGGAGTGATGATAGAGGTTCCCACTGGTCTGCCAACTTGTGGTGCAGACGAGACCACCGACAGACCGCCCTTGGTGCAGTGCTGTTCATGCAGATGATTCAGCAAGGACAGTGAGGTCCGGGTGCCCTTTTCTCGACAATTCACCCACTTGCAGGTCTATGTGGGAAGAAGAAGAAGAAGAAAAACAAAGAAAGGAATGGGAGGAAAAAGTCTGGAACATTCATAGATTTTTCGAAGTAACTCAGAGCGACAGTCCCCCTCAATTAGATTACGAGTTGAAGTAAATTAAAGCACTAAATCTACCATCAAAGACAAGGGAAACTAAGGTGGTTATTATTGTGTAATTAGCCGTCGTCAGCCAGTCTAAACTAATCCTGGGTTTGGCGACGAACAGATTTACAATCTCGGTTAACTAAGTCGTGTGGAGTACGGCAGAGAAAACGGAAGTCTGCAGCTCGAGTTCACATCCATAGGGAAGTGTGATGAAGGTTCTTCGATCAAAAGGAATATGCAGAGAACACCGGGATCCGGAGGCCACGCAAGCGCAAGAATATAGAAGTGGGCTGAAGGATGCCCCAGCTATTAAAGAGGGGAGAGTGGGCGCACAAACAGCACACACACACACACCTAATTCGGACTTATTGTAACTCTAGTTAGGCCCTATACATAATCAGTTTGCCTGTCGGATAGTGAGGTTAAGAAGGAGACGGAAGAAAGAAAATATTATGCAAGACTAGTTCCCGATCACTACTCGATTTACGGCATTTATTTTTGTCACAAGGCCCGAAAACTGCAGCCATAAACAGGGAAATTACAAACATACTGGCCAAAGATTCAAGCATATTTCCGACTTAAAAAACGATCATTATTTAAAACAGGCGTTTACGGTAGGATTTATTGACATCAATAAACTTCGTGACACCTCCTTAGCTGCATCTTATCGCTGCATGATGATGATAACGAAGAGAACATACAACAGTTTGAAATTTCACAGAATGAACGGTATAACAGCAAGGACCGTGGTTCATCATCATGCAGCGGCAAGATGCAGCTGAAGAGTTGTCACAAAATTTACTGATGTCAATAAATCCTGCCGTAAACGCCTGCTTTTAGTTTGTACCGGGGAACGAATACTTCAAATGATCATTAGGTGGTCCTCTTAGTTGCCTAACACTCCGTACCTGAACGCTTTAGTTTAGCGATAGTAGCAGTATCAGTTTCTACCTTGACACCTACTAAAGACGAGTGAGGGTAGATAGTGTGGTAGCACCAGCGCAAAAGGCTACTGTCACTAAGCTACGCGGTGTTCTGGTTTACGCCTGATCCCTTTCGGTCATCTCGAATTTGGCTTGTCACCAGTTCAAATGGGCTTAGAGTGCGGAAGACGGCTGCGCATCAACGCACTTAAACCCTCTCCCCCCCCCTGTCTGCTGCCACCCTCCCTGCTCCTGAGCACAGGGTGGACTTCATCGAAATCGATGGTCGAGCAATCACGATCACCTGAATGCTAGTCAGTGTGCAATACTGTTTCTAGTGGAAGCCGAGCATACAGGTTTTGATAGTTTCAGTAATATCATCGAGTGAGGCCATCTAGTTGAGACAAAAGCAGGGTGCAGGCTCCGATAACTTAAGAGTCAGTTGAAATTGGAGAGATGGGCGGCGCGCGCGATGCATCGGTGGGACAGACGGCCGAGAGATTAGCTGACTGACAGGCGAGGTGAGCGCGTGCACGCTCCCGCGCGTGCGCGGATGCGGCGAACGGAGCGAGAAGTAGCCGAGAGCAGGCAGTGGTGGTCCGGGCGAGAGCTAGCGCGACAGCGTAGTCGCGCGTGCGTGCGCACGCGAACATCCATAGACAGGCCTGAACGCATGCTTAGCGGGGTTTATGTTAGAAGGTGACTCATGACAGCGCGCTGCCCCATAGTTTTGGCAGAGTCGGCGTCGAAAGCCGGCCTGGAACAGCACATGGAGCTGATTAAATGGCCGGCGGGAGCGGCAACGGTCCTGCTTTTATTTCTGCTACTACTACCTCCTCATGCAGACGAAAAGACACAGTTTCCAGACAAACTGACAAGGATGGGCAGCACAGCTGGAAAACTGAGGTGAACTCTGTTTAGCTGACTGTACAATAAGTGATGGAGGCCTTTGTTGCTGTTGTTGGTATGGGCAGCATAACTGGAAAACTGAGGTGGACTCTGTTTAGCTTTTTAATTTCCTTAGACATTAATTTTTGTTCGCGCTAAACAGCAGTATAGGTAAGGTCTACAGACATAGAACGAAAATTTAAATGTGCATTTGGACTGAACTCCGTTAGCCACTGTGTAATGTATACATGCTACTAACCGGTATATCAATCAGAAAGCAAACTGGGGACCCACTGACTAACTGGACCCCTTGCAGCTGTGTCAAGCAGCAGAAGAATACCGGTGAAAGACGTGCCTGAGCCTTTAAACTGGTACCTGAGCTGGTAGTACGTTACAACGTCCACGGACTCTGCTTCTCGGGACATCCACGGATCAAGAAGAAAATCCTCAAGCGTTGAATTACAAATAGAAAGTTTTCTGCGGGCATTGGTTGTATGCAGCCTTAGCATTGATGCCTGAAGGCACCGGATAGCAAACACTTTAAATTAGCAGCAAATGTAGCACCTCCGTCCAGCTAAACAAGAAAAACCATGACGTCAAGGTACTTTTGGTTCCTCACAAATTGAGAACGGTAGATGCGGGAGGAGGTTAGAAAAGGACATGGCTTTTTATGAATGCTCCTAACGGCAATTCTAAAAAAAAAACATTGTTTGATTTTTTTTAAAAAACGAGGCTATAATTCAAGGCACTCACAGATTCCTGTCCACGAATCGGAAGAAAGTGAGCCGTGTAAACGTGGGAAAACAGTTGATCAGTAGAAGTGAAGGTCTTGGCACAGCCGCCCCACCGACACACATGGAGTAAACCACCAATTGGGGAAGGAGCAAGAAGTGCGGTTGGTGCGGGCGACGCGACCGGCACTTGCGCAGGCTGACTGACCGTAGACGTCAGCTGGTGCGCTGTCGCGGGCGCTGCCGTCGGTACTGAGAGCGGGATAACGGAAGGCGTAGCAAGGGAGTATACAAAAACCTGATGACTGGACGTACTGTTTTGTGCCGTCACAAGGGTGCCTAGACACGTGAGCGTTTGTGGGGTCGTCTGTGATTGATTGGGATGATGTGAAGACACGGTTATGGTATCAGCTGACTGTACAATAAGTGATGGAGGCCTCTGTTGGTGACAGGGGAGTTGGCGAGGAAAGGTGCTGTTTTGATTGCTGGCACAAAGTACTGGCCTTGAGGTCAATGAAATGGAATGCGTCGAAGCCCGTTGAGCCAGTGGACAGAGAGGGGTGGGGGAAATCAAGGTGCGAAACTGGAGCAGATGGGGCTGTTGGGGCGAAGGACCTACGGCGGAAGCGGCTTCAACTAGATGTGTGGAGGTCGGCTGAACTGTAGCGAGTGGGGAGGTCAGAGTGACAGATGTAAATGCCTGAGCAGGTTTTGACACTGCGTTGAGAGAAGCAGGAGCAATGTGCTGGTGCTCAAGAATTCCGTTGTTTACCGAAATTCCGTTAGCTCGCTTCGGTAGACCGTCCAAACGAGATATCACCAGCGTTGGCGAGGTACCCAGGTGATGATGGAGACCACCACTGAAAGGAAAACTATCGTTGTACATACATCACTATTTACACTGAAGGTAATGGTTAGACAAAGTAGTAGTGTATAGGGCGAATACAGATCACACCATAAACCTTCAAGACATTGCTTGGCTGAATGGAATTTATGCAACAAAAATCTAGAGCACTGTCGTCCAATCGTCGGACAGGAACAGAGTATATTACTTTCGTCATTGATAACGGAGAACACCATTTGATTGAAATTAGACATTCCGGTGGTCTATGAGTTCCCTGTTTGTGGCCATCAAGTTGCCTTTTCTTCTTGGAGCATGATTGGACAAATTAACATTTCAAACGAAGCTAATGGACGAGAAGACAGATGTCGTGTTTAGCAAACCTAGAAAAATAACAAAATCAGGCTATATGGACCAAAGTGTTCAATGCCGTCGGTTCGCAGTTATCATATCAAACCAATGTTGTACTCACTTCTGGCTAGACACGCATATTTGAAGGCAAAAAAGAAAAAAAACTAACTTGGTGGGTAATTCAATAATCCCGTTCGGAAGAGCCAGTAGCTTTGTGGGCTGACCGTTGACAAGTGGCGAGTTCGGGCGAGGACTAGCAGTTCTGTTGGCCACAGCTTCATCTACCAGACGTGCTTGTTTTGGTTCTGACAAGGGCGTGACTGAATCAGTATTGTGTATCCGTTTTTTATTTGCCTGAGTTTAAAACACAAGTTACCTGGTTAGTGTGACTTAAGTGCGAAAACAGCTGCTAGCAAGGGAACTAACTACAAACTCTTGTGTTTAACATACCCGACAACGCAAGCGGGAGCTGCAATGAACAGTGGAATAAAATAGCCGATGTGGAATGCGCCAAAGAAATCGTTCCTCAAAGCGGCTATGTCAGTTATGTGAAGACTACATGCGGCCCCACGATCCCGAATAACGTACTTTATTCTGTCAACATGGGTTTGAATACAAACTAATTTTGCGCCAAAGGGTAGGAGAAGTAGATTAACTGTCGCGAGTGACAACCTCTACTACCGGTTTCCGTAGTTGACGCAGCACCTGAGACGTGCAGAAGTATTTTACATTGAAACAGACTTGCACAGCAGCTAGCACACCCTCCTTTCTCACCCACCTGGCTCCGGTGGAAAGGCTACACAAAAACAACCAGAGGTGGGCTTGGGCACAGTGCTGGTCAAAGTCAAACAGTCTGTCTGCGCGCGTCACAGACAACCTAGTCCCGCCAATGGCTTCGGGCTTCAACAGGGGAGGTTGGGATTTCGCACGCCTGAGTGTTACGTGGGCTGCGTTAAAGAGCTATTGTAGCCCTCAATTTGTTCCAGAATAGTCCCATGAGGAGCGCATCATGCCGTCAGTTGGCAACCCTCTAAACCACTACTCTCAGGGTGCAGTGCCTATTAAACCGGTCATTTGGGAGCGACGCGTTGGGTAAAAAAAACATCCACTAACATTGATTTGGAACCAAATTCTTTGGCTAATTGCTATTTGTACAGTCGAGAAGATTAAAAACCTGATCACCGAGAAATGAAAACATGTCCCAGATGTTCATACCAAGGAACGGCAACACGACGCCTAACTATGCTGACAATGGCGTAGCACAATGCAGAAATTGCCGGGTCCTCTGACGCACGTTTGTTAGATAATGGGTTGAACAGTAGAGGTGCCAGACGAGGAAAACTTTTGCCATCTCTACTTTAGGTGTGTTATGGATAACACCAGTCGTCATGGTATCGCGATCGTTCTGGGTTTTCGGGACAAAGTTCCACTTAGATTAGAGAAACCGGCGTTTCCAAGTATAACAATATTGTCGTGACGCTGTTGCAGTGGGCGTAGCAACCGAAAAGAAGGCATCTATGACGAACAGCTAACACTTCAACAGACATCTGTTCGCTGGGAATTCAACCTATGCTATGTTAGGTTAACAACGGTAATGAGAGTGGTCGCAGTGTTTTTTGACCTTTGTAATGAGCACGACTGTGAGTTTAGTTGCAACCATAGCAAAGAAGAACAGTTTAGGATATTACTGTTCACTTGCGACCTGCTTGGACTTTTTAAGAGATTAGAAAACCCCTTGCTGAACAAAGTTCTGGATCCCCAACAAATTGAACCACGTCAGTTTTGAATAATATAACAAGAAGGCATAATTCAGGCAAGGAACTCGACAGGGCTCTCGTCACTATTATTGCAGTTTGAAATTGATAGTGTAACGATCGACAAAGTAAAGTGCACCTAGGAAGCTGTGAACCAGAAATGCCCCTGAATGAGGCCTGTAATATAAGAGAAGGCACCGATAGTTACAGCACAGACTAAATATGAAAGCTGAGTTTCTCGAAAACGAAGATTCAGACCAATTTCTTAATAAGATATTCATTAAATCCGATAACAGACAACGAAATCCGTCAGAGGCCATACATTGCTCTTCAACCCAAGTTCGAAAATACTTAGAGTCATCCTTGACCTGTCAGCTGACGTTCATCGGGTAAACCACTTTTGTAAGAGCCCAAAGAGCTGGACAAAAGACATCAGTAAAATGCTAAACACGGATAGCGGAAATGATAACGCCGCAGAGTCAGACCCAATATTCCCTTTAAATTTTGGCCCTTATGGTACTCCCACTGATGTGAAATTCGAGCTGCCCTAGTTAAAGTCTGACGAAAGTGGACCAGATCATATCTTTCATGGACTGTTTGGTTTCGTCCTCCATTGCGCCTGAAAATGCCTTCGGTCGTACTGATTATATCTTGTCACCGGGCCAGGTGGGCGGGGGAGGAGTCCAGTAGATACTGTTTAAGTCTGCTATCAGCATAACCTAATTTGTACGCAATTTACCATCCTGTGCTCATGTTGTGGGGCACAGGGTAAATATCCTCACATGCGCTGACCGAACTGTTCTGACAAAGAAAGTGCAAACTCATCACCAATGCGCTATACACGCAAGTGTGGAGTGAGTGGATTATGATGACTCATAAAGCGGTTCCTCTCACGCAAGCTAATTTCCATTTAATCTGAGAGCGAGTTTATGGACTGGAGCTGTTTGCCTCTGAGAAACTCCTTCGCAACGCAGAGGACGACCAAGAAGAGAACTATCACAATATGGCGAAGGCATTGCGAGTATGCATTTGTGATAAAGCTGGCACTCGGCGTCTCCTAAAACTTCTTCCCCTGGGATGGCAAAATGACCGAAAGCACCTGCCAATTTACAGCAGATGTCAATCTGTCATCTTAGAAGAGAAGTGAGAGCATTGCAACTGGGTGATTTCAGTAGATGATTAAATTGGGGTAAAACGACGCGCTATGAAGGCACAGCGTCCCTACTGAGCGCAGCACTTGCAATCACCCTCGCAGCTTTCTGGCTTTCATCATAAGACACCGAAGTAGAAGCATCGCTAATCGCACTTAATAACATCGAAAATTGCGAATCTCAGTCGTATGAATTGGTAAATATATCTAACAAGATAGCCAGAGGTCGGTAGACCCATATAAAGACGGTATGTTCAACATTTAAATCAATTGAGACGGGGAACGCCCACTGTCACACGCTCTCCAAGTCTATGCATGGTACCGACGAGGGGAAAAACCGCCTTGGCGATGACAGCCGCAAAAAAGCCAGGGTCGGAGTAGAGCTAGTTGCGTGCGTAAATGTAAAGGTCCTTGGGTCTATCATATAACAGACAAGGAAAGGAAAGTGGGGAGGGGACTTGCAGCTCCTAAAAGGTACTCATCGCCTGAGAAGTGATAAAATCTTGACGATATCGGTATGAGAAAAACAACGAATGTTAGGCTCACAGAGCACCACTTGCACGGTTAAAGCACTTCCCAGTGGCAGTAGGGCAATTGCGAATCAGTGAAACCCAACACAAACCCATTCGGACATATCCAATCCATATAATAAGAAACAGACGAAGCCAGTTTGCGGATCCCTGCGGTGGATGGAGGATCGGTGTAACGGATAAGAAACCGAAGTAGAAATACCCAAATTTTTGCTGATATTTGTGTCGAGTCGTCGTTTAGTTAAGTTTAATTTTTGAGAAAATTTTACTGAGCTTATGTTTGCTTACACTGTAAAAACATGCAGCCACAGCCTCTATACGACAATACCCTACACTTTGACCGTCTACGTTTTGAGATCATGATCAATGTTCGCCACGACCACAACTGATTCAACAGCAAAACTATACACGGCCTCGATTGTGCTTTGGACAACCGTGGCATCAGGAGACTAGTTGATCTTTAAAATGAGAGGATCGGGTAACCCAAGCTAAAGATGAGTTTTTGTCGAACGAATATAGGAGGACCGTCCAGCTACGCATTTTCGCCTGGTTTAAGGACACCCAGAGCCGAGGTACGGCCGCGGTTGTGATCCATCTTCTACCGCGAGAGCATAAACTACGTACGGCGGCCTACGTGATAAATAATAATGTTTTTGGGAGATAAAGACCGTAGCTATACCAGCGAGACGCTGTCATATGTCCAACTCCCAAGAAAGGTAACAAGTAACTGCGTAAAACCGGCTATAAATAAACTTTGTGTCGCATCTGAAGTCTTGGCAGTCAGCATTCATAAGCACTCCTGATTGTACCGCTAGGAATTATCGCGGCTTCTGACCGACCGCTCGTCTTACGACACCTTATTTTCGTTTATTTAGCTGATTTATCCATTGAATCCGTAGTCGGCTTCAAAAATATACCCACTGACATAACGATAATCTGTCAACAGCAACCGACAGATCGCCATGGAGTTAAATGCTTGGGTTAGGGAACAGTGTTTGTTACCTTTGTCGAAATTGCTTTCAGAAAATCAGTATAAAGAGGAAACCGAGCACCAGATCGAAAAATCGCGCGAGGCCCTTGGCCCTCATACTGAAACCAAACCAGCGACTAAATCCGGTTTGGAGTGCAAGGGGGTTTTACCCAGACAGCCGCCTTATGCTAATGGAGGGCATTATCTGCGTACTCAAAAAGATGTTGTCGGTCGATGTTGTTCGCGATTCACTCCCACTTGTTTGTCCCCAATCACGTCTCAGTGAACAGGTCAGGAACATAACCCGTCAGTTGTGCCTTCTGATCGGCTATACGTTGCGCCGACCGTGAGGTGCAATTAGCCTAGGCGTCACCTCAAACGAACTGGAATCAGGTTGGCGATGGTGTCAAAGTAACAAGCAAAAGGTGAGGGTCGACTTGACGGAAACCGATTTTGTTTAGCAGTCAACCGGCCAACGATACTCTTAAGTTTTTCGTAGACAGACTATGATGTAAAGTGACCAGGCTTAGCGAGGCTCAATTTGTGGTACGTAACCGGTCTAAGTCAGCAGGATGAAGGTTTTCACGTGCGCAAACGCACAAGATTGTTGAAAGAGACTGAAACTAACCTAGTGATAGCTTGGCACGAATTACATGACACAGGGAGGAAAGATAGGGGGTTAGGAAGAGCTCTGGATTACAGACCTGGGCACCTGTGGGTAACAGGACAAAGTTGTTGTTGTACTAGCTTACTCCCTTAACCTAGTTTGCCAGCAATACATGTTATAAAATTTTCAAGAAAGATGAAGGGATAGAGATGAAGGAATAAAGACAAAGTCGAGAGGTATTATGGAGCTTGGAGAAGGACATCATTTTAGAGTACTACTAGAATTTGGAGCGGCTAGGTGGACGTGGCAGCCAAGCACAAAATGGAGCGGTTAATTTTAGCGTCGCAGAAACCAAAGTGCCGACGCCGGCAACCCTTGTCCCGACACGCACACCCCTCAAGGTCATGGCTAAAAAAGCGAAACTGCGCGCGAAGGTCACGTGGTGCGCGGGCATAGGAACATGAACGCGCGCGCGCGAGCGAGTTGGGTGTGTACGCGTGCGGCTGACCTTGGCAGTCATGGGTGGTGACGTCATGTCCCCCGGAATGCGACTGGTATCGCGTGCGCCGTCGTGCCAAACACGTGTAAGCGCGTTCGCCAAACAGCTGATTGAGCGGCTTACGTCCAGGCGCGATAGCGCCACGATTGCGACGAGTAATTAAGCCAAGAAGGCAGGACTTGTTGCCGCACAAGCTCATCAGTAAGTGGTAGAGTAGGATAGATGCTGCAACCAGATGCGCTAAGGAATAGGATTCACAAGCGCACAAGGCAGCGATGAAGACATTACAACGGCACTCAAAGTTCTAAGTCGGTAGCTCAGCTACAGCTAAGAAAGTGCATTTCGGAGCAAAATGTGGTAATCAGATGTTGACTACTAAGAGTCACCCACTTTAGAAGAAAAATGAAAAATGGAAAGGGCACCTTGTAATTGGATTTGGATGATGCGTTCTTTGTAGCGTTTGCTTCTGCATGCTGGGCGGTCAAGAAGGGAGCAATAATGTGTTGCACACCTGGTGGGGAGGTTAAAAAAAAGAATATTTTGCTTGGAAACGGTGAAATAACTCACGGGCGCGTAACCACCCGGAAAGAAGCATATTCTCAGGAAAACTTTTTGTCGGGGCTTGGTCAACATAAAAAAGGCAAAAAATATAGTCAGTGATATAGATGGAATGAAAGAAATTCCATATCGAACAGATGATCAAGTAAAACGCACCTAGCGCCTGTTCTAGAGGTTCTGGGGCGTCCACGTGCTTCAACTTGTTATAGTGAATTTCTACATTTCCGTTGGGGACTAAGACTTTCACTTGGTCCACAAGAGGAAACATCGATCTGTGAAAAGGGAAAACATCAAATGTATTATGAGAGGCGGGCATATAAAAAGCATGATACAAACATAACTTTTTCGCGGAATAAACAGCGGAATGGACTGTTTTGCAGAAAGCGTTTCTCATGCGCCAGCATGAGGGAAGTGTGGGCCTAAAGGTGAATCATAGGGAAAAATTTTCAAGGACTTAAATGCCTTAAATCTACAAAAATATATTCACTTAGAAAACACGCAGAGTTGGCAAACAAACTAGACAAAAAAACATTTCTGCAAGTGCAACTCTAAACGCCTTTGGGCAAACATACCCGGCGTTTACTCTCTTCCTACTTTTTTTCGTTTCACCAACAGACTACCTTTTGGACGCCGGCATTACGATACAGATCAAAAGAAATTGGATGGAAGCTAATGAAAGTAGACGATGAAAGAGGCGAATAACCTAACAATATATACAGCCAGCTCATAATAAGTTTTGACGAAACTCAAGTTACTCAAACAAGAGTATCGAAGGGCGGATCCTCTAAACCAGCAAATAACTAAGAATTGTTTACCATTACTCATCTCTCAACTCCAAAAAACTATGATCCGATAGAGTTCAGTTTTGCAGGGCAACCATTCCACCGCAGTCAGGAGGTAGAAAGTAGCAAGGGCTGGGTTATGAGTAAGCGCAAATCAGAGGAGCAATAGGTCTCTTAAACATCCTTCAGTCATTAAAACATTTCGAAAAATCCGGACCTATGAGGTATTTATACTGCATCCAGCGAAAATTCCCATGACCGCTAGAAACTATATTACCGGGAGCCAGACCGGTCAGTCCTTGAGCCATCGCATAGGCTTCTCCTAGTCCCTTACCATTTCAAATTCGCTAGCCAACATCGGTCATGGAATGCGCCACTGGAAATTATAATTTACGCATTTCGTCCACTTTTTAAGAAGTTCCTTCAAATATAAAGGCACACTGACTTATGCGAATGTTAAGCTCATAAACAAAGGGATCTTAGTGTAAATCTTGCAAGAGGAAGACATAAGGGAGATTCCGGATTCTTAATGTTAAAACTGGTCAATAACTTGCATTTCACAAGCATGAAGATTACTGTTTACTTGATTTTCCTCGGATCAAGAGAGGATAGATAGTGCTAACGCTGAAAATAGCATTAAAAAATACAGATACACAGAAAATAAACGTACTTTATGACTACATGGAATTCACCAGCCGATAGAGCACTTCCAGGGATCAAGTTCTGTTGGTGAGCTTTCTGATAGTCGGCATAAATCTGAACGCGAGGGAAACTCGACTGAGGATGAACTTGATAGTTCTTGTTCAGCCAAAACATGGCGAACTCCCGCCTGTCCTTCGGAGCATCCACATAAATGGGACCCGATGTGGCTTGCGTTTTGGCGCTCTTGGTTTCACACGAATTACTGAAAGCAGGTTGAGGTTTGCCGTTAACCGCAACCACAGGCAGCTCTGCGAGAGACTGTGGCGGCGTAGGTTTAGAAACCTTGGCCTGGGATGGAAGAACAGCATGATGTGTTGTCACGAGAGAAGAGGTAGATTCTGATGTGTAACAGACGACAGGAGCAACGAGTGACGAAGCCTGACAGGTTATTACGATAGGTGCTTGTGAAGTTGAAGTGACACTTGCGGCTGCTGTGGAGGAGGTAGTCCACTGTGTTGTGGGAGGCAGACTGACCCTTGGCGCAGCGTTTGTTTTCTATTAAAAAGAAATGATTTCGGTGAAAATTCCAACCACAATAAAAAACGACAAACATGAAAACCAAACTAGAGCGACACTCGGCAAAAACAACAAACTGTCAAGTTACCAGAGCCGCGATAAACGGTCATTTAGCAAGTGCTAACGCGAAGGTCGCACGTGAGATTTGAAGAATTATGCTGGCAAAGAAAATCATATTCCGAACATTGCAATTTTCTGGATAACTAGGCACGGCTTTATTCACAGAGAGAGGACAAATGATGTTAAGAATTATTACAAAGTGTAAACTATTACTTAAACAAGGACCATTTAGAGTTAGATGGCTGTGTTCTGCAACAGGACAAGCAGACATCGAGATTGAAATAAAGCAGGAAGACTTGGATCGCATTCGAATTTTTCCCAGGTAAACAAAGGCATTGGTAAGGAGCGAGAATTGTTAAAACGCATCTTGATGTCCTTACATCAAGTATCAGATTACCTTAACTGACTCAGGGACGTAAATTGCATTCAAAAGACAAGTTAAGTGTAGGTACTGCCTACAACTAGAAAGTACCTAGCAGAGTCTAAAAGAGCTACTGTTGATCAATTCTGTGAAAAGGAAAGCATAAAATGACGTCATGATATGAAGTCAATTTGCTAGGGGTTTCCTAAAAAACGCGACTGACTTAAGCCTAGTTCAGAGGATTGGTCTAGAAATAAACACCGAGGTACATTAACCGGAGTTCAGGGGAGGGTGTGAGACAGAAAAAGTGATCAAAAATCTCCAATAGTGATTTTGGTTCAGAAATCGGCAAACCTTTGGGGGTGCATCAGGAATCTCCAGTTCGTTGGTAATCCCTATAGGCCGGACGGACTTGGCTATAGAGACGGGGACGGCAAAGCATCCAGCAGGAGGCTGTGGCAGGGGCGCGAGTAGAAGACCCGAAGTGATATCATTCATAGGCACGCACTTGGACTTGCTCAATTCTGGCAAACGATCCTTTGATCGAGAAGCCGTTGTTTTGATGGAGGAAGTAGGAGATGGCAGCGACATGCCAGGGACCTGCATGACGCGCATTCGAATGAGGCTTTCGGAACCGAATGATTGGGGCTCAAAAGTGAGATGCGCGATTAGGGTATCGAGAAAAAATGTTTCGTCGGTCTGACCCAATAGCAGTTTACACAACAGGGGACCTTGACTAGAGAGGGCAAACACTGCGTCTAGTGCAAGGATGAGAAGATGCAAATCTCGTAGGTATATTATGCGCATTAAGGCGGAGTATACTGACGCAGGAAGCGTTAGGAGAAAAGAGAAATTCCGGGAGCACGCGTCGATCACATAGGAACGACGAACCACGCCTGGACCTGAAATAACATCCTGCTGTGATGATAGTGGGGATTCACATAAATGCCGAAGTATCCGTAGCCCTAGAAAACAGTAAGCTATTTGAGAACACACAAAGATGACATACCTCTGGCGACGTCTACTCTATCAGGACTATGCAAGAGTTCGTCAAGGAGGCGCTTGAGAACAGGAACAAGAGTCCCGACAACCGGAAAATGAAGGAAAGACATAATATCCAGGCCAAGCTGATGCAAGGAGTTGTGCCTGGAGTAAATGCAAAGACAAACGAAGCGAAGGACATCGGGATCCTGCCCCAAGATAGCAGAGTTAACAGATGAATTGACGACGAGGTTTCGAAACACAGTCGCAATTAACTGCACTCGATATCCCTCCACGTCATAGTAGGACATAGTGTCTTGAAGTTCCAAGACTGACGGCATGTCCGACAAAGAACTGGGTCTCAACTTGTCACCTAAAGAAGCAATGAGGCATTACTATGAGACACGAATGTATGAAATGAGAAGGTCAATTGATTAACTAGGGGAAATCGTAATGTTTTCGGCTACATACAGTGGAAGGTAGCATCAAAAATGACCTATAGAAAGAGCAGGTTTTGAACTAGCCCTGTCGTAAACGCATGCTTGACCATATACACTAACGCGAAGGCAGCCAGGAGTATTAGGCGTCATATTGACCAAGGTTTTCAAGAATTATGGCAAAAAATGGTTCTAATGCGGCTGTACTAGGATCTGTCAAATGAGCGTCGATAATTGCCTAGGCATAGTTGAGTACCCGCACCTGAAGCATAAAAATGTGACTAATGCACATGCACGAAGACGAACGTCCAAAAGGATGAATAGAGGGTATTAATAACAAACTAATAAAACGCTTGTCAAAGAGGTCCTCAATCGGCCGGCTGGAAAGCAAATGCGGTGTCCATAGAACTTGCAAGAATTCTTCAATTGGACACACGCGTCGTTGGCATCATTCGAAACGTACTGAAGCACACGGGGATTTGGGGCTCGATACAGTTGAGAGAGTGACCGAAGTCGGAGAATACGGTGCACTCGAAGAAACAAGATATTACGATCATGGAAGATGACATTTCAAAGGCCGATTACAGTAGTTTATTCTCTGCCATGCTGCTTTATTATTCGATGACTATCGATGAATGCAACAGTCCTCCAGCCTCCTGAATGACTGGGTCGAAATTTTCTGTGAAATTCCACTGACATAAAGGTCTAATGCAAGGTATATGTAGTCGCGCTTCTGTACTTTAACGAGTTTCGTCCATCTAGATTGCATGTTACCACGATCAACTACACAAAGTGCACCCTCGACGGCTCATGCCACACAAAGAAAATATCACTGAAAGCCTAGTTTCCAGAATACAATCTGAAGCAATCTGAGGACAGCGTATTCTTTGTCTTGGGTGGCACCGGTCTTTCTCGCCGCTGTCACCTCTTAACGTCTGATGCCAGAGGTGCATCCATAACACCAAGTTCGAATTTCTGTCGATCCAGCTTACCACAGCCATAAAAAAAACCGTTGTCTAGCATTTCGTTTCTGCCTTGCGCTGCTCCCATGAAACAATAAAATTTGACTTAGTTTGACGGGGAACACAGTTTGTGACGAATGACCGACGTTGGCCTGCACGATTGTAAACGCCTATATTGCAGACTCACGCTGCACCGTGAGTAGACAACAAAAAGATCAATCTTCCTGTTTACAAGAACGACGGCGAATTTTAGTCATGAATAATCCCTAATTTGCAACGTTTAAAGCTACGCGACTGACAAGGGTACCACCAATTAAGCAATAAGAAAGGACAATAGAATAAACAGTGCGAACTTCAAACAGTCTAGGCTTCCATGAGAACGTAAGGCAATCCAAATTTTGCAGCAGAGGGTAGAAAAATACGCTCGGATCACAGAAATGTACAATTACCCGCAAAAGAGGTTGGATCCAGGAATTGACGTTGGTATTCCCCGCAGATGGTAGTATTCCAAAACTAAAAAAGATAGATTCGCAGGGAAGAGGAACAACATACGTGCTCAAAGCTGCGATGACATTGAGCCTTCCAGAATTTCCAGAGCGCAGAATAAGAGTCGGGATCTAAGAGCATAAAGGTCAACTTCTTGTGAATTACCAGATGATACGACTCCTACGGAGGAGAGGAGGAGGGAAACCAATTGCGGACATTGGTTAAGTTCTAGACCCGGAGAATGCGATGACATTAACAGTATAGTATTCATAGCATAGTCCACTTCGTTTGGCAGCCCAGAAGTTAGGGCCAAAAGGAGAGAGCGATATTCAACAGGCTCTAAGAGATCGGTGCTGAGGTTCCACCTATTGCGCAGGTGGTTCTGCAGAACTTGCAGGCTCAAATTGGAAGCCTCGGCATTTTCAGTTTCGGTGTGAAAAGACAGGTGCTCCTGAAAGGTTTGGCTGTCCAGCGTAAGCTGGAGACGCTCGAAGCTCTCCAAATAGTTTTGAAAGACGCATTTTAGAGCATGGCCAACATTTGGACACCCTTTACTGAAGCCCAGAGACCTTGCTATTTCTTCCCATTGAGATAAAGCCGTCACCTAAACATTAAAAAATAGAACAAAATGAGTACCTTTTTGGAGCCACCACGACCGGTTACTTCATTGTAAAGTGCGAACAAGTCCAAAGCTTGACCGTTGAGGCATGGGGTCATATTAGCCATTGACCTGAGCAAATGACATTACAAGTAATTCCTGTACATACCCTCGAAAACGAACAAGATCAGCCATGAAGCTTGCGCATGTTTTGTATGGCAGGGAAGCAGTAGAACTCGCCAACAGGAAAGTTGCACGGTTTTTTTGCTTAGACAGCATGCGGCGCAACATAAACTATGTGGGTCCGAAGTCGTTAGACATCTCGGTCGGCCAGGTAAACATTATGCCAACCAGGAAAGGTCTACAAAAGCCCACAATTTACGGCAGAGAAGTAACTCACGCGCAGTCGCCGTAAAGGCAGCGAATCCCGTCGCAGAGGCGCGGGCGACCCGTTCAGCTGCCGGCGTGCACAATGGGTAGTCGAGGCACAATGTACGCGTACGCCTACCGCGATGCCGATTCTTTGCACTTCAAGCAGCACGCTTACAAGAATGACACGATGGCACAGGCGAGCGCAATAAGCGGAGCGAGGTTCACTCAAATAGCAGTGCACTCAGCGGAATGTCGAAAGTACTGCTTTCGGCCGCTCGAGTTGGCGTCGACATGGGCTTTAGGCTAAGACGAGCGGTCTGGCAGCCGCATCGGGTCGGTTATTCAGCTCTCTAAACTGGGTGATTCCTGTGGTTTGGGCAGAGGACATGAGAGAGCGGTAGGCAGACAGGCACAGCGACGCGTTTGCGCAACCAGACCTATCGATTAACCCGTCATGAAGCCCACTGGCACATTTAAACCAATCAAATCACTAGAATTAAAATCAAGAAAGAAATCAGTTTTAAGTCACCAAAGCCTTAAAATAATTCCGAAAAATAAAGCTTTAGGAGTATAAAACATAAAATTCCGATAAATGTCTAAAATAGAGAGAAATAGTGTATGAAACATCAGACAACATGACCTTGAAGAGGTTTGTTTAAGTTTATCTTTAATTTGAAAACTTTATACGTACTCATGGCCTCTGTAGTCGAAGAAGGGAAAGGTTTTAACCTTCCAGGTAAGAAGTCTCGCTATGCAATATATGCTTTTCTTCTGCTCTTTTATATAATAAGGGCCTTTAGTTTCCAATGTGATTTCTATTACGTAGTCGATTGAATGTTGTTTTCGTCACTAGTGTCCTGCAGCTGCTTGTTCATCGACGACCGATTTTTATTGATGATACCGGCAAATTGAGACTAAAATAGAAATCCGTAAAATTTCTAACAACATTCACTTTTGAGGCTGCAGCAATTTTAATAATTTAGAAGTATTAAATACAATTCCTTTAAAGGAATAATGATTTATTCACTGTCGCACAAATTCCCTGATAGCAATGTCCTAGTGCACCTATAGAGCAAGTGATTTGGCTAGCTCCACTACTAGTGGGCCTTTTGTCATGACTTGAATTGTGCGCTCACATAGCTACGTACCCAAGGTGCACGCCAATCACTGTACGGAATACAATCCAACATTGTATGCAAGCTGCAAATGATCAAATGCTCCGGTAAATTACTATCAGGGTTGTGGGCTGTAAGAACTGCAGATAGGATCGGCACCGAATTACATACAGATACTGATATAAATTTCTTTTTTCAAATACCAAGCACGTAGTCATCAGTTGAGCACGCATTGGTACCCCTGTGTAGTTTTAGACCTCGCAGGTATGTTTCAGAATTTACTCAGAAATAACTTGATAGTCAGCAAACGACCACAGTCTCACCTATACCAAGGTACATAATGTTTAGTAGCATTTCTTGCACGAACTACTCGCAAAAATTAGTCCTGTGTGCGAACCAAGATTTTAGATGGGCGATTGCTATCAATATCCATCATTTTAAATATTTGGCCATATTCCCACAGGTGTTTGTAGTGTTTTGCTGTCTCTTTATCTCTGTAGTCGGTATATCAGCGCGTTAATGTCACTAGTCGTCTTTTCGTGCAACACATTTTTGGGTTTCGTATCAACCGTGTTTTCCGAGGCAGTCATTTGCAGTATCTCACTTACGTCTTAACCGCTTGAGATGTCCAAAATTAACTATTTTATGCTAGGTATGAGTTACTCAACTTGCCTCCTTACGCTTTTCTTCATATACCCTACATTTAATTTGTGTAGAAAATAATATTTGTCTTGCGTAGTATTAAGGATGAAACGGTACACATTCCGGATACCCAAATGCTGGAGTCAATTTGTATGTTGCGTATTTATGCTATGATAAAGGAGATCAAACTACGATGCTGTAGCCACATAATTAAGATAGATTCACGCCTAACCGACTATGGGTTGCTACGGTTTGTCGCTAAAGTAGAAAAAAATTGACGCCACAGGCAAAGAATATTAGCCTTCCTCAAATTCCTATAAATTAGACAGAGGGCTTTTTAAATTTGCACGGCAGCCGCAGACATAGAAGTACGCCAATTATATTCGAGGTAGCCAAAGGGAAACAACCGACACATATGACGGGAGCTTTCTATACCAACGTCCAAATTCTGCCAGCATGTCCTCACTGTCAATGCTCGTTCGACGCCCGGCTTGGCCGCTTTAAAGACGTCTGGATTCAATCATATTTTGGAAAAACCGACAGAATCCCGCACAGACTAACGCTACAAGCGCTAAAAAGTTCTCTACCTTTACTCATAGTTACACTGCTCTTCTTTCTAGTTTAAAACTCGCAAAACAGTTTCACAATGGGAGAACCGCCGGAAAACGGGCCGTCGCCATCAATTTGTTGTTGTTGTGTTTGGGAATCTCAGGCTAATTTGACCGTCGCGATGTGGTTGGACCCCCGACCAATATTGTTTTACGTGCTTCTTGGTCCCTATTGTGCCTTCGTGTTTAGCCATAGAATGAACCTATTTCGTCATACGCGCGTACACTGTAGTCATCACGAAAATATAATAAATAATTCCTTAACATTCAACATATGCACCTTCCCGGTTATGTTGAGCACATAATGGCTTCGCACCATTCAAGTATAGTTGTTTTTATGATGAGTACTAATTTGTCTTTTGGCTATTATGTTTGTGCGAGTTGTGCTTAGTACTACTATGATCATGCATGATTTATCCGGTCTTAATGATGTTGCGAATTTTGCCTCTCCGTGCGTAATCATCTGGGGAGCTTGATCCACTCCTATCTCCGGTAACAGAGACTTCGTTGTCTGGACAAAATGTTTCGAGCCAGGTTTAGACCTAATTTCCTGGCATTTCCAGGCCCGAAGTTACGATTGGTGCGTGTTCGGGAGAGGCTAACTGCCATGCTAGCCGCCATTCCCAATCCTACCTGCTGTCATCTGAAAAGCTGAGAAAGTCGGTGGTGCGCGCGAAAGCCAAAAGTGAATAAAGTTTAACCTGGGGATTCATTCTTCGTGGGAAATCAGCGCTCTCACTTTATTAAGTTTGACGCGCCTGAACTATTCGTGATGACTAAAAATGCCTGTCTTCAAGGACTATCAGCTGACAAACTAAGTCGATAGTTTTCAGGATTAGGGGCTGTATTATAATGACTACTGCTCAATGTCGCTCTTAAACGCTGCACGCATGTAATGCCTCGGGCCCTGTTACTGGAACCTAATGCATACAGAGCATGGAGGAAGATGGTGCGCAGCATACATAGATGATAGCTTAGCCGTGCCGCCACTATAAATATGCATAACTGCGGTTGTCTTTACTTTGTATGTAAGTGGCAAGTGAGATGAATTTAGTGTAAGTCGACTTCATTGCATACTAATTTCCTGCAGACTATGGCTGCTCCCATCCTCTGTGGTAGTGACAAGCATTGTCGTTTGCGATGGTCGAAATTATGATTGTCATGACGTTAGTTCTGATCGCACCTTTTTGATTGATTGGCGAAACACTTATGAGCATAGGTTTTGTAGAAATTTTGATGCTACACGAAATCTATTTACCAAAAAAATATTCCAAGATGATATCAAGACGTTTATCGAGCACGCTATATGAACTCGAACTTTTTAAACAACAATGTTTTCTATACCCCTTCAAGTGCTGGTTACCCTCCGCACAGCCCGCATTTTAAGATACGCGCATTGCGCGTTCTGCTATACTTAAGATTTGGTTTGTCTTCTGTAAGGCTTATGGATGAGGTCGTGTCTTTATGATGTATCTCGGCTTGTACCGGTCCCTGGTAGTTTGTGCAGACTCTTTAGAAGGAGTACTCGAACCATGGAAAGCAGATAGCTCCGACTGCCATAAGCATACCTGTGCTGTTTGTGTAGGTTCTCTGTGCCCCTTACGCTCGTGGTTTGCTCGGTGTGTTAGGAAGAACTGGCTGTTGGGGCGTCGGAAAACCACAATTTATTCGACATGTCTTCACCCCCTGTGCATGTGAGCTGCTTTTGCAGTTGGCGAGCCAGGCGGCACAATATGCGGTCTGTTTTCAATAAGTGTGTCTCATAGCTGCATATGCTACAGATATGTGAATTTAGCGATCGACTGAAAGTGCCCTTGATAGTTAAATCCTTAACAGTCACCTTACCATGTGGTGACAGCCCAGGCACTCACCTCAACCCCGTAAATGGTTATATTGTGGCTCTCTTTGATGGGCCAGCTAGTTAGGGTGTAACACTCGCACCGGCCATCCGTATCGTCAGCCGTCGGTGCATTTCTTTGTTGACCATGAAAGTGGCTTCTTCTGGAAGTCCGAGAGCTCAGGCCAATAAATCTACTGTTCCAAAATAGTGCGCTCATCTTTGCATCAAGGGTGTAGGATCCGCGTATTCGCGTCCACTCTTTTTTGTCTCGTATTTTTGAGTTAAAATAGGAGTGGACCAATGGAGTCGATACTGTTACCTCAAAAAGTGTACCTGTGAAACCCGAAATGGCAACAGTAGCTTATGTAGGCCCATTCATTACTCCCTACTCCCTGCATGTTTTCCTATGAAAAGGTGGTTATAGGGTTTTTTGGGTGGGGAATTAGGAAACGCAGTGGAATATACTTTAATACATGCTAAATGAGTTTTTATTTTACTGTGTTTAGAAGTGTTGTTGATTTATATCTGTAGATTTTCCTAATCTGTATTATCGTGTAACTTAATGCGGAAAACCCCGATTATCAAATTGCAGATCTCTTGAATTTCCCAAAAAATTGAAATAGTGGTTAGGAGGTCGTCTACTTTAACTTAACTGAGGTCCAACTTACCGTTCTGGAGTTAGATTAGTATAGTCTGAGGCGCGAAGCGCCGCGCACACCTTCAATTACATGCAGAACAACTTACTCACAGCGGCCGCGGGAAGCAATTTCAACTAATTGTTTTCCTTTTAAACTTTCTTCTACAAATATACTTCTCTGCTTATCCTATTTCCCCTCCCCCAAGACTCTATAACCACCGTTTTTGCAGGACCAAATGCTATGACTAGGGGTATATGGGTGGGCCTACATAAGCTACTTTTGCCCCCGAAATTATGCAGTTCATCGTCAGTACAAGGGGATTGATTTTGCTGACACTTGTAAAAAGGTCAGTCGGGTGTAGTAATCAAAAGAGCGTGTACTCGATCGCTCCTACCAGAACTAAATTACACTTCCCGCAACCATGCTTCAATATCCTATATGTTCACTGATCTCCTCCTCTATTTACCATCTAATATTACTCTTCTTGTAGTTCTCTATATCATTAAGTCTGCACAGAATCAGCATGGCCTTAGACATGGTGATTACCAGCAGTACCAACAGTACGTCACTCGAAAATTAAGAAGAACGCGCAAGTCACTACGCTTCCAGCAGGTATTTTATCTTTTAAACTGTTCTTTATGTCTACTAGGGAACACGCTCAAAAGTTGTTCCGAAGAAGATGACTGCAGAGATGATAACGGATGCACGCTTCTTCATACTTGCCGTTTTCGAAATTGAACGTTCGTGGGCATTCGCGATGCAACTCAAGGCTGAAGCTAACTCTGATCCACGCAAAAGATTTCAAATGATTTCGAGACTTCGGAAAGCTAGCAAACGCGCCCACTATTTGTATGACTTGATGGCTGGTGTTCCCTTATGCGATGCTCAAACTAAGCTAGAATTAAGTGCCTATATTCACTGGATTCGAGGAATACTCTATTTTGAGCTACAGGTAAGGATACTTATATTACTTTTTATTTCATATCGGAGTTGCAGGCAGTGCGTGCTCGGAAATGCCCGTAGTTCTACAGCCTCCGTTGGCCTGCTGCTTTAATCTGCGTGGACGCGCTGTCATCGTGTGCCACAGCAGTGTCTGTTTTTTCATGGGGCCTGAGTCGCGAGATTTTAGTAAGTACGAGCCAAACAGACGAGGAGAGAGAATAAGGGAGTACCCTAGAGTTGGGCTTTATTCATCTTAAAATTGGCGTAAAAGAACTGCCAAGAGGTAATCACTGGTTACAGTAATATAGGCAATTAGTGAAAGTTCGTTAGTGGGCAGGGGTGAACTTTTATCGACGAGGGTGAGAAGGCAAGCGTGAACGTTTGTTAACGAGGGTCAGTGTAGTATTAGCATGACATTCTCTCCGGCCAACAAAAAAGGGTATAATGTTCACAAATCTAGACGAGAGTTTGCATGCGACAAATTCCAAGCATCTCGGTTGCGAAGACAGTATGGATGAATGCGTTGTTGTTGTTGTTGTCTCCAGGTTTTACTTAGAGGCGTCGTCTTCACTGTGGCCATTATTATGTGTTGTTACACCTTGGTTGTTAGTACAGCTGGCGTTGTTCTCCTGTTCGGTCTTGGGTGGTTTGTCGGGCGAAAGTGGGCTGAAATTTTCGATTAAGGGTGTGGCCGTCCCCTGGTGATAATCGCCGGAATCCTCGTCACTTCTAAGAGCACGTAGTCGAACGGATACTGACCTTTCTTTGCCACCGCCAAGTCGTATGTGAGCATACTGGGGGTTGCACTAAAGTATCAGCACCCGTGACGCTCCATCTACATACGAAACTTATTTGAGTTGTGCTCCTCCGCCTCCTTTGCATCTGATGGGAGATTGGTGTTGCGGCAAAAAATGGAAAATTTATGACAAATCTACCTACTCAAATTTTACTGCAGCATCAGCCGTCGGGAGGGCTTTGTGGCTGGAGGCCGCCTGTGCGCGACAAGTCATTTGAAATATATATATAAATCGGGCTACTGGGTAAATGTCAGTAGGCTTTTATTATTGATCTCTGAAGGCGGTCGTACAAAGAACTCGTCTTTTTTCCATAAGAGCTTTTTGCGTTACTCCATTCCAAGCTTTCTATGCTCGTTTTTTGTTAACCAATTTGGCATTTTACCGCCCATGTGAGGATGTGGAAAATTAATGCGTCGTCACAAAGCCCTTCACATGAGATTTTGCGATTAGTTTACGTAATATAGGTTTTCAGCAGCCTTCACGAGTACCCCCCAAGTTGTTTTTATTCCACTTAGTCCTCAATAATACTCCTAGATATGCTCCTGGACGAGAGTGCAGGACCCATTTGAGGGTTTCTGAGCGACATCTCTTCATTTTCAGCCAATTCAAACTGCTGGGAAGCGCTTCCTAAATGCGGATGTCATGCAGAAACCTTCAGTTCTTGCTCATTTCTTCTCAAAAAGAGTGATTCACATTAACTCGTTTGACCGCATTAATCATACCGCGTGATGTTGGGATGATGGTCGTGTGGGGATGATGTTGGGACTATCGTTTTCTTACACAGCCAGTCATTGTATCAGTAGATTAACCTCCACTCCAATTATACACAGCAGTTCCAGAAGTCTGTATATAAACCAACGTTTCAGTTTTTTGAAAAACCAACTTCCTTTATCCAT
This sequence comes from Ligula intestinalis, assembly GCA_036362985.1. Classification (NCBI taxonomy): domain Eukaryota; kingdom Metazoa; phylum Platyhelminthes; class Cestoda; order Diphyllobothriidea; family Diphyllobothriidae; genus Ligula; species Ligula intestinalis. The sequence goes on from JAYGXS010000003.1 coordinate 62,414,166, forward strand.
TTAGAAGGCTTGTCATGCCGTCCATTGATTTGAATGCTTTTTCTTTTCACTCAGGACTGGGTGAAAGCTAGAGAGCTACTGGAAGCCTCACAGAGCATCTACTCTGGCCTGGCTTCCTCTGTAGACGAGGACCTCAAAGCCGTGTACACCGGACGCATAAACGAGTTGCTGCCGCAAATCCGCTACTGTGCCTACAGCATTGGTGATGAGTCTGCGGCCACAGAGCTGCGGGAAATGCGCAACGTCGCTGTAGAGGGCTCTGACCTCTTGGCCGAGTATCAGCTTGATGAACTGCTGAAGCAGGTGCAGGCCATGCAAGCTGTCAACGTTACTGAAGTCGAGTGGTTGGGTACCACCATACCCATAAAGCAGGAGAAGGCACGGTTGGCCGTTCTGGCCGTTCAGGTATTATTTTGCCCAATATGCCTACTTTCCGAAGACTGTCTGTACATGCTGTATTTCTCTTTTTGTGGTCCTTTTGACTATTAATGCGGATTTTGGCAAAACTGACTTGTAGGGCTCCTAAATATTTATCCCCCCGCCCAACTGCGTAAGGTATTCTATGCTCAAGCATCTTATTCTTGGCTAGTGAACGTAAACGAATATTTACTTGTGGCGGAGGGGATCAAAAACATTCAATCAAATGATATTATATTTGTTTTAATACATACTAAAATAGAATAAAATTCCATCAACATAAACTGCTGCGCAGTATACGGATGTCAATTAAGAGTACTTGGACCTTATACTAGCGGACTTTCACGAAATTGAAATTCGACCTCCTTTTGGTAGACTTTAACAAAAAAATGGAAAATCGGTTTACTGAAAATGTAAAAGTAGGTTATTTTCATAAGTCAAATGCAAATGTCCTCTAACGTCAGTCCTGCCCCAATTAAGTTATGTGGGTTCCCCCTCTACGTAAGGGCTCTCCCCCTAGCTTTCTACCTGGACTCTTAAGATACGCAAAAAATAATTTGCGATACGAGTAGAAAGTCGCGGTCAACATCCTCCCAGCCTTTCCTTCTCTGTGTGTACTACACCCAGACTTCACCTATACGCAAACACAGAGAGTAGAATAGTACCAATCCCCCACCCGTTGCTCCTGTAGCAATCAATAGATTAAGTTTGCTGACCCGTATGCATTTTCATGTGTAGCAAGCGTTGTGCAGATGCGTTACACCACGTCAGCTTCTGCGACCGCTTTCATCCCCAGTCGACTTGACTCTAACCTGCTACCGCTAAGAAGAAGAAAAAGGTCGATCCAGCTTGTGTTAACCAGAAATTTTCCTTCCCATTGATAGTCAAGCTTGCAAATAAATGGTCTAGCTTGCTTGTGTGTATGACCTAGAAAAGCCCTAACTGACGGAATGAGTCAATTTGCCTCCAGACCATCTAAACGTGGCCTCCTTAATCTTTTTCTTAAAGAGTTCTGATATTCCCTCGCAGAAGATCATTTCACATGCACGTAGGCACCAGAGCGTGTGTGATACGCGTTAGCGAAGATATAGCCTCGTCAGGCACTTCCCATGCCCATCTTCAGTTTTCTTGGTTATACCTTGTCGTCGTAACACTGTAGTAGTCTACTTCAATGTGAACCCTCAACTGCGCTCTCGGGAGAATGAGGGTCCCCTTCCCTTACGATGATTGAGCGACTCCTTACTTATTGCCTTTAAAGGCAAAATACCACTTTCGCTTTGTTGATTTTTTTGTTAGTCAGTGACTCCAGAATTCGACTTGTCCGAAACTACATAATACTTGCTCACCTTCAGGGTTGAATTTTATTTTAATGCTGTTTTAAAGTTCATTAGGAAAAGTCGAAGTCAGCATCTGTGACAGGCGTAGTGGTCTATGCCAAAATATATATTATACTCGTTATGATTTGCATGCAAGTTGGCATCCGTCCATACAATTGTCCCTTTGCACTGTTTAAGGAAGCTGATAAGGAACTGAAGAAGGTCGGTTCTAGCCACACAAAGGCTACTTTGTGTGAATCTACTCTGAAGACTTTGGTGGAGGCAATTGCCAGCCTACGTGACGAGATCCGATCACTGTCATCCGTCGACACCGCGTCTGCCGTGGCTTCCAAGTCACTCCAGAAGAACCGGGGAATAGAGAAGGTTCGTGCCTCTATTGCTTTTTCTTGCTAACCTTATTCCCTCTTTTTTGCAAGAAAAAAAGGGACATCAGAAAGAACTAACGTACTTACTCCTTCCTGTATTAAAAATGACCCCAATATTAGCGTCCTATCGACGAATGACGCTATTGAAATTTGACTAATTTACGCACTCTCATGTTGTCTATCTCCGTTTGTGTCATTAACAGATAACTCTTTAGAAATGATAATAACCTCATGACTGCTTGACTACCTTCATCATGTACTTTTTTGAGAGTTTGACAGTTGACTCGACCCACAAGTTGTTGTAACGGTGGCAAGCTGAGATTTCACCGTCTGATTACGCCCTGCTTGAATCCCCAAGAAAAAACGCAACATCAAGGACGTAAAAGTGTGAGTCACCCGAATGAGGGTTATCTTGTGTATAGAACCCAGAGTTGCTGCCTTGAGTGGCAGTAGCCGCAGCGAAGGCCGGGCAGATGTGTGGACTGCGTCCAGTCACACCTACGGGTGTCTGCAAGTCTCAGCAAGTCCCTGTGTGAGATGTGACAGTTGCTTATAAGTGGTTGTGAAGCGACTCTAAGTGTTGCATTATTGGTGCGTTGGATTACTCGAAGGATGTCGAGTATTGAGGTCACTTGCTGCGTGGCCGCAGGGTGGCGCGCTCACTTTTGCTCGCGTACGTATGTGAACATCCGTCCAGCCGAGCGGGCAAAGTCGCCAGCGAAGACACATGACCTTGAGGCCGCTTGCATTGAACAAGAAATCATTGTTGGCTGTCGGCCACAAGAAAGATTCGTCAGGACAGCCTGCAAGGTTTTTCTGGCAGTCGGTTAGGCTGACTCCTAACACAAGTGCTTTACCTAAAGAGCTTGTCCAACCTCGTTCTCTCTGCGCATCTCGATCGTTTGCGAAAATTTGGTAATCTCATCTAAATGCTCACTTACCCCTTTCAACTTTAATTTGCCACCACTGTATATGCAGTTTTCGGATTTATTTTCTTCCTAGCCCGCTTTGGGGACCTACCTGCTTGATGGTTTCATACCGCTCTGTACTTCCTTTCTTATTTATTTTAGCTGCCACGACTCCAGCGTCTGTACACCTATCTGCAGTACCTAAAGCTGAGCAAAACAATCTGGCGAACACTATATCAGTTAGAGGTTCTAATGTCTTCTGTCGCGCCGGAGAATCGGCACATTTCGCTGGGACTAGTGACTAGCGGCTACCATAAGCCTCATGAGATAGCGCGTCTCTACGACACCGTTGTGCAAAACCTGCATGAAGTCAGTTCACTGCCGGGAAGCATTCAAGATAATCACGACGTTAAGGCTCTACTTAAAGCCAAGACCACTGCCTACAAAAGCCTGCGGTGAGTTCCGTTCTATCCAACCCTTTTTGAAAGACCGTTACCTATGCATATTCAATATCTATGTTCCAGTGTGCACTGCATTGTTCGATATCCACGAGCCTAAACAAGTGAACATTTCTTTCCAAGTTGCTTTGCATCTCTGCTATTAACTAGTTAGTCGCTTTTCTTTCATGCTCTCGCTGTACGTCTGAAGACCGTTAACCACAGAACGGTTTGTGTGTCCAGTTCGAATTGAGATAGCGGGAATGGCAACACTATGCTTCCAAACCGCCAACTTTTACGGTGAAAGTAAAGTAGTCGCCGGTCATTAAGCCCACGGTTATTAGGCCCAGCCGCTTATTAAGCCCAATTTCGTCTGGGCCCGAGGTCAGCTTAATAACCGGCGACTACTGTATTCACTTGACTGCTCCATCTGTTGACTATTTTAAATAGGCAGTGCAATGCTTTTTTTATGAAAACTATCATGTCTCTTCAAAACTAGTGGCTTACTCCCTTACCTTTGTCGAACATCTTAAGTGTAGCACCACCAAATTATCATGCTTGATTACTGATAAAAATAATCATTGTGATCGATAGCTCTCATTGCTCTTTGATGCACGTTCACCGACCGCTAACGAAACTATTGTTCCGTTCTGCCCTGCCTTGGACCTCATTTCTGGGACCCTGACAGCAATCATAGCAGCTAGTAGTATAGGCAGACAATATTACCGAAAAATGAGGTAGGGCAAAGCGAAACAAGTGAGTTCCGAAGCGCTCGATAAATGTTCAACGAGTATCAATAACTCCCAACCTACACCGGCAAGACAACGAGCTCGTGGTTCAATGGTTAGGGCGTTTGACTCTAATCAAAAGGTCTCGATTTCAAGCCTCGGATGGTGCACCACTGGCTGGCGATGGCAAATAAGCCAGAAATGGTCATTCTCGTCTCCGCTGCCCTTGCCAGCAATCCTATATGCCTATACTACTAGCTCTTATTATGCCACCTCTGCACAGGCTGGTGTCCACAGCAATCCTAGTCAACCGTTCGACTAAGCTGCGTTCAGTCTAACTGCGTAATTAACTGGATGTTCGAAGGAGCCCACACTGTCCTCACGGTGTCCAGTTTGCATTAAGACTTTCCAGTGAAGTGGAACACTACAGCAGTAGGCTTATCTGCCAACGCTACTATGAACAAAATATTGCCAAGATGCGTCTGCGATGAAGAAAAGACAGCCTTAGTTAGCCTGAAGAAGTTGACGGTTAAAATACTTAGGCGCCAAGTTTCTCCCAATGGGATGGAGTTAAGATGATATCGTCCACTGACTCAGGACTGTTTGCAGGTTTTGGGGTTTTTTGTTGACCCGTTGCTATATCTCAATCGTTACTGCATGTATTGCGCATTCGCTCTTCTGACTTTCCTTTAAGGGCATGGGTGCTGGGTTTAGCATTCAAGGGACGAACGAAGACCGAGAGCTGGCTGCCATTGCTTGAAAACAACTTTTCAAGTGAAGTAAATCGACTTCGTCGTGAAGGAGACAGGCTGCACTCGCTGTGATAACATCGTCGGAATATGGTAGATATCCAAAGAAATCAGTTTAGATTGCTAGGGCAGGTTCCTTCTCACTGGCCACTTGCGTACAGGACTCTTACGCAAATTCCTACGGCGTTGCTTATTGGGAGACAATGAAAAGATCGATTCGAAAATTAACTTGACACGATTCACTATCATATTGCGGTATTTCTTCGACTTTCGGTAACCGTCGGTAAATAAGACGGTGGAATAAGCTCTCCTAGATCGCTGCTGTTGATCGCTGAGCACGGAAGTGACATCCGGGACTGAATTGAGGTCGGCTAGATCCCGTGTGATCAGAAGCATGAGCAGTACGTGTATTTTCTCTCGTTATGTTGTGAAAACAATATGCTGGTTAATGTCCCTTGTGATTCCAATGAACTTGAGTAGAACAACCGTTGTTATCCGAGAGTCGGTACACTGTAATCATTGCTTTTGCATCACTACAATTGGAAGTATCATCTCAGCAATATCAGCGGCCATTCAACCTACGGATAACGAGCTAGTAACCTTAAATACCATAACACCACAGTAAACTCAACTGATGTGAGCATGTGAACTATAGACCACACCCTTTGTCATCATAATCAGCCTTTCTTCCAATTTTGCATTCCCAGCTGTTACTACCTTGCACTGGCATATCTACACGGCAAAAATTTCCTCGAGAGTTCCTCCTTGCTCACACGGTGCCAAAGCCAAGCCAACCAGGTAATTGAAGACCTGGCTGCGCTGGATGACCTCTCTGAGGAGACGGAAGCCGAGGCAGCGCCTGGACACTCACGCTCCGTGCTGCGTCAGTTGATGCGCGATCTGGTGGTTCAAGCCGACGCAGAGATCCTTGTCTGCAAGGCGGGCTACATGCTCGATCTGGCTGGCTGTGGAACTGCTGGTGATGCAGAGAGTAACGAGCCGGCTACCTCGGAGTCTGCTCTCAAAGAGGTATGTTCTTGGCCTGCTTTCACAAAATCTCGTCTCCTGGCGTTTGTGGCATTTTGACTCGAAGATTTCCTTGGTCTGCTTTTAAAGGTTATTTGTTTATGGCCACTAAGAAAATGGGGAAAAACTGTCTTGTAGGGCTGCCTCAATATCTATTTCCCCGCCCAACTGTCTTAAGGCGTTGGTGGTTAAACATTTACTTCGTGGTTAATGAGTGTAAATGAATGTTTGGTTGTGTTGAAAGTAATAAAAAATATTAAATTAAAGCCGCGTATAATTGTTTTAATGAGCTAATTATAATCAACTCGTGTTGCTCAGGCAACTGATGCCTATAGACAGAAATTCGACCTTGTATTGGCGGAATTTAACGAAAAAAGGAAAATTCGGGCTACTGAAAATGTAAAAGTGGTTTACTATTATAAGTCAAACGCAAATAGGATCTCTGAATACAGTTCTACCGAAAATGGTCGTTCTGACAGACGTGTAATGAGTAAACTGATAATTGCTAACTCATCTACTATAACCCATATCTCATATATGGATATCTGATTATCCGTGACCTACTAACCGGGGCCGGGCCTCGGTATGCATTTACTTGTCCCTATCTACTGGAACATTTTATAAAACATTGCTGTTCGCCGACTCAGGCCTTGTCTACTCCCGTTTCGAAAGCGTTGCTCTGTTTGTAAATTTCTGCAGTGAGGGAGAACTTCTGTTTTTTCCCCAGGCTGGCCGGTATATTTCGAAACATCAAAGAAGCTAGACCAATATTTGATAGATAGCTTTTCTGTAGTAAAACTTTCCAGCTCTCAAAGGTTTGCTGTTAAAACAATGGAAAACTGGGGAGACTATATCTGCACTTTATATGATTTTAACTTTCCAGTAACCGGTAATCCACTGAGACAGGCCTTTTTGCCCAATTATTGGTTTAAAAATCTTGAGTGAATTTCATCTGAGGGCCTAAACTACATAAGCTCATCGATTTTATTTGGAGAATAAGACTTTTTAAGCTCGGTAAATATTCCCATTGTTAACTTGAAAAGTCAATTTGTCAGGCAAAACATGCTTTTCGGCAACTCTTCTTCAGGGCCTTAACTTTTCAAACATGTACAAAAATCAATAATTTCTGAGTTGTGTGCCAATTGGCCATTGCGGACGTTTTCAGTCTGCGCAAATGGTCGGCATGTCGGTTGGGCGGCCGCCACTCTTGGCTGGGGTGATATGCTATCGTCTTCTGGCGTCGATGTCGGCCAAGGGAGGGACAGGGCTTGTGTTAGAGTTTTCTGGCAGCACAGTACTGGATTCAATAGGCGTATTGATTTTTGTACATGTTCAAAATTTCATTGTTTGCAAAGTTATGACCCTGAAGAAGAGTTACCGAAAGGCATGTTTTGCCTGACAAATTGACTTTTCAAGAATAAGACTTGTTTCATATTTCATCCTGTCTTCTTTGTCAAGTAATCTGAGTTTGCTGGGTAATGTTTCGGTGCCATCATGTTTATGCGTTAGCCTATCTATCTATATATCTATCATGAATTACCTAAACCTTATAAAATGTTTTTCACACCTCCCTACCAGCCTCTGATCAAAGCACTTGACGACTACCTCCCAGAGAAAGCGATGCTGCATAAACTGGCCACCTGCCCAGCTCCACTAGTTCCCGTCCCGCCGGAGTTTGAGCCCGTTCCCGTGAAACCCGTATTTTTCGACCTCGCCTTCAACCACATCACCTTCCCACCCAGACCGAAGACGGCCGAATCCTCTGGCATTACGGGCTTCGTGCGTGGCCTCCTCTGGGGTGCTGGCTCACAATCAAAGGGTTAGAACCCGGCCGCAGTGCTCTGCAAATGAACGCTGCTCTTTTTTTCTACGTTCATTTTCTAATGTCTCCTTCCCAGGCCTTGTTGGTTATCTTTTCCCCTGGAGATCCTGGCTAATTCAGTCCATCATTTCTTTCTTCCCTCAACTTCTTCCCATTGTGTGACTTCCCTGTAGAATCTGAAGTATGCTCTGTGTGTGTGTGTATTTGCATTCCGTGCGTCTTGTTCTTTCGATACTGTTCTCTATTAGCTGCCGAAAGCTGTGAATGTTGTCAGATGCGACCCAATCGTCAGTAAAGTATGCGCAGCACCTAAAGAGATACTTAGACGTCTGCTTCAGCCTCGGCTGCCTTTTCCTACCAGGTCCTTTAGTTCCAGGTGTTATCATAAAGCAAACAGAATTATACAGCCTGACAGTTTGGCGGTCGTATCCCACAAGGTAAACATGTGCCTGCGGCGAGGTGGTACAGGGTCAACGATTTGCGCGTGAATTAGATTATAGTAAGAATTGGTTTGTGATGTATATACCACATACTCTTCCCCTTCCCCCACCTTGGCACGGTATCGTGACCAGGTCAAAAAAACTGGCGGTAGAAAAAAACGCAGGTTGCTGGTGCGGCCGGAGCCGTCCCTTAGCGTGCCGTCACACCTGGCTCGGATCCTATGAAGTGGAAGTGCCATAGGGTCCATACTAAGAAGCGATCGCTGCAGCCGGACTTCTAGTCCCTCACATAGCCACTCCACATGTACTGGGATGGCTGAAGTTATTGTTGACAGTCTCACTTATCTACCGGACGTGAACGGTCGCCCAAGTGTATTACAAATCAACCCAGATAAAGTTTAGAGCGCGCTTAAGCTCATATTCCCATCTATTATGCTTATTGTAATAATAGGATGCATGTCAGCTATTGATACAGTTATGGGAATTTATTACTAGAATATACTATCCGCTGGTCCTAGTAAGTATGATTAATAGGCTGAGCACTCTTAGCAGTGGCATATAGCATCTATCAGCAGTATCCTAGCCTAAACTTAGTAAAATGCGACACGGTTTCTGGTGGACAGAAATGAGTGAGCGGAAACCAATGAAAGCCCTGATGTGCTCCGGACCTCAAACATGTGGTTTCTCGGAGTAGCATATGCCCTGCTGTGATCAAGGGGATATGAGTAGACGTTCTGCTCAGGACCCCAAGCGTGTACTTGGAATAGTATGAGCCCCAGCGATGACTTTAATCTGTGTCACCTCAGACAAATGGTTGCGTCAGTGAGCACCATTACTACTAACGCGCAGCTACGTTGCTAGATAGTAGAAGTAGCCGTATCCGTCTCGGACTTATTGAGTCTGTCATTGATGCCTACTGAAGGTGAGGGTTAATAGTGCGGTAGTACTCGTGCCAAGTCTACCGTCTCCTAACACTAATTTAGGCGGTATTTTCTGGTTTGCATTGGAGAAAGCGGCCAACGCCAGGTCCTGTTCGGTCTTCTTGACCTCGGGCGAATGTGATGAGTGCGGTTGGCGCCAAATACGTCCGCTATCACTATAAATTACCCCTGAGACCGTCACCTGTACAAACCTGTTAGTGCACTTGGTGGGCCTCATCGATGGTCGAACACACACTGGTCTGGCTGCGTGTTCCGAGTAGTAATTGTACTCACAGCATTGCGACGCTCGGTCGAATCCCAGGTTATTTATAAAAAGCAGAATTCACAAGAATTGGGGGGGTTTTATTGTTCACACAACTCCCAGTGAGCACTGGTCGTGGGCGAAGCCAGGGCTACTACTAACTGCGTCCGACCAAGCTTAAGAAAACGTGACCATGTGTATGTACCTCATGGTGCCAACTGTTTTTACATTATTCTGAAGCAAGTACAGGCGTTGTGCGATTGGTGTGCTGCATTGACCGAGAGGGTGTCAGGCATAGAGGCGCTTGCTGCATTGGCCGAGGGTTGGTGTGTTCAAGTGGCCCTCTGGCAGCCTGGGCGTGGATGCGTGCTGGGAAGTCACTTAAGGGTCATCAGGTCAGTGAGTCTGAAAACGGATGTTTGTGAAGTTGCATGCCGTTGAGGCAGCGGAGGGGGGGGCAGCATTTTTGGCCGTCCGTTACAGCTCCCTGCTAGACACAGAACAATGTGAGTATGTCGAACGCGAGCGAACGATTAACTGAAGGAGATGATCCAGTGCACGTGCAGGCTGAAGAGCGTTTGTCGTGTGTGACAGTAGTTGCTCATGTTGGAAGCAAAGGTTATGTTTGTGATCTGTGTTGAGGTGCAGGTTTTGCGCGACCTCTACAACGTGTGCCAGTGAGTTTGCACGTTGGTAGGAGAAAAGAATATTTCGGATACAAAGTATGTATTAGTGAAAGCTGGATCGGACGAGTGTTTCAGTGAATTAGGCTCACTATGGTCCAGACAATTAGGATAGGGTGGAGTGTCACAAATGTAAAATTTCATCGATGCATGTGCGGTAACATGATGAGTGCATGAAAAATAACTCAAGTACACACGAGAGATGTGATGTTATTGCAGCAAATTTTGACGAATGATCCGAATAGGTTGATTTAGGGTCGACCTGGACTTGCACGGTCGAGTTTTGTTGGAAGACGTCAATCTGGATTCGCGAAAGAGCGTCGGCAACCGCGTTCCTCAATCCGTGGACATGATAAGTGACGCAGGGAAAACAGTAGTCGAAGAAGTCCAGTTGGAATTTCGTGAAGAGGTTGTCAATCATACCAGAAGTAATTGTATGGTTGGTTCATGTCGGGATAACCAATTTTTAGAAGTGTAGGTAGAGGGTGTGTCATCCACCACATGAGTTATCCTGTCAGCTGGCAACTTTCCTAACCACGGCTTCTTTCACACCGTTATGGTTTCAATCGCGTCAGATTGTTTACAGGACAAAACGACGTTGTAGAGCTCCTAACTATCTACTCCCCCTCCCAACTGCCTACCGTATTTTGTGGTTAAACCTTTAATTCTTGGTTAGTGAGTGTAATTTTAGTGGAAGTGATCAAAATATTAAATTAAAGAAACCTATATTTTAGTATTGGTTTGTACATCGATTTATTTCTCAGGATGTGCCCATCCTGGGTTGATGCTTTTTTCGGATCGGGCCGACCGATTGTGTTCCGCAAAGCTACTAATGATTGATATGTTACTAGCTAAGTGTCAGCAACACATATTTTTATGTTTTCAGTATACCGGCATAAACAATGGCAACGTAGTATAGCTATTTCGGGCTGTTGGCCCTCGTCAGCTACGTGCAACCAACTCTAGTGTAGCCGCTGAAATTGCCGCCACACCCGATTTTCGAACTCGCGCCTCGCCCGTCAGGGACAGACGTCCTAACTATTGAGCCATCGAGTTCGATGTCTTGCCGGTTGTTGATCGAGAGTATAGAGTATTGGATTGTACAACGATCTACCTACGGTGACATCACCTTAAAACAATAGCTTGGGTAGTCGTTGGTCGTCCATCCGTACCGGCTGACTGCTCCAACGCGGTAGTATCCTCCTGAGCATGGTCCGGATGCTGAGAACCCCTATTCTCTCCAGAAGACACGCGTCAGTCTTGTAAGCAATGTGGATCTCAGGACACTCATCGCACATTTTTTGCCGTAAAAGATACTTGCCATTCCCGTCATTACTATTCACTGACGTTCAGTAAATAATTCTCAAAATGACCGAGATCCCGTTTTCGTTACATCTAGAGAAACCCAACGGCAGTCGCACGACCATGTGTATGCCCGTCTTTCCAATTGTCACAATTTCACATTGTCAAATTAGTTTTTGCATTTTTTTACGAAAGGTTCACCGACGAGCACAATTCACGAAGCACCTCATGGTCGACAGAAGCGGGAAGATGTGGGACCCAGGCGTCCGAAGGAGGCATAGAAAAACACCAACGCCACAAAAAATGATCCTGGACCTGACAAGAAGAAACTTTGAGCTGCACTTTTTAAAAGCGGGAGGTGTTGTTGAGACGAGAAATGCACGCTACTTGAGTCATGGCCGCAGGCTGGCCGCGCACTCCCTGAGCACGTGATGCCCCCATGCATTCACGGCAGTCGGCGAAAATGGCCGCCTGGAGTACGTCACGCCCGCATGCCATACGCCCACGCATATGCCGTGGGCCAAGAAAGCCAGATGACCACCTACATAGCAGACGCAGTGGGCGTAGTCAAAATTACTCCAGAATGTCTGGGAACAGGCCATAAGCTGGGAACATTCTGGAAAGACCGGAGCCGTATAAAGATGCCGGAGTTGACAGACTGAAGGATGACTCCGACGGACCTGCAGGACACAGAGAACCAGACAGTCACGCGCGCCCCCAGTCTTTGTGTACGGTTGAATAAAGCCATTGCCTATCAGGACCACTCTCTTGCCTTCTTTTGCCTATAAGTCGGCTTCGAATTACTGGGCTATAACAAATAATGTACTAAAATTTCCAATAGAAGCGAACATGCGAGTCTCAGGAAGTAATCGAGAAGAAGACGACTCGATGGTTGAGACAATACTTTTATTCGTTTGACGTTTCGAGATCCGTCGCAGATTCGTCATCAGGGACATAATCAGAGAGCAGTAGCAAATACGGGTAGCGTATTCACAGGAATGCGTGGACGAGGAGGTGCTGGGCGTTACTAGGGCCTGTAACATAACGTCATCACTAACCACGGCCACTATATTTGACCGACTCAGACGAGAGTGTGGTGTACCAGTCACGCCATGGAACAGTCGTCAAACTCTTAGAACCAGGAGACAAATGACAGGAGAGTCAGTTGGCGAATACCAACGCCATATCCGCGTCTTAGCCCACAAAGCTTTTCCAGACTCCAGCTTCGCTGATCTGGAAACAAAGATCCTGGACATCTTTCTAGAAGGTGTAGCTAGTGATGAAGTTAGGCGTGAGTTTGCTCGAAACACACCCACCACCATTAAGAAGGCTCTAGAATACGCCCAGCAAGAGGAAGCAGCCTTCATTGCCGTGCCCCAGCGTGAAATTGAAATTCCCTTTAATATCGAGGCGCCACGTATACTGGTCGAGGTTAAAACGTCCCAGTTAGACGAATATGCTAAGGAGTTAGTTCCATCCTCGCTCGATTCGGTTAGCTCTACGAAGCTAGGTAATCTAATTCATGAGTTTAGCGACATTTTTGATTTGGACGGTCGTTCGTACGGCCGAACCAATGCAGCTCATCACGAAATACATACGGGAACAGCCCGACCTTTTAAGATTCCGCCTCGACGACTACCTGTGTTCTACCAGACACAGTTAAAGGCAATGATAGACGATATGCTTGATCGAAAGATAATTAAGCCATCTAGCTCTCCCTGGTCGTCTCCGGTCGTTCTAGTCATGAAGAAGGACGGGACATTAAGACTATGCGTACATTATCGTAAGTTAAACGAGGTCACGACTAAAGATTCCTTTCCGTTACCTCGCATTGATGAAACGTTAGATGCACTTTCGGGTAATCGGGTGTTCTCGACGTTAGATTTAGCTGCTGGATATTGGCAAGTAGAAGTCCGGCCATCTGACCGTGAGAGAACTGCTTTCTCAGTCACTTCTGGACTATAAGAATTCGAGACTATGCCTTTTGGTCTAGCTAACGCGCCTCGTACTTTCCAAAGGCTTATGAACCAGGTTCTAGCACAATTTATCCCGAGTACCTGTTAAGTGTATCTCGACGATATCATTATTCTTGGAAAGGATTTCGACGATCATTTGCATAATTTGCGTAGGATATTCGACGTGTTGAAGCAGGCAGGTCTCACCCTTAAGCCGGCAAAGTGCGTAATCATACGAGATAATGTTAAGTTCTTAGGACATGTCGTGTCAGCCTCGGGGGTCGAAACCGACATAGCTAAAGTTGTGGAAGTCCGCGAGTGGCCGACACCCACCAATGTGACTTAAGTCAGAAGTTTCACGGGTCTCGCTTCCTACTATAGGAAGCTTGTTCCAATTGTTCCGATTATTGTAGCCAGGACTAATAAATTAGTCCTTCAAATAGTAGTAAAGTTTAAGAGTAGCAGTCTTTGTTTAAACGGTCTTGTTCTTCTTTGGGTTCGGTCGTTTTCATCTAGTAATCGCATTCGTTGTTCTGCTTCGGGTTATAGTCGCACGAAATCGCCCATCGATCGTCTCGGTTCGTTACAGCGCCAAAAGTGACCTTGGTGCACATTTACTGCTACTCGTTTGCAATCTTGCCTACATCTGATTGGTTGCCACTCACGCAGGATCAGTTTGCCGCTTCCTTGGACTTCAATATTCAGTTCCCTGATTTTACGCACCAATAACATGCTTCCCGGTTATTTTTTGTCACTATAGTGTTTACTTTGCTCTTATGTTCCTCTCCTTTTACACTTTGGTCTTCCTTGTCTTCTTATTAAATCAAACGTTCATTTTGGCTCTGATTCTTATTATTATTTCCAGTTGTCACCGTCTACAGCTTGTCAGTTTACTACCCCACCCTTATAACCACCTATTACCAGGTGCCCGTAAGAGAGAAGGACCTTGGTTTTCCAATATCGCCTTGGCCTCACTTATCATTCTCGCCGATTTACCTATATTACATTCCACCTGCCTACAAAGTGCTTGCCGTTTTCAATACATAACAGGCGGTATGTCAACCAAAGCGTCAGTGGTCTTGCAAACTTAGCAAATATGGTAATGTTTAGCATTTCCACATCTCGTGCTGGGATGGGAACTTCAACCATCGCTGTCAGCTTGCAAGTGACGTAGAATATAAGCCCTCCTCCCCTATCTGATCTGTCTTTGCTAAAAAGCTGATATCCTCTGAGCGATAATTCAGAATCAGAGATATCTTTAGAAAACCAGGCTTCAGTGAAAGCCATGATGTCTTTTTTCACCTCACCGATCACGTTCTTCATTTTGTCCAGTTTGTTAATCGAACTTTTTATATTTGTGGTTAAGATCTTGTATTGTGCTAATCGTTGCACTAGTTTATGGATTTGGGGTCCGTGAACCATGACTCAAGTACTTTTTGGCTCACCCGATTGTCACCTCTTGCGAGAATTTCGTCTTCACCAAAGTTGAAAATGCGACCGGGTCTCCTCAAATGAGCTTCAATTTGAGCATCAGCATCAGTTCGCCACACGGCTGCCGCGTGTTCGACAATTCGTGTCTTGGGAAGTCTGCTAGTTTCTCCGACAAACTTGCTTTGCCCGCAACTATAACAGATCCTGTAGACGAATCCAGATAAATATCGCCGTGACAGTGGGTCTTTTGGTTGCGTTATCTGACACCTTACGGTATGCGACTCCAACTCTAAGTGGTGCAAAAGGCGGCCAACGTTTTGTGTGTACGGGATCACTCGCTCAATTGTGGGGTCAGTGCGAACTTTTGCGTCTCTCGTCTGCGCAAGCACCGGTTGACGAAGTTGCGCGGGTAGCCATTTTCTCTGAATAGCCGTCTGAGCTACTATACCCCGGTAACTCTATCTTTCGGTTCGCTGCAGTGCATCTCAAAACGCTGATAGAGCGTCCTTACGCAACCGCGTTTGTGACTTATTGGTAGGTTACTGATGTAACTGAGTACTTACATCGTGTTTTTCGCTTTCCTGAATACTTCAGTCTTTAGGCGTACACAATCTTTGTGACAGAAGAGAACATCAAGGATGGTAAGATTTCGTATCAATAAATAACTAAAATAATAAATGATAATATTTTTATTATGCCAGTTTACAGGCAATTGTAAAGAGTTGGTAATGCACCTCTTGGGTGCCTTCCAACACCTCAAAGACCGGAAAAAACCTAAACCAAAATCCTGTTGTTGCAGTCAGTATTTGTTTTGTTTGAGGTTTTGTGTTTTGTCAATACTGGGCGAGATAGGGAGTTTGTTTCAAGTGAAAAAAACCTGCCTTCAAAGGTATGATACAGATGGAATAAAT
The DNA here is from genome assembly GCA_036362985.1 of Ligula intestinalis. NCBI lineage: Eukaryota > Metazoa > Platyhelminthes > Cestoda > Diphyllobothriidea > Diphyllobothriidae > Ligula > Ligula intestinalis. The sequence continues at coordinate 62,429,859 of JAYGXS010000003.1, forward strand.
GTACAGTTGTAAGCTGAGTTGACTCATCAGCAGGAGAAATGTTGCATATCGTTTAAGGACATTAGTTAGAGACGGAGAGAGTTGGCACAAGAACACGGTTTTCTCAGTCTTCCTTCAATGGTTGTCGGCAAAAGTTGCGCGCTATCGGCTGAAGGGTTAGCAGACTGCAGGCTGCTGTTTCAGCAGCATTATCTTCAGTATGAAGCCTGGCGGGGTTCAAAGTCCACGAACGCCATCAGAGTGAAAGAGAGATTCCACCGAGTCAGCATCCGAAAATCTTGAAAGTTGTTATGAATGTAGAAAACTACTTATAGCTCTCTTAAACATAGGGTAGCATTGCTGGGTTTCAATACTTTTGAGCAGCTTATTCCAGATTGATATGGCGTTTACTGAAAAGAATTGCCGGCACTTAACTGTTCGTGCCATAGGAAGAACTAAAAATACGTCTCGATGACTGGCGCGTCGAGAGTGCTCAAGCTGCCTTATTGTACTAAGAGGATTAAAGGTTTGACCATTCAAAAGTTTAAACAGTAAAAATAGACCCTTCTGCAATTAACAAAGCCACAGGGGATCCAGCTTTATAAGTTCGCACCTTTGTTGGTAGGCTAAGTTACGGTGTTCTGTAGTGAAAACTCTTCTAGTGAAGAAGTGCTGCACCGATTCTGTTTTCTTCCGTTCACTAGTGCGCAGAAGACTGAATAGGGGCGAGCAGTATTCAAGACTAGGTCTCACGTACATATTATAAAGGCTAGTTCTAACCTTTATAGCCTTAAAATTTCTAAGGATAAATCCGGTGGTTCAGCGTGCTTTCAAGATATCAGGGCACAGTGCTCTGACAAATTGAGACTATTAGAATAGGACATGCTCAAATCCTTGATAACTCCTGGGTCATTTAGTTCGTGGCCGTCAATGCTTAATTCCGGTTGATGATCGTCACCAACAACCATAACGGAACATCTGTGCCATGAAAGGGTGAGGCGCCATGTGCAACACCACTGGGCGAAAGCCTGCAGATCCTTTTTTATATTTGAGGCCCGGAGGCCCTCGTCATTGCAAACTTAGTGCTTTGGAAAAATAAACACAAAGTTGATAAATGCTGCTCTCCGTGAAACAACCACATAGGCAGCGGGAGCGTTTAGTAGTGTTGGTAGATTAATTCATTTTCACCAACATATCGTCGTTTTAAAATAGTAGTCAACACTCTCTGAAACGCATGGTGAACTAAGGAGAAAGCAGTGAAAAAAAAACTCTTACCATTAAAGGTGGGGCGGAGTTCAGCGAACCCCCGCTTAAGAAAAAAAACGTCGAAGAATAAAACTGCTTCAACAAAATTAAGGGGGTTGGTTGAGAGGGTTGATTGTAGTGCAAATGAGACAGGACTGTTGATGAGAACGTATGAGGGTTGGAGACGCTTCTTGTAATTGGAGAAATCATATAACAACAGAGGCTGTCGTTCACCACTGTAACACCACCCGACTGGCTTCATGATCAACCATCAGAGAGGTGAGACTGGACGAGGCCATCGCAGACAACAGGGTTGACAAGAGAATGAACGGCAGAGGTCACCTGATCATCAACGCAACGCCGGAGATGCGACCTTGTAGACCGCGGAGTCCAGCGACGACATTGCGAAAATAGCGGAACCGTCATGAGCATGACTAAAGACCATGAAGCCTATCGTCAGGGTTGTAAAACGGAGAATGGAGAAAACGGCAATGATGACTGGACAGAGAATTGGACGAAACATCGTTGCAAATATCACTCAAACGAGGAAGAAATAGACATATATGGAGGAATTTTTTATGTAAATATAACCACCTCAGATACCAGGGGGACACTTTTCAAAGTCCAAAAGTTGTGTGTTTGAGACGGAGACGGATAACAAGGACTTTATATCTTCCGAAGTGTTTACGTAATTTGACTTTAAAAACTGCTAAGTTGGACGACAGCCTAATTTCGAGGGGAATATTATTCCAGAGGAAGGCATATTTGGATGCAAAGAAGTGAGAATGGTTCGAAGTGGAGCTAGAGGAGGTGCAATTATCCTGGAGGAATAACGAGTGGCATAAGGTCTATCTGCGGGAATGAGAGCGTTGATTCGTGGAAGGTTATGGGTAGAGTTAACGCGAAAGAGGAAACAGAGGCCCGCTTCGAGTCTTCTGACCCAAAGAAATTTCATGTTCTCTAACTGACATCTTTCCGTATAAGATGTAGTGGATCGAGGAAGAGCGAATATTTTGCGAGTGAATACCCTCGGTACATTTTCAATCTTACCGCGGTCAGAAGCATTCATTAGACCAAAGAGGGGACAGCAATATTCTAGGATGGGTAAAACATACATGCGATAAAGTTTTAACTTTATTTCCAGCAGGAAGATATTTTATGATATAAAACCACATATCTGTGCAGCCTTCGCAGATATTCGATCCGCATGAGGCGACAATGCTAGTTTATTTGTGTAGCTTAGACCTAAGTCTTTTATAGTGGATCGTTCTAAAAGTGGAGTATTTTGAAAGACAAAGGGACGGGAAAGATTGGCCGGACCGAAAAACATGAAACTACATTTGGATGGAGAGAATTCCATCTGCCAAGTAGAACTCCAACGTGAGAGTGTAAGTAGGTCTGCATTTATTTTATCAACGCATATATTGGCTGTGTCCTTAGAAAATGAGCATATGAATTTGAGGTCGTCTGCATAAATGAGATTGTGTGAATTTTTCAGAACAGTCAAAATTTCGTTTATGTAAAGAATGAAGAGTCAAGGACCCAAGACAGTGCCTTGAAAAACGCCACTCATAATCAGCTGAGCAGTGGAGTGACTATCACCTACAAGGACCTTCTGGCTGTGGTTAGACAAGTAGGAACCGATGAAGTCGAGCAGATTGGCACGGATGCCAATGGCTTCCAATTTTCCCAGAAGCCGTCTGTGCGGTACCTTGTCGAAGGCTTTGCTCAGGTCAAAGTAGATGAAAACCACTGATTGCCACTCGTTACGGAGGGAAGTGATGTGGTTAAGAAAATCTAAGTGACACGTCTCGCATGCCCTTCCGGGTAGAAAACCATGCTGCGAGAAGCTTCAAAGCTTATTTTTTCGGCAAAAATCGAGAATTTGAGTAAAATTATCTTCCCCAGAAGTTAAGCTAGGGCCGGGGTTTATGAACACCGCGGTAGTTTTCTATGTCCGAACGAGATCCTGATTTAAAGTCTAGAAGAAGAATTGATGTCTTCCAAGTGTCAGGAAAGAAACCATTTAAGGGATAGACTGAAAATATATGGCTAAGTAATTTGGGAAAGTTCGACACTCTTTCGATAACTGAATTGGGGACACCATCAGTTCCCGAAGAGTACGAGTATTTTAGACGAAGTATATGCTTTCGAATTAATTCTATGGAGAAATCAATGTTCCCAAAAGTATTGCCTGAGTATGGTTGAAACGATGGGACCAGTTTGGATTCTGTCGTAAAATGCTTTGCAAAGAAAGCATTGAACAATTCAGCCTTGTCAGACTCATCGAGTAAACATGTTTTATTTTCATCTAACAATGGGGGTGTTTCAATTCCTCGTTTTGCGGATGACCTACGACGAAGCAGTTGTGCAACCGATTTCGCAGAGTTTAACTCACTTAGGGCGCAAGATTCCCTGTGCTGGTCACGCGCAAGACGAATCTTGGACGCTAATTCGAAGATCTCGGTGATCCTTAGATGAACAGACAGCGAACTAGTATACCGATCAGTCAGCTGCCTCCTCAATTTCTTTAGTCTGGGCAAAATAAAATGAGAGACGGCTGATTCTGGTGTGAAGGGTTTCGCAATTTTGGTGGGCCCAATTTCCAGCATTTTATTAGAAACGACCGCCATGAGTTCAGAAAGATATGCAGCGTCGTTAATGGAGGAGAGGCTCTGCCAATCTAATGAGTCAAGAAAATTGTTGATTTAGCTAATATATGCGAGGTCATACGCATGATAGGTACGACCAGCACTAGCCTTTTCCGTAGAAGGAAGCGGAAGACAACAGTAAATTAATGTGTGATCACTTTGGAAGATGTCCTGCTTAAAGTCAACGAAGGGGGGAGCAAAACCGTTTGTAAAAATCAGACCTAGGATATGATTCTGTCTTGTTGGGGAACTAACCAGTTTGGAATTTGGAATTTATATTTTTTAGCGCCGGTACGGCACTATCTGTACAAAGTTAATTTCGAAAAAAAAAATCCAAAAAATAATTTGACAATATGTGCAAGTAGACGTAGAAAGTCGAAATAATGTCAGCAGAAATTGTCCTTTTGGGGCAACATTTAGCAATGTTTTGCAGGTAATTTTTGTGAACTAAAAACGAAAACTTATGGCAGTTTAAAAAAAACTCTTACAGTGAAAATGGAGACAGTGTTTAACGGGCCTCCATGTTCAAAAAGTGTGCAAGAGAAAAAAAACTGCTTAGGAAGTTAGTAGTAGGAACATAGTAGTAGAGCAGAAATAAGGGTTGGGTGGTCTGATGAAGGTGAGTAGTCCACGAAACTGCAGCATTTTAGACTGAGTACTTCCGCATGGCTTCGTTTGATTCAGCGGTGGTTAATGGAAACATCTAGGTTCTCGGGGGACACGAGACAGAGAGAATAGTTTCAAGCGGATCTCCTAAATTCCCGATGGTCCTTTCTCGGAGTCATGGAGAAAGCTGCTCGGAAAAGATGAGGAGAAGAGAAGGTTAATAGAATCAGTGTTAAGATAAATGTGCAGTCTCCGTTTGAAAGCAGACAGTCTAGTTAACGACCGAATTTCGATTGTCAAGTTATTTCAAAGAAAGCTATATCTGGAAGCAAAAAACAAAGAGCGTTTACACGAGGAAGATGCAGGAGGGGGTATAACAAGTGCCGAGTTTCTTAGGTTGTAGGGAAGGCTGACGGGGGTAATGATAGACGTCCTGGGTAAATTTGTGCTATTATTAAGCTGAAAAAAGGAGACAAAAGCCTGCTTCCAATCTCCTGACCCAAAGGAACCTTAGTTTCGTTAATTGACATCTATTTGAGTAAAAAGTATTAGAAGCTGTCGGATAAAGCAGTTTTCATGTGACCTTTTTTCAAGTTGTTCAATTTTTGAACGGCTACCTTCATTCATGAGGCCGAAAAAGGGGCAACAGTATTCTAAGATGGGAAGCACGAACATACGATAAAGTCTTAATTTCATTCCAGGAAGATAGAAATTATAAGAGATAAAGCCGCAAATCTGTGCGGCTTTGGCTGTAATTCTGTCGGCATGAGGAGAAAGGTCTAATTTATTGGTGTAGCTTAATCCTAGGTCCTTGATACTGGAGCATTCAGTCATTGGGTAACCTTGAAAAATAACAGGTTGTGGCAGCCTTTCAGGCCCAAAGCACATTTATCGGCACTTAGAAGGTGAGAACTCCATCTGCCATGTTGAGCTCCACGCCGAAAGAGCGCGCAGATCAGAATGAATTTGTTCTAAGCATCTCGCGGCCGTAGGGTTGGACAAGGAGTAAACACACTTGAGATCATCTGCATAAATATAAGATTGGGAGTGTTTAACACTCAATGAGATATCATTTATGTAAAGCAAGAAGAGCAGAGGACCTAGCATGGTACCTTGAAGGACACCACTCAAAATTGCGGTAGGAGTAGAGTATGAGGATCCCACTAAGACCTTTTGTTGTCGATTTGAAAGATAGGATTTGATGAAGTCAGTAAGAGGACTATGAAATCCTATAGCCTCTAGTTTGGCTAGGAGCCTCCTGTGAGGAACTTTATCAAATGCTTTACTAAGGTCAAAATATATAATTACCACAGATAGATGATCATTACGAAGAGAAGTAAGTAGACTTAGAAAAGACATGTGGCATGTTTCACAAAATCGGTCCGGTAAAAGCCATGCTGTGAGCAGCTGAGAATGTTATTGTTTATGCAGAAATCTGTAATTTTTGGTAATTTTTTTTCAAAGAGTTTAGCCAGAGAGGGCGTTTTATGAACACCGCGATAATTGTGAATATCTGATCGGGAACTAGATTTAATTACGGGAATTATAATAGAAGTTTTCCAGTAGTCCGGGAAAAAGCCATTCTCAAGAAACACTGAAAATAACTTACTCAGTAAGGGTGGGAAATCTCTTAATTGTTTGATGAGTGAGTTTGGAATGTTATCAGTTTCAACCGCATGTGAATTTTTAAGACGACTTATTTCTTTTTGAATACAAGCGGGTGAGAAATAAAGGGTACTGAGATTTGAATCACACAGCAGGGGGATTACAGGGGTGGGGCTAGTTTCGATGGTAAAGAACTTTGCGAAAAATGAATTTAGCAATGCTGCTTTCTCCAAATCATCTGTAACAAAATGATTGTTGCCATTGAGTAAGGGTGGAATGACTTTCTGAAGCTTAGCCAACGACCGAAGACGGAAGAATTGAGCAACAGATCTGGAAGAATTCGCATCACTTAATGCTGTGGCCTCTCTACGCCTATCTCATGCAAGCCTTATTTTAAGCGCTAATAAAAATATTTGCGCTATTCTTGAGTGAACTGATAAAGAGCTATTAGATGTATCCTTAAGTTGTTTTTGTAATTTCTTAAGTCTATTTTGGAGAAAATGTGGCACAGTTGAAGAAGCTGAATTTGATTTAAAAATCTTAAGTGGGGTAAGAGCCTGAATATTTTCTGTAAGGTTTTGCAGTAGCTCCTAGAAGAAGTAGGGATCGTTAGTTGAAAATATGCTATGCCAATCTAGGGTACTTACGAAATCATTTACTAATTCATGGTTCACGTTACCAAAGTCGAGGTTATTGCATTTTACATCGGGCTTTTTAGAAAGAGAGACTGGTAAACAACAGTGAATTAAGGCATGGTCACTTGTGAAAATATCACGATGAAAGTTCATAAAAAGAGGGTGGACATCATTTGTAAAAATTAAATCTAATATGTTGTCATTCCTGGTCACTGAACTGACCAGTTGTGACATTTTTGAAAAGTTAATCGTGTCAACCAATTTCTGAAATCTTGGTGGACAGGTATTTGCATGCCAGTCAATGTCTGGCAGATTAAAATCACCTACAATTATTCTGACATCGAATTGAGTCTCTGCAACTTTTTCAAACATTTCACACAGCTGCATTACATTACTTGAGTTACAGGGAGGATTGTAGACACACCTAATTATCGCTTTTTTATTGTGTGGCAGGGTGACTGAAATAAGACAAAAATTTCCAGAAAATGACGAAATGCTCAGGTGATACGGGAAAGGTACAAAGGATGATTTAATATAAAGAAGGCAACCACCGTCACACTTTTTAATGCGGTCTTGTCTGTACAAACTATAATTATCTATGGCGAGTGTCGAGTCAGAAATAAGAGTGTGTCCAAGATTCGGTGACACAGAGCACATCTGGATCAAGCTCAAATGCTACTGTTTTAAGTTCTGTCATCTTATTAACAACTGATCTCGCATTGAGTGAGACTATACTGAGCGTATCCTTCAGATTCAGGTTACGCTCGTCAGTATTTATAAAAACGGAAAACTTGGTGGCGGAAAGGGAAACGGCATGGGAGAAACAAAAGGCGGAAAGCAAACAGGCCCTGGTCTACAGTTTGTCAAGTAATTATTATCAAATGAACGGTGCATATTGTAGAAAGGCATATTAGAGGGGGCTCCATAGAAAGGGCGGCTGAAGTATGGCATGGGAAAACCAGGAGGGGGCCTAAATATAGGATTTTGAGGCATTATATCAAAATTTGACGGAAAATTTGCCTTCGAAAATTGCATGACTGGTTTTGAAAAAAACGGTTAATTTTATTAGCTGGGTGAATTATTTGGGGATGTTGATGACGTTTGGGGATAGGAAAAGCGCTAGCTTGAGCGGTTGGGTCTTTTTTAGATACTGAGTTATTATCGGTTATCATATTTCCGAATTTGAAAACGGACGTAGATTTACTAATAATAATAATAAGGTTTATTTGTAAAGCACATCTTTGGCGC
>JAYGXS010000003.1:62438824-62460508 GCA_036362985.1 Ligula intestinalis
CTTTAAATAGTTGGTTGACCACTCATGCTGAGAGAATGTAAGGTCTACTTCTATCGCCGAAAAAGTTTTACGAGAATCGGCGGGTTTTTACTTCGGGATGAGAGTCTTTTAGCTTCTGCAACTTTATAATTAAAGCCACAATAGTGAAGAAACTGAACAGCAACATCTATAGGTTGTTTTTATTTTGAAGCATTTTTCAAAAGAAAATTAAAATCCCTTTTTTGCCGATCACGGGTCTCAGTAGACACCATATCGACGAAAGGCTCTAGTTTCTCACATTGGTGAGAAGTGAGCGTAGATACCTTTCCATCAAAGATGACACCAAGGACCGTAAACAGACAAGCATATTGGTTATAAAGTTTACTTAAGTTGTCTAAAGCATCAAGATCAAGTTTCTTCATGCTTAAGATGGGTCTATCGTTAGGAGAATTGGTATTCCGGGTTAATTTACGTCTCAGTTATGGCTTGGGTATCATATTGAATAGAAGGTGAGTGATAGGATGTGTTATAAGCAAAGTTATGCACAAAATTGCGACAGAAAATTTGAATTACCAAAGAGGCTACGCAGGATGAAAGTTATCTCTAATAGTATGTCGAGTAATACAAACCATTTTTTGCTGGAAATTGATATAGTACCAAATTTTTAGATATTATTCAGTATTTACGCAATAGATTACTTGCTTTTTACGTGAATCTACCGGAACTAGAATGAGGCTATGTCGGTGAAACAGTATAAAAATGTATATTTGACCTATCGGTAAAAAAGACAAAATCCGGTATGTGCAGTTGCTAAAGGGTTAGATATACAAATAAATAACAACAATTAAGCTAGTAACTACAGCAAGTACGATGAATTCTGATAAAAATATCTATTTCACTTAGCTTTGAAAGAAAAGTTGCGCGCCTTGACCTTCTTCTCTTCTCACAACCTTATCTAATATTTCGGTGATATTCCAAAAAAACTATGATCGCATCCACAACAAATAGTCTCACCCACTTTAGGAATTCTGCCTTGACGAGTAACGTCTCAAACCCTTAGATACACTCATCTGCAGGGTACTCCTGGCTCGCACGCGAAAATGTGCGACGGTTTTTTCACTCTTCCTTAACGGTTTTCTATAGCAGACCGATTATTTTAGGATCAAAAAACGAACACTGTACAGTGTTTGCGCACTATTTCTAAAATGCCGCCGAAAATTTTATTTGGATTTCAGTCCCAAACAAATATTAACCAGTGTTGTTATCGCAAAATTTTGAGATTTTACCTCCTCCGGTTTAGGATTTGTACCCCGACAAGGAAAATTTAATTTCCCTATATACCTTCTCCTTCCTGCACGATTATCTTACCGCACTCACATATTTAACCTCCTAGGAGTGACATTTTTCTCGTTCAGAGCTGCCCAAATCATATTGGTTTTGAATTTTTAACCAAATTAAAGGTTTTTTCACTGTTGGCCAACAATTTTTTATAGCGGACTGCCCATTTTAGAAGCACACACTAAGCGCTGTATATTATGTGGTTACTCGTTCCAAACTTCCTTCGAAACGTATATTTAGGCAGACAGCATTTCTGGCAAAGACAAGGGAGGCTGGAGTGGCCATTTTTATCTCAGTAGCTGTCATTAGCCAACAACAACCACCGGTGTTGTAAAGAAGAAGACGCGATCACTGGAAAGGCAATTGCACTATTCTGAACTTTCGGCTTCAAACCAGACGCCATCGTCAGAGAAAATGAAAAGACAGCAAGCGTGGGCATGCTTTTGTGGTTTAGCTACGATCAAATGGGGCGTGAGGATGTTTTATTTTGACGCAGTGCAGGTGGGCATACACAGCAGGGGAGGGCGTGGAATTTGTTGTTGGTCCATGCTCACGCCATCTGCGCGCGTCCATGATGTTATGGCGTGCGACCTTGGCACCGTGTCTTGTGTCCTTGGCGTGGTAGCGTGTCTGCCAGGAGAAGAACTGGGCTGTGTTTCTTGGTCGCGATTACGGAGGGCAAAATAAAAGGACGGTATATCCACATACTTGTTGATGGAGTTTAAGTCTGACAGCCGGGCCTACAGTAGTTCTCGGCCCGTCTTATTGTCTGCGCATGCCATTATCCGCGTGCATGGTAGCCAAATCCATGGCCTTCTTTTAGAGTTTGGGTAGCGATCTGAGACAGTGTGTTGCCTTTCCGCACTGCCCTTCTGTGCTTCGTTATTCGCGAGCTAAATCGTCGCCCAGTTTGCCCTGCATACTAGCAAGCACAGTCGCGACATAGTACTTGATAAACGATGCCAAACTGATTACCTAACCATATTGGGTATTTTACTTGCATGACAAGTGAACTCATGGTAGCTGTCGGACGATGAGCAGTACCCATGCCCAGCTATGCAACGGGACGTGCAGTTGCTTCTGACACATTTTATGTAAGGTAGAGGGTGCATAAGTGCTGGCGGCTCTCCTTCGTTTGTTCCGCGTGGGCGCATACGGACGCAGCGGCTGAAGAAGCTGTTCTGGTACCCATTCCTAGCCAGTTGGCTCCGAAGTTGTCGTAGTTCGCGCCCTCGTCCGTCAGTTTTACCGCATTGTGTGTTTTACTCTCTAAAAGAGTGGATGGGCTATGGAAAATGAGCAGTTGAGTTGTGTTAGTCGCCTTTCTACAAACCGTGTTACTGAGTTCTCAGCTGGGTCTGCGCGTGACGAGGGCATCCAGGAACGGTAGTTGCCTAGTATCTTCTTCCTGTATGAATTTGATGTCGGGGAAGATGCCTTTAAGCAGGTTTTCGAATTCTGTTGGTCGGATCCGTTCGATTATAATGAACTTGTCGTCCACATATCGGCATCAGAATGCAGGTTCAAATTGAACGAAAGCTACTTTTTCTAGCTCTTGTAAGACCGATTCTGCGATTAGACTGCAAATTGGACAACCCATCGGCGTCCGTTTGGTCTGTTCATATGTTCTACCATTACAGATGAAAACTCTTCTTTGGCAGAGACCAAAGAGGCGCATTTGATGCTCTATTTTTCAAGGACGCCTCAATTCGTCCCACTTCTCTTCGAATCGTTTGCGTAGGATGCCGCGTGCCAAGTCTGGTGGGATAGGTGTGAATAATAAAACGACGTCAATAGATACCATGGTTTTGTCTGGTTGAATCTTTTTTTCTCCGGGTGGTGACCAGAAAGTGGGAGGCCGAATTGATTGTGGTCCTCGAGCTCTCTCGGAGAAAATTTATTTTACGTGAAATCCATTTGGATAGGTTGTAAATAAGGCTGTCTTGCAACGTTACAATTGGTCGGAGTGAAACTTTGGGTTTTTGGATTTCGGGCTATCCGTAGAACCGGACCAGTGCAGTGGCGGTTGGTTTCGTTTTTCGCTATTCATCTTGCGATATCACACTGGTGTTTCGGAGTAGGTTCAGGAGTCCGGTAAGCTGGCCAATCATCGACTTAGCTTGTGAAGAAGGCGTGCGTTTGTAGGATTGTTGCTCGTCGAGGAGGGCTTGCGCTTTCGCCTTGTAATCGCTGCGTTCCATCACGACTGCTGCTCTTCATTTGTTGGCCAGCAACATTTTTAATTTCTTAATCGCTTCTTCCGCGGCTGCCATGTTATTGGTGACTTTCTGGCGCACTGTGCACTGGTCCTTACTAGAACGGCCTTCAGTGCAAATATAAATTTAGCTAGCTTGGCATCTGCCGTGTGCGTTTGATTAGGGCTTAGGAATACAAATAGGGTAAGGCTTTCTCGTGAGGCCATCCAATGGAAGTAGGCCTCTTTTATTAAACAATATACCGCCTAATGTTCAAAGGGGTTGCTATAATATTTTTCTTAGTCTATATATTCCCTTTATTAAACCAAAGGGGCCGTAAATTAAAGATGTATTGGACTGAAACAGACAAGGCAATACACAAAATTCTGTACTTTCTTCTCACAAAGTCAGAAAAAAGCCTAAAATTGACGTTCGGTAAAATGAGTATCTGCTCGTCCACGTGAAGTCCTGACTTGAATGGATCCACGTTTCTGGTTTTACACATAAGCCTCGGTCGAAAAGTGTTGCAAAAACATTTTTATTTTATAAATAACACATCTTTAAATGAGGTCGATACAGAGAAGGAGCTAGGCATGTGGATGACCACGAACTTGATGCCAACAAAGCACTGTAAAAAGGCAGTCCAGAAGGCCAATGGTTCGTTGCACTGGATCAGACAAGCGTTCAAGATATTCCTATCTGAACTCCTCGGAAAAATATATGGCGCCTTGATGAGACCATATCTTGACTCCCGAACGCCAATGTGGACATCATGGTTGAAAAAAGATGAAAACCTTCTCGAACGGAGGGTGACAAAGATTGTTGATTTTCTCAGCGACTTACTATATTAGAAGAGATTGATCAAGCTTGAACTATTTTCGTTGTCTTATAGCTGCTTACAATGTAGCCTGCTCTGGACATTTCGAGTAATCCGGGGCACGGTTCCTCCCTGAAATTGGAGTATTTCTTCGAGCTAGCCAACACAACTCAAAGGTGCGTATAGGGAGTTCAAACGTGCATAGAGAGTTCAAAAGCGCAAGCCTATTTTTCCCTCAAATATACTGACTAACTGACATTTGTGGCCATACTTACGATATCACAAAAGAAATCATTCGATAAAACCTCAGGAGGCCTTTCTTTAGCCAACAAGGGGTACAACCTTGAAACTCATGACCAAGTGAGACGGTTTCCGCTGACACAGGTGCTGATTAAAAAAAGACTTGATGGCATTTAATTCGACAAAAGGCGGCTATAATGACATGATTTGTTTTTGCCAGCATTGTAAATCATTTTCCTGCCTCTAGTCTGTGTAGATACAGTTTTGCACTGTTCCGCGACAACCAACTCAAGTGCGTCATGTAACCAAAACTTTGCACAACTTCAAATTGACTGTCACAATGATATGGTTACCTTGTATCAAAAGGGTCCTCAAGGGCATTCCTGGCCTGTAAACTTTCAAATAAACACATACGTTCTCGGAGACACTGAAGAATGAGCTCGTGCTCATTAAAACACTAAAATTAAGTGAATTTACCGAAAAGGTTTATCAATAAATTTATGGAGGAACGTTTACCAAAATCTGAAATGCCGACGGCTGAGAAGAAAGCATCATTTCTTACATTGCCTATTTGAGGGGATCTAGCAAGCGAAATTATACAGCTGAACTTAAAGGCTGCGATCGCGCGCACGTATTCAGCAGCTATGAATGTAAGAATACACTACCGTTCCAGATATTTTCAATGTGCATCTACACCTTTACTTGCTCCTGTGAGGCAGGTTATATTGGTGAAACAACTGGGCGAATATCCAAGCGCACGCGAGAATACCACCCTGCTTTTTTAAAGTGAGGGCATGGTGAAGATAATATCAAGCCCAATTTTGGCTCCCTTGATTAAGAACAATCATCATGTAGATGTCATGTACAAAGTGTTGGCGCAACCTTCGAACCTCCTGCGTCAGCGGATACTTGCGACGGCATAGGCGGGCGCCATACGGCCCGCAAACCCAATTTTATGCAAGAAGAACATGTCTCTTGCAGGCACTTAGGTTCCCGTTGCCGAAGAACAAATCAACCTGATTCCACAGGTTCTCTGGCGCACTGCAAAATGACGAGGAGACAACAGCAACATGCATATCCATGTCACCCATGCCGTCACGAAACCGCAACCCGTACAAGCGACGCACCCGATATCTCTAACATTATTTTGATTGAAGCCAGCATTTACACATATTTGTAGCCCGAAAATACAAAACCTTATATGTTATAGCTCCCAGTAGGAGTTGTGTGAATTCCCCGGTTTTAAATGACAAGCCATTTCCTAAATTACATCGGTGCAGCAAATACACTTCTTACATTACTACACTTCTTGATTAGCTTTTCCTGTAACCGAAATATGATTGCTTGTCCATAAGAGAATAACCAGAGCGTATCGGACCCTAGTTCAACCGCTGCCATTCCGAAATATTTTGGGCAACGATTGGGTTAAACAGCCAGTGATCATGCAGCATCAACGACCAATAGAAAACATAGCAGTTTCGACTACCCTATAACATAGCCTCCCGCGACTAGGTCAACTATACGTTCCTTAACAGGCGTGCCTCATTCACGAACTTACTTCTGGGTATGGACGCAAGGTAGGTAGTATTATTTCGCATACTGTATTATCAGAATCCAAAGGATAAAGGATGCCATTGATAATTATCCGGATTTTCCGAAGAAGGGAATCCAGTTCAAGTAAACAATTTGTTTTTCTCAACGCCACGTTCAGAGATATTTTCGGAATTTTTAGGCATCCTGCGTTGGTTCAAGAGTCCATAGATGTGCTGGCTGAATTAGTTGCCAAAGATTACACGAAAAATAAGGTCAGTGTTTAACGGTTGATTGTGATGAAGAAATTAGCCGCTGGATGCTATTGTTGCTTTGGATGCTCGGGGGTTTCTCCTCGGACCTATGCTGGCCGTTAAGCTGAATTGCGCTTTTATCCCTATTAGAAAGGCAAACAAACTTCCTGGTGAATGCTACTCCGAGGAGTACGAACTGGAATACGGGAAGGTTAGTACGTGTGCTGTTATCACAGGATCCTCACGATCCTTTTTTATGAGTTTGCAATTTACATTTTTGAGTCGGCATGCCTTAGACAGTATTTGCAACTGTTAATCAGTGAATCTCCAATCTTATTGGTCGGTTCCTGGTCACGCTCTGACTATATCTACTGTTCTTTCAACTTGCCCTTTTCCCCCTTACTAATGACCGGATGTCGGCAGAACATTAACCCTGAAAATTCATATCCTCTACAAAAACATTTGGAAATGCAGTTATTCTAACGCATGTTTTGGAAAACAGGACTTCCTTACGGGCGTGAATGAACGGCAGCCCATTCTCAACTCTTTTCAGATGTCTAGAAACTTATTTAACTTCATCCCAAACCGAATATCGTGCCAGTCTCTTTCTGGATAATGTCATTTCATGTCACTAAAAAGATAACAGATGGCACCTCAATTGGATTCAAGATGGAAGCCGCCACTACTACAGTACAGACGGAAAGACTACATTCAAACTCTCACTGTGTTTCTGTCGATCGTGCGATAATGATGAGTTCATTGTCGAGTTGCAATTGCAGTGCGCAAAGATCGTGTCTGAGGTAGTTGCAAATGTGCATTTGTGATCATAAACACTGATACATTCTGGTTATTAGAATTCAACTTATGGATTTGACTGTTCCTGGAGCCTGTTGAAGCTGCTGATGCGTAAATATGTCTAATCTATTCTGTCGCACATTCAGCCACGATTTTTATGTTCCTGATTAAATACTGTTCGTCCGTTTTTTACTGATCCATGTTGTGGGTTTTCATATCTTTCTAACTTATCCTCTAGTAGTTTCTTGGCCTCTTTATGCTATTTGATTAACATGGAAAATTACTTTACCCTTGATAATGTCATTGTATGTGATAGTCTTTACCGACAATTTCCATCGTGTGCCTCAGAACAAAGAGGACACAGGGACGGTAGATTTGCACATTAAAAAAGGCTTAAATATTCCGATAATCTAACCTAAAAGAGAACTGGTTTGATTTTTGGTTTTATTAGGCAAGCCACTATGAAATTCCCATTTATAAAGGTACGATGCGTATTCTATATCCTGCACGCAGATTGTAATTGTTTGTGTATATGCCTGTACGAGTTTTCTTCGGCGGTTTTTAAAGCAACAGTAGTAATCGGCTGGGGCCTGTCCGATTTTGGTAGTTTCGTGTGCTTTTTAATTGAGAAAGTCCAAAATACTCCCTCTAACAAATCACTAGCGGCACCTCATTCTAACCGTTAGCGGTTGGTGAATGGTTATCAACGAGTATCAATTCTCATTCTGTTAATTTTCGACGTTGTCCCTGATTTCTCGGCTTTCCAAACTGTCACTTTCTCTTACCTTCATCCCCCCAGGCAACTTTGGAACTTCAAAAATCTGCCCTATCTCCAGGAGCTCGTGTGCTCGTGCTTGATGACCTCATTGCCATTGGCGGCACCCTCGCAGCTGCCTGCAAACTTGTGCGAAAGGCGTCCGCAGAACCGGTTGGTTGTGTTGTTCTCCTTGAACTTGCTGATCTTAATGGTCGGGAGAAGTTAGAGGAACTAGGTGTATCCGTCCAGTCGTTGATCACCCTTTAATCACGTCAATCAACAGGATCCAAGTGGCCTTTCTCTAGTCTCCTTCCAAAAGATCAGAGCATGGTTGCCTGTGGAGTTCCTAGCTTTTATCAAGCTATCCCTACCTCTCCAATCCACGAATTGGAAAACCTTGCATTATTAATCGTGCTTTTTCCACCTCTTCAAATCTTAACCTCTGAGCAGTTTGGCCTCCATAACACCACAAATCGAGAGAAGACTATGTAAAATGAATTGTTTCCATGTCTTCCGTTCATAATGGTTTGTTGTTTGGCTATTTTGCAAACCGTGCAGTTTTTTTTTATTTTAACCTGCATGGATGAAAATATTTATAGCATATTATGTAACCCTCTTTTTATATTCCATTGTAACTTAATTGTAATGAACTTTGAAGGTCTTCCTTATTTCATCCTAGGATTGATTGAGACTGCACTTTCGCTGATTAACGATTCGGGGAGTTCAGGTGTAAGCCTGTTTGTGCTTCCTACCGCGGGCTGTTCTCAGTACTCCTTCCTGCGCCTATCACTAGTCACTATACTAATACTACTTATGAGACTACAGACCGGACGGCACTAGCACAACCTTTAATCTGATTAGTATGACTTTATAGTTGTTCGGTATCGCTTCACTTGACTCACCAAAAAAGGGAAAATGAGATCGTAACACTTGATTGGAAGCGTTACTTTATAAGCATGCCTGTGCTACAACTGATCCCGTTCTGAAAAGTTTCAGTCTTCCTCCACTTATGTATTTAAGTCGGCTATGGCTGTTCTAATAATCAAGGGAACGAGTACATAACTTTCTGAACCTTTCAAGGCGAGGATTAAACCCGAACCAAAACAAGGTTGACTGTGATGAAGATTTCTAACTTATTAGTGCTCCTCAGCCAGCCCTGCCCCATGTCTAGACAACTCTTGTTACTCACCGGTCACCCTCTCGTTATTATTCTCTAAATGTATCATAGAAATGCCACCTTGGCTTCGCCCTTCAAATTTTTTCTATTGTTTTCCCGCGGACGTGGATAGCTCTTGGTTGAATTTTGGCATGAGTATCAGGGCCGGACATCCAAGTCCCCGCTCGACGTCTCCGTTCACTATTTTCAGACGCACCAACATCCTACAAGCTACTTCATTGCAAACATTTTAGTTGGAGAAAAAGTGCTTAAGTAGTTTAGGCTTTCTGTTTCCATTGGTCAACTTGATCACTTGGCCCAACTGCTATACGCTCACCTCTGAGAGACTGTTTTGGGGCCTCAATGCAGCAGTTCCCTCGCATGTGTGCACCAACGATAGCTGAGGAAAAAAGCTATGAAGAAGGACTGGCCGGCAGTGTTTACTCAAATAGCTACAAAAAGGACATCGTCAAAGTGTCCATAACCCGTTAGAGATAATGAAGCATTCGAATTTCACTCTTCAGGGGCCTACCGTGCAAATAATAAGCTGGTTGGGAGGCGTTTTTAGAAGATTCGAATAATTTACTTGGCTTACATTTGAAAAACAATAGTAAAAAACAGGCTTTGAGTAAGGCCAACGCTCTTATTACCTAAGCTATAATGTCCCAGCGAGATCCGTTTTTTAAATTATGTTTGAGTTACATATTCAGTCTACTACAAAGTATAGAATCTACTCTTTCTGATACATTTATCTTACTTCCCAAGCAGGATTTCCTAAGCCTTTAATCTAGCACCCACCAGGTGACTGCTATTTTCACTTTATTAGTAGGTGTTTTGTAGAGTTAAATAATTCATTCGGATAACTTGTACAATCGTCCCGATTGGCTGGCAGGGATGTGACCCGATTTTCGTTTTTATGGTAGTATTTCAGTAAATTTTTATGTGCATGTAGCCTGGCTTTCCGACTGACGTACTGCTAATTCTAGGGCGTCTTAAAAGCCTCAAAGTTTGCCTGTGTCCGATTTATCGGTGTGGCGATTTCGTGTTTTACTTCGCTCAAGGTAATACAAACTGTGCACTGGCCGTCTGCTTAAGTAATTTGTTCAAACCTTAGGCACGATACAGAATATAGGTGGATATTCTTAATGAGATAGGGACTCGATTGTAAGTGAAATTGTGGAAAAAGCCTAGCAGGTAATATTACGTTGTCTGGAAATGACGATTTTCTTAAAAGGCAGGAATTTCACAAGCATAAAATTCCTTGACACGTGAATAGCAAAGTGCTGCGAATTGTGGAAGGGCTGCAAACTTTGACCATGGCGATGATTTTGTGGGCAGATCGTCAACTTTCAAATTTAACCCAACCTAGTTACTAGAAGCGAAGCCGATCGCTGGGCCGAATTGACAGGCAATATGGCCATCGGTTGATTTAAAGAATGCACCGAAACGATTGCTATGTTAACATGCAGCAAAGATTCTTGCTTGGTCTAATGTCAGCCATGTTTGAGTCACCTGAGAAAGGCAATAGTAGAGCCCCTGCATCGATGACGATAGGATATGTAGTCCCACTAAGGAGACGGTAAGCAAAGACTCCTATAATACGGAAATGATGGTTACGGGCGTTTCATGGGTGGGATTAACGAAACGGCCAACTGTCTCCTGGACACATCACTTAAATTTAAATTCATACAATTTACCTTGTTTAGTCTCTTGACTTCAACTGTATCCAGCAGCCACGCGGACGTCGAAACCAGTGATAACAACTGTCAAGGTGGTATGGTACTATTAAACACAAATAGTAAAGGATAATCAGAGTACAAACCTCAACAATGGATAATCCAAGTCAACAACGAAGGGAGCCAGCCAAATCGTCGGACGCTATACAAGTGAATAATGCAAGTTCAACTAGTCTTGGGAAAGCTTGTGTATGTTAGTGGGAGAGGGGGCGTGACTCTGGTTTTATATGATTTCAGGAGGCCAGTCCTATGGCCTCGGGATTGATCTGAAAACACCAGTGCGAAGAGAGGGGGATGGACGTGAACTGAGGCAATACTGTGCCCGCAAGGGTGCGGGAGGAATCGCAAGATTTTGAGGTCAGCGGCGGTGACCGCTTTAAACGAACCGGAGGGGGGGGCAATGGCAAACAGCTCCTGAAACAGTTGTCTCTTGATGAAGTGGGAGAGGAAGCATTGTGGAAAAAAGGTGATTGAAAGCAAGAGGGCCGAACGGGATGTGGAACCAGTATTTAAGTGGCACTTGGCCGGGGTACTAGTTTTAACACCAATGTGCAGTCAACTGGAAAGAAAAGGTGTCAACAGGAACTGAATTCTTGGAGGAATAGGACTTGGGCATGCATTTTAGAGGAAGGGAGAACAGCCGTTCATCAGAGTCGATGCAAATGGACGTGGAGAACTTCCAACTTGTTCAGCTGTAAATTACAAACGTGTTTAAATACATACCACATAAGACACTAAACAGGCAGACAAAATGAAACCCGAGCGCATTGGTTGGGTACTCTTGACGAGCTGAACCCCAGCCCATGATGGTCTGTGGTGACTCATTCCACGCATACGACCTCCCGCGAGGGCTCCCCGCTGCCAAAGAGTGAAAATGCATCAGCGGCCTACGAGCCACTACCGCGAGTTTTGGCATTAGACCTCTAAGAACTCGAGACAACCAGAGTGCACCATTTCATGACTGGCTGCAGGATTGAGGCATGCGCCGGACTTAAGGCAATCTCCTTCACTCTCGTTACTTCAGACGCGGCGCTGTAGCCAGTGTTTGCTCGCTCGCCTGACAGTCAAATGTTCAGCCTTTTCCCCATATCCTTCTGTACAGAATAAACTGCGTAGCGGGTGGTGCCTGACTGACTAGCTCGCGTCGAAGTGCACTTTCCCAAACGCTCACCGATGTGCTTTCTCGACGTCTCGATCAGCCAATCATAGTTCTCGCATCTATGAGGCAACGAATGAGGAGCTTGCACGCGTGCCCGACGCAAGCTGCCTCTGCCCAAAATCTCCAGGCCGACCTACCTAAGGAAAGATCTCCCTTTATCTGTCCTCTGGCCCGACTACTCTAAGACCTGACTTGGGCCCGGTCAACCTACTGATCGGACGTATCTCTCCCAAGCCAATCTATTCTCCTCTTCCGTTGTGTACACAATAAACTCTTCCAACTACTCTGGCCTTCACCGACTTCTCTTCTGCACTAAGTAACCATGGTCTGAAGATAGCAGTTGCACGGTTAGACTTTCTTAACCCCTGCGATAACTGTTCCTATCACCCTGGCCCCCCATATCTTTGCTTCTCATAAGAAACCGGGCCTGAAGATAACAGTTGCTAGGGTTTTCCTTATTAACCTCCTGAGATTATGGTGACTTCTCGATGGGATCCTTGCAATCACATTGAAGGAGAAAGTGTGCAGAATAACTCGTTAAATCGAACCCGCTTGATGACCTCAACGGAAGATATAGCTGCAGTTGACAACCTCAGCCGTAACGCTAACTCTGTGTATAAAGCACAGCCCCAACGACAACCTGGGAGCGAGGCGTGATGTATAAGGCAGGGGGTTTGAAATAAGTCCACCAAATTGACGTAATTATTTCATAAACGCAAAGTTTCGGTGTTGCATATATCCGATTATCATTATAATGGGGATTAAGTCACGGTAGTTGTCGCACTTCATCCTTTCCTTCTTCTTAAAGACAGGCCCAGGGATGAAATAACCCCGCGTATTTCCCCACATGTGTGCACTTTACGGAGTGAGGACATCCGAGTCTTGAGACAAAATTTGCATCTCGCCCCCACCCCCTACTGACAGTCGATCGGAAATTGCAGCAATTATTCCTCCGTGTATCTGACCTCTGATCAACGCCCACAACCTAACCAAATTCTCTCCCTTCCCCCCCCCCCCCCCCCCCCCCCCCCAACACAAAAACCTCTACACGCCGACCCCGACATGCGAGCGACGCGTAAACGATGAATTGTAATCAGACGACATTTATTAACCCTGTCTAACTGTACAGTTTTAATTACTCTGCGAATGTGTGCCCTGATGATGATTTGCTTTAAGCACTGTGTTTGCCAACTTGACTTCTGAAATCAAGCATGGGAATATTTGCAAAATTTTGAAAAGTTCAGTGAAAACATCACCCTCCCCGAACGCTTTTAGGTGCACAGTCTTCATGATGCATAAATAATTGATTTCTACGGAGGGTGA
Organism: Ligula intestinalis; assembly: GCA_036362985.1. Lineage (NCBI taxonomy): Eukaryota > Metazoa > Platyhelminthes > Cestoda > Diphyllobothriidea > Diphyllobothriidae > Ligula > Ligula intestinalis. The sequence continues at coordinate 62,452,104 of JAYGXS010000003.1, forward strand.
CGAAGATTGCAAAGGAATAAAACGTCACTGGAAAGGATAAAGAGAAGGGTGAAAGGCTATGGTAATCGAACTCGAGAAGTTGCTCGAAGGTCTCACATCAACGCTCGAACTTGATAAAATTGTCGATAATAAGGCAAATATTAATATTGCGAACCAAGGTGCTCCTATATTTTTGAAATCGGGGGCTCGCAGAACTTTGCCCCCGATTTCAGTTATAGGATATTCTTTTCACTGCTCCTCTCCCAGTTCACCATATGTACGTAATATCATTGACTATTGTTTTAACTACCGGTATGTTTTCAATCGAATTTGAATTAATATGCATAACATACTAGAGTCATCACTGGTTATTAAGCCCACCTCGGGCCCAGACAAAATTGGGCTTAAAAAGCGTCTGATCTATTAACCGTGGGCTTAATAACCGGCGACTACTGTACTCATTTCTGTTGTTATACAGTTACTCACGCGCAGCCGTGATTACCAACTTTGTATTTATCCTTACCACAGCGCTAAGTTTGTAATGAAAGGGCTCTTGGGCCTTAACTATAAAATTTATTTATTTATATGTGTGCTTTGTCGCCTGCAAAAGTAAGCCATTCCATCGGCGTCGCTGTAAGCCACTTTCTATCTAGTCGGGGGGTACCGTGTTAGTCCGTTCCCATGTTTGCCGCTTTCTGACGTCTTCTTGTCTGTCTCCCGCTCCTGGAGCCTCTCGCGTAATAACACCAGTCAATCAATATTCATGACTTATTGATTGGCTGCAAGTGACAAAGGAGCCTATGAGTATGCGATGTTAGACTCGCAAGAGGGAACCCTAACAGACAGAACAGGTCAGAAAAGACTACTAGCAGCAACTGCTTACAGAGCCTGTTGTAAGCTCTTTCCCTCAGTAGAGTTCGTGCGCCATAAAAAGCCTTTCCTGACATCTGATTTTAAAAATGTTGGTGTTCTCGACGTCACAAGTTCGAGGAATTGGTCGAGAGAGTGAGATAAACGGAGAGAAATGTGTAAGCGGTTTCGATGGCGATCAGGCTAACGGACTGCCGCTCGTGAATGTGCCGGGTCTCCAGTGATCAACTCTAATGCCCAGCCTATCTTTCTAGGTGACCATGTTTGATTTGGAGAAATGGGTTTATACACTTACGCTGACTACCTCTGTAGCGATCCTCGGTGATACACACTACGATTGTCCAGTATATACTACTGAACCCACAATATCTACAGTGGGGTCAAGACCTTAAATTATGGATTCACAGGCGGTGCTTATAGTATACTATCTACTAGCCTCAGTAAGCATGATTGCTAGAATTAGCACTTCAATCATAGCAGCAACATCTTAGTCCGTACAGCTCGAGGTATCGAGCTGAGAGTGCGGAAGCCAAGGCAAGCACAGCTTTGCTCAGGCCCCCAAGCATGTACTTACCCCAAATAGTTAAACCCATATTTCACCTTCCTTGATCAGATCAAGGGTATATGAGCCCTAGCGAAGGCTTAGTCAGCGAAACGCTGAAAAAATGTTGACAGTCTCATTTATCTTCCGGATGTGAAGGATCGCCCGGATATCCTGCATATTAGCCCAGATGAGGCCTGGGACTCGCGTGAGCTTGTTATTCCTAATCCTTTAATTATAGCCTAGTTCTCCTAACCACAGCAGTCAAATTTACTTTATTAACAACACATAATTCTTATCTAGCTTACCTTAAAATCTAGCTGACTGTAACTTCATTAATCAGTTAAGACACAAATTTACCTCTACGTTTACGCAGTCTAGTCTCTTAGCTAGATTTGCTTAGCAAATGCCACTGTGCTATGACCAAACTGCTTGGTAGATCTTGAGCTATTATCAAATGCGCGTTTCTTTAAACTTTCAGCCTACTAAAATTCCCATCTGGGCTATGACTGCTTACTAGGCTAAACATTTCTAGATGCACGTACAGGCCACGCTGCAGCTTGCCACTTACTGACTTTAGCAAGTAAGATTAATATAACTAGCAATTTTACCATAGGCACAACACTTCTAACAGAAGTATCCTCGCCGAAAATTCGCCAAATATGACCACAGCAGCTAAATTGCCTTATTAGTTACATTAAATTCAATATAGCTTACCTTAAAGTTTAGCTGGATATAATTTTATAACTCAGTTTAGACACAATTGTACATATCTCTGAATTTACGCGGTTGTATCTCTTAGTTTAGATTTGCTTAGCTGTGGTAGTGTAGTCTAGTCCTAGGACGTGCGGTAGCTCTTTTATTTTTAATTCTTTTATTATATCATATTCCTCCTGGCTACAGCAGTACACGTACCGTTCGTGTTCTCTTTGACCAAGCTTGAGCAGTAGAATCTCCACCTTCGTCTTATCCTCTAGTTGTTTTCCTTCTGCAAACAGTCCTTCATATTTCCGGAACCAGGCCTCGAAATTCACACCGCTGTCCGGGTCGTATGTGAACTCAGTTATCCGGTCCTCAACCTGTTTTCGTTTGCTGTCTGTGGAGACTGGCCCCCAATTTCCTTGCATTTCTTTGATAAGTGCTATAATGCTTTCCCGCTGGGCATCCAGTACTTCTTTTAGCGTTTCTTTCATCTGTTCTTGGCTGATCGTGCTATTCGTTCGTTCGGCCGCGTCGCCAGTTGTTATGTCCCCAGGACTAGTAAGTGGAAGAAGGCAAAGCCGGTCTGATCGTGAGAGTTTTTTTTCAGGCTAACACAGAGAGAGCAGAAGGTTGAATCGGCGATCCAGTACAGCCCTTTATAAGGCACTGGTCCCACTAGCCTGTTCCCGGCCTATCGGACGAGCGGGGTGGTTCTGGCGTGGCTCCCACGCCGCGACACGCTCTGGAACATCGCAGTGCACGCGGGGGCGGGCGTCACGTGTGCTCACGCCGCGCGCGGCCGGTCTGCCGGCATGGATTATCTGGGGTGCACTGCCAACTCTGGGCCCTGAGTGCGTCACCGTTCGCGTCTCCATAACACCAACCCTCTTGATGACCTCATCTGAAGATATAATTGCATTTGCCAGCGTAAGTCATAACGCTAATTTTTGTATAAAGCATAGCCCTAATGATAACGCTGGAGGGGGCGTGACAGAATAGGCGGGGGGCGAGGGGCTGAATTAAATTTACCAAATTGACGCAATTATTTCATAAAAGTAAAGTCCCGGCGTTGCAGATATCCGATTATCACCACAACGGGAATTAAGTCACGGTAGTTAACGAACTTCATCCTTTTCTTCTTCTTAAAGACAACCCCCGCGAATTTCCCCTCATGTGTGCACTTTACGGAGCGAGGACATCCGATTCTCGAGACAAAACTTGTAGATTTCAGTGGAAACATCATCCTCCCCGAACGTCTGGTTGGTGCACAGTCTTCATATTGCGTTAATAATTAACTTCTATGGAGGGTGACGAAGATTGCAGAGGAATAAATCTTCACTGAAAAGGATAGAGAGAAAGGTGAAAGGCTATGGTAATCGAACTCGAGATCTTGCTCGAAGACCTCACATCAACGCTCGAAGTTGATAAAATTGTCGATAATAAGGCAAATATTAACATTGCGAACCAAGGTGCTCCTAATTTTTGAAATCGGGGTCTCGCTGAACTCGGTCCTCAATTTCACTTATAGGAGATTTTTTCACTGCTCCTCTCCCAGTTCACCATATGTACGTAATATCATTGACTTATGCTTAAATGACAGTCTGTTTTCAATCGAATCTGAATTAATATGTATAACATACTACTCATTTCCGTTGTTATACAGTTACTCACCCGCAGCCGTGATTACCAACTTTGTATTTATCTTTACCACAGCGCTAAGTTTGCAATGAAAGGGCCCTTGGGCCTTAACTATAAAATTTATTTATTTATATGTGTGCTTTGTCGCTTGCAAAAGTAAGCCATTCCATCGGCGTCGCTGTAAGCCACTTTCGATCTAGTCGGGGGGTACCGTGTTAGTCCGTTCCCATGTTTGCCGCTTTCTGGCGTCTTCTTGTCTGTCTCCCGCTCCTGAAGCCTCTCGCGTAATAACACCAGTCAATCAATATTCATGACTTATTGGTTGGCTGCAAGTGACAAAGGAGCCTATGAGTATGCGGTGTTAGACTCTCAAGAGGGAACCCTGACAGACAGAACAGGCCTGAAGAGATGACTAGCGGCAACTGCTTACAAGGCCTGTTGTAAGCTCTTTCCCTCAGTAGAGTTCGTGCGCCATAAAAAGCCTTTGCTGACATCTGATTTTAAAAATGTTGGTGTTCTCGACGTCACAAGTTCGAGGAATTGGTCGAGAGAGTGAGATGCACGGAGAGAAATGTGTAAGCGGTTTCGATGGCGATCAGGCTAACGGACCGCCGCTCGTGAATATGCCGGGTCTCCAGTGATCAAGTTTAATGCGGAATCCATCTTCATAGGTGACTTTGATTGATTTGGAGAAATGGGTTCATACACTTACGCTGACTGCCTCTGTAGCAATCCTCGGTGATACACACTACGATTGTCCAGTATATACTACTGAAACCACAATGTCGCCAGTGTGGACAAGACTCTAAGTAGTGGTTAGTTACAGCTAGGCGATACGCCAGATCATATCGACAGATTTAGTCTGTCTGATAGTTGAACAGATTTTGCGGAGGCCAATGAACCAGGCGAATAGTAAAAGCGATTTTAACTGGAAAATTGGCATCCCATGAAGTATAATTCATTAGAAGGAGTTCTTTGGGAAAGATTTGTTTATTGTGTAAATTTTCGACACTGGCACACCAGGTCGTCGCCAGACGGATGGAAATTGTACAGAACAGTTAATTCAAAATGATGGCTAACAGAAGCTTATATTGTGGGTAAGGTAATATTCCACAATCTTTTATTGTGGATTATTACCTTACCCACTATATAAGCTTCTGTTAGCCATCATTTTGAATTAACTGTTCTGTACAATTTCCATCCGTCTGGCGACGACCTGGTGTGCCAGTGTCGAAAATTTACACAATAAACCACTGTTTCCAAAAGAATTCTTACTCCCGAAGAAAAGGTGATATTTAAGAGATTGTCATGCTCACAATTCACACAAACATCAATACTTGCCTTTTGCATTATACTTTAATCAGGTGAAGTAGCTTCAGTGGCATGGCAGAATGCGAAGTTGTGCATATAAATGCAGAGGCAAAATCCGTGAGCATTGGTTACTTGCAGTGGTACTGTTATTCAGAACAACGAATGCTTGTGTCACTGTACTCATTCCACAAGGAATATCAACGCTACCGAATACACTGGTTATGGTTAGGTATGGGAACATCTTTAGGTTTAGTTTGACGTATAGCTGGGCTTGTAATACCATGTAATTCAGTGCTAAAACAGTAGCTTCCTCGAAGGTTGATTGTTGGCATATACATTTATCTTTATTGCCAACGCGTAACCGCCCTTTTCCGTTTTAAAACTGCCCTGCCTTTATTGCTACCGTTCCCGTATCATATGCCCACCTATCGATTGCGTGCATTTGGAGAGTTGTACAAACATTTTTTGTCGTTTAATGGCGTCACACAGGCATTTGTTGTCGTACTCGCGGTCCAGAAAGGTCAGTAATGCCGAACAGAGCATCAGATAATGCAGTACTGGGTTTTCACGCATCTGGCAATGTTTATGTAGCCCTTTGAGAGTAGCTTAATTCGAGCTGGCAACATCGGGATCCTTAAAGTTTGGATCTCTCTTTGACGAAGAGTTGCTTTTGCGCTATCCATCAGTCGGCTCCTTTTTATGTCAGCCTACTACTTCCAAGGAAACATGGTAGAGATCATGCATCAGTTCAACTAACTTGCTTCCTTCTATAACCGCAACACAGACAATTGTTGCAAGCCGTAGTAATACGAAGTGTCTAAAGCAAACCAGGATAAAGTTCCTGGCAGTTGTATAGACCTTGTGACGGTCATCAGGTCTTGCCTTATTGATAGAATGTCCGAATAGCAGTGTAACAGCATCAGAGCATAGCGAAAGCCGTTTTCTTGCATCGCTATGGAGTCTTAGCCTAAGCTGACACGGCGTGTTCGGACGAGTGATAATATCTCAACCGTTCCAACCAATGACGTCCACTACTATTTTTAGATCAGTCCAGTAGCAGTGACTTAAACATGACTTTTTATAGTAAATTAGATTTGGAATACCTCTATCTAGGGGTGTTAGGGCGAAGAAGGTTAACCCTAGCAGCTGCGATCTGCCAGGCCTGGTTCCTTAGGAGAGGAGAGCGAAATCTTGGGCAGGCCAGATTAGTAGGAATAGTGTATTCTGTACATACGGAAGGGAGAGAAGTTAGGACGAAGTCTCGACTACCGGATCGTACGTCTAGCCACGAGGCGGGCTAGGCCCGGAGTGATGCCTGGGGGCAGACATTCGAGCAGCCGCCGTTGGCTGCAGTCTTGGAGGTCATTGGTTGAACCGAGCGAGGTCATGCACCAGCAAGGGCACAGCCGAGACTGGGCGTGTTAATAGGTCGCACCAGACAGGATGCGGGCAGTCAGCGTGACTGCAGCCTAGGCATGATGGGCCAGCGATCACGGGTTCCCAAAGTGGCGCTAACGTCCACTACACATATACCATTCCTTATTGTCCACCTAGATGCGATGGCAGGGCGAATTCAAGACAAACGGAGGTGAGCTCAGACGATGCTGATGGCTAGTATGCCTACGAGTGTGACCCAGCCGATCCACATGTGGGCTACATGCGTTTGGTGTTGGTGCACATATAAAGAGTGCTAACGGAAGATTCGAATTGCGATACTCTGTGGTTGGTTTTATCTGAGTGTGCATGTGATGCGAGGTACGAGCCCCCTCTACAACGTGCTGTTGTACCACGTTTGACAGGTGTATGGCAAGAGTCTAGGCAATGATAAGCCAACCGCTTTGCAGTTCCGAAACGACCGAGTAGGCCGAGGCTCGATTGAAAAGTTCGGTCGCATCGCGATCGTTTGGAATAGAGTGTAGCGGGTCGTGCCTGACTGACTAGCTCGCGTCGAGGTGCACTTTCCCAAACGCTCACCGATGTGCTTTCTCGACGTCTCGATCAGCCAATCATAGTTCTCGCATCTATGAGGCAACGAATGAGGAGCTTGCACGCGTGCCCGACGCAAGCTGCCTCTCTGCCCAAAATCTCCAGGCCGACCTACCCAATGAAAGATCTCCCTCTATCTGTCCTCTGGCCCGATTACTCTAAGACCTGACTTGGGCCCGGTCAACCTACTGATCGGACGTATCTCTCCCAAGTCAATCTATTCTCCTCTTCCGTTGCGTACACAATAAACTCTTCCATCTACTCTGGCCTTTAAAGACTTCTCTCCTCAGCACTAAGTAACCATGGTCTGAAGATCGCAGTTGCACGGTAAGACTCTCTTAACCCCCTGCGATATTGGTGACTTTCCGACGTGAGATGAACACTCAACTTCTGATCTGGCTGAGCTCAATCATCATCAAACCTCCCTCGCCTTCAATTGAATTTCTCCTGTGTCATCTGATGTGACCGCGATATGGAGATTTTCTGCACCGACATCCTGTCGTGAAGCGAGGTCGAGATCTTCAACCGCTCGCAACTTCTGATGTGGCCTGCCTTCCCTGCGTAGTTGCCGACTTCCCGACCTGTCCCAACGCAGTTTCCTGCGTATTTGGCGATTTATGGACATGTCCCTACGTATTTGGTGATTGGCATTCACGACTTACTGCCGATAGCCCATTCAGCCCAGGTCATGGTTACTTCCCAATCCAACATAGATGTCCCCTTATGAGTGTCAGCACCCAGATCTCCTTCTCAATCTCCACCCTTCCTTCTACTGCCAACGATTCTTCTGGTTCAACTCATACTGATACGGCATACTGATTTGCTGTTGAAGTTCAACCCGGCCAACCAGGCTCCCTCCCACATAGTTGACATGTCCAATCTCCTACGACATGCCGATGCACGCGTGGTCGAGAAATTTCCTCCTACCGCAGACCCAGTTGCCCACGCAGACGTGAGGTGATCTTTCCTCCTCCCAAGCGGCACTGGTGGCACTAACCCGCCTCTCGCAACCTTATCTTGGTACGTATCTGTCCCACCTAACTTAACTATTCTTCCTCCACTCGGATTCTTTCAGTTTCCTCGTTACGGTCTCTGGGGGGAGTACTGTAGCGGGTCGTGCCTGCCGGACTAGCTCGCGTCGAAGTGCACTTTCCCAAACGCTCACCGATGTGCTTTCTCGACGTCTCGATCAGCCAATCATAGTTCTCGCATCTATGAGGCGACGAATAAGGAGCTTGCACGCGTGCCCGACGCAAGTTGCCTCTCTGCCCAAAATCTCCAGGCCGACCTACCCAATGAAAGATCTCGCTCTATCTGTCTTCTGGCCCGACTACTCTAAGACCTGACTTGGGCCCGGTCAACCTACTGATCGGACGTA
>JAYGXS010000003.1:62468955-62563550 GCA_036362985.1 Ligula intestinalis
GAAGAGAATTTATCGAAAGTATACGTATGCTCGCCAACTGTCCTTCTGAATTATCCAATGGGGATTTTCGCAACGTTAGCGAGATTAGCTGGTCGGCCCGACGTCTTGATTATGGGAGACTTCAATGCACCGCTTATCGATTGGGGTTCAACAAACACACGAGGTCCAAAGCAAGCATTCGACTAGCGTTTACTAGCTCTGGCACTTAATGCATCTCTCAGTCAACACGTTCCATTTCTCACTAGGGTGCATGAGTGGCAGCAATCAAACTGCCTAGACCTGGTACTTACGAAATCGCTGGATAGCATGAACGAGGCGCAATCTCTACCTCCTCTAGGTAAAAGTGATCACAGCGTACTTAATTGGGACTATTCTATATTTTCGGTACCCGAACAACACACCAAGGTTAGAAGGAATAGTTGGCGTGGTGAATTTGATCAAATGAAGGCCAAACTAAACAGCATAAATTGGAATTGTTTTTTTTTTCCGGCAATATAGCTGATGATTGGGGATTTTTCCGTGAGTTATTGCATACTCTCCTGATAAACCACTGTCCGATTACACGGAAGAAGCTAAACAACAAACCTCCGTGGCTGACTCAAGCGCTGAAGAAAGAGATTAATAAAAAGGGGAGATTATTTAGAAGGTATAGAGCAAAAAGAAATCCAGTATCTTTAAATGCATACAAAACGCAGAGGAACCTCGTGAAGCGACTTATCTTCAAAGCGCGCTCCTAAACAGTCCATATTGGTGACCAGCAATCGGCAGCCGTTGCAGTCGAGAGCGGTGTCCCCCAAGGCTCTGTCCTTGGCCCTATACTGTTCATTATATACGTCAATGAATCCGTCCGTGAACTGGACTGCAATGTGGCTATGTTTGCCGATTACATTAAGATTTGGAACGTCATCAGAAGTTCAGCTGACGAAGAACGTTTGCAGATAAACCTAAACCGTCTCCAAACTTGTCCTCAAGACTGGCTTTTGCCATTAAACGAGAACAAATGCAGCATCCTACAAGTTGGCCGACCCAGCTCTCAGAACCCCATGGTTTACAGCCTGAATGGCATCCAACTACAAAAAGCGGACGCGCAGAAAGATTTGGGAGTATGGATCTCTACGTCTCTCAAGCCCTCGCTGCACTGCGCAAAAGAATCCAAGTCTGCGATGTCCGTCCTGTATCTCGTCAAAAGAGCTTTCTGTGCCTTCGATAAAGACTGCTTTGCTAAGGTCTTTGGACCATTTTTGCGGCCGAAATTGGAGTTCGCAATCCAAGCATGCAAACTCTGGACCGCGAAAGACCTAAATTCCCTCGAGAAGGTCCAAAGGCGCCTGACCAAACTGTGTACCGGTCAGAGTTTTTTATCCTACGAAAGACGTTTAGCTTATCTCTATCGATTTCCATTAAGCCACAGACAGCTACGTGGCAATTTGATACAAGCATTTCGTATAATGCGCGGGCAGGACTGTTGTCTTCTACCTGGCGACTTCTTCGAGTTAGCAACAACGATGAAGTTAAGAGGGCATCTCTTCAAACTACGCATAACAGAGGCCAGACTAGACACACGCAAGTTCTTCTTTGGTAATAGAGTAGTTGAAACTTGGAATGCTCTCCCCGAGGATATTGTTATGTCCCCATCTGTGGATGCATTCAAGAGAAATTTAGATGTGCATACCCGAAATGCCCATAGAAATTAGACCTGGCGAGACTGACTACTCATTGATGTTCAGTAATATGTTAGTTAAGAATAGCAAGAATAGCAAGCGTCGAGTCCACCAAACGTTGTGATCCGAGGCTACGCGGATTTGTAAAACTTTTCCCAATTCAGGCATGGAATGCTCTGCCCGCGTACAATGTCATGTCGCTATCTGAGCACACGTTTACGATTAAGTCAGACCCATCTGTAGACCCGTTTAAGACACGATTAAGTTAAACCAAAGAGCCACGAAGCCCCCAAAAATAAACTGCCAGTTGCCGCAAGCAAATTGCGGAATAATCCAATCTAAAACATACTGCTCGCTACTTTGTAGTTATATGTTTGTTTAGAAAACTACCGATTATATTTCTTCTGTCAATTAGTAGGCAGACTCGTTAACCAACAAGGGTGCACGATGGGCGCATCTTCGATAATCGATGATGTTCGCGTGAACTCCGCAAACTTCTCTTCGTGTGAACCTTAATATTATGGCGAAAGCCGCGATGGACTCTCACTGACATGCTTCAAACACAGGCCGTCCGATTCGAATATACTCTGCACCCCCCTTCACCCCCAACCCCCCGGGCGACAGTTTTTCTCCTTAAATATCTACAATGGCATTCAAACACCTAGACTTCTGAACAATGCTAATGCGTTTTTTCACTGTTGGCCCTCCCTTACCCAAATTCAAATTACTGGCAACGCCACTGTTCTGAAATATTCTGCAGATCAAATGCATTGAAAAACTGTCCTGTACCAATAGGGAGTTCAAAGATATCTACCTATACCTCCCTCAATAAAACCTGACCTGACCTGAATATTTGTGTCCGCTAAGTAATTCTTGTTCATCAGCTACGTCCTTTAAGTCATGTTGTAAGGGCAGAAGGCTTTCGCCCTTGAGCTCCCTATTGATATCAAACAACTCAAAAAAATCAACTTGAACAATAGTACATAAGAACAAGGCAGAGTTTAAGTCAGCGATATGTGTGAGCCAGTTGCTAACTGCTGCTACTGACAAAATGGTTATTATGTGTACCAGAGTTGCTCAGCAAATGAGAATCCATTTTGCGTTTAAAAGTCTCAACATTTTCTGAAAGGACCACCCCATCAGTGAGACCGTTCCACTCTCCAGTGAACCTCTGTGAGAAGTCTTCGGTAGAACGTCCATATGGGCAAGCTTCCTCTGCAGCTTAAACAGATGACCATGCAGATGCTCCATCCGAGCCAATTCAAAGTATCGCAAAGGTGTTGAGGCTACTAAGGTTTAGCCCTAACGGCTGGGATCTTCCAGATCCGGTCCCTTAGGAGCTTAGAAAAGTCTTGGGAAACCAGAGTTGTAGGAAGGTTTTATTCCGTACAGAATAAATTGGAAAATACTTCAGAGAAGGGTTGACTCTATCTTGCATGGTGTTCGACCGCGAGAGCCATGTGAGAGGGCAGGGATGGCGCGTCCGTCCCGTGAGGGGGCAGAATGCCAAGTGAGTCTAATGTCAGTCATCGGGGTGGCTGCCGAATCCTCGCTCAGTCTCGCGGTCTTGAATGTGATTTGTTGGACGGCACGATGCAGACACCGAGTGGGCGGTCCATGTCTCGCGCGCCAGTTTTTGTATGGTTGGAGGCACGCCTAAAAGTACATCCGCGCAAGGTTCTGCCCAGAGCGACCTTGTCTGTGACGTCAAGTGTTAGGTGGGCGGAAGACAGAAAGGACCACCAAAAAAGAAGTGATTAAATTCTAGGACGCACTCACGGCCCCTGACAATTCTGTGGGCTTGAATGAGGTCATCGCGTAGTTGCTGGTAACTGATAGGAAACAAATCAAATCCACTCGCCTTCTGGCAACATAGTGTTTTTACAATCGAGATGAAGGGAGGCACCCGCATTTGCATGGACAGCCTCAAGTAATAAATACATACAGAATAGCAGGTGGGTACTGACGCGAGGCCGATGGTTTAGGTTGGCTCAGTCTTCTTGACAGAAATATGTGCGGCATAACGTCGTCTCTTCTAGGCTTACAAAGTGTGCGTGATAGCTATGCTTCCCGTAGTATTCGGGAGGATGTTGGTCAATCAGGGGATTTCTAAGCCTTTTCAACAGGTCTGAATCGTCTAAGTCTGATATTAGCCTATGGACAAGTCTTCTTGAAACTACCTTCCTCTGACTCGTGTCCCCGGAATCAGGACGCAGTCTTGACGGCTCTCGTTTCGCTTCTAATCAACCATCATCAGGGACTTATATTTGGTCACATCTTAGACTTCCCCAATGATGGTCTTGCAGATTTGATGGACTTTTGGATATCATACGGTGGTGCCCATCACGATCATAAACTGATTTTGAAAAGGTTCCTCCTGGCATTTGAAGCAGAGTCAAGTATCACTTCCAAGGGCTGCGAACTCTTTCCTGTTTTTGCAACCTTTGCTGTGGTCTTCGAGGTCGCCAACATTTTGATGGGCTCTGGAGTCAGGTGGGTCGCATCTCGGTGATGTTGCCCTGACTTCTACTGTCTTCTCGTGTTGTCCTGGATGACCCCTTCGTAACTCAGCGATATATTTTTTCCCATGACCATAAACGTCCTGAACCCTCAACATCAGGTCCTAATCTAACCACATCAAACCCTGTTACCTATTAAGGCAGTTTTTTCTCCTATATTTTTTTGGTAATCGGTGGCCCGCTGAACTCATCCACTGATGTAGGAGTTTTTTTTACTGCCCATGACAATGATTTTATAAGAGTTCACTGTTTATCATTATTATTTTTATTTTCACGATAGCACTAAGTTTGTAACGACAGGGCCCCTTGGGCCTTAAATATACAAATTATTATTATTATTATTATTATTATTATTATTAAAAAGGAATATTCACTGTATATCATATCGTTCTGGGTCCTCATACCCCTGTTTAGTTCACGCGTCTCGGAGCTAGGGAGGTTTTAAAATATCTCCGTTTTTCACACCAATTGTCGGTCTTTCAGCAGTGTTGAGTCAATTATTGGCACCCTTTCTATGCATTTACTTTTCATTGCCTAAACTGTAAAATTATCATCTATTTTTTATGGCCACTGGCCGTTTTCCAGCAGAAAAATCCGCTGTTTTTGTTTCTTGGGCCACAAAACGTTGCTGAAGATGTAAAACAAGACGATATCCACTGAAAAACAGCCTTTTCGTTAGCAAGTCCCACTACGGGATACATTTGTAGAAAATGATGCCCGCTACCTCCTATATTTCAGGAAGAAGAGTTTTACGAAATGAACGTAACGAAAAATGGATCCGTATGAATGGCTAATATGTAGTAGGGGAATGGGAAACTTTGCCATAAATGTTGAAGAGAACGCACTTAGAATTAATATCAGTGACTGTACCAGTTAATGGAATGTTTGATAACACAGAGGCCGCCAAAATATAAGTAGACATGTGGACAAAGAGAGCAGGAGCATTGTAAAAATGCTGGGCTACGATATGTCGGTAGACAATGATGGTTCCAGTATACACTGTCTATGCCTATTAAGTACCCAATTGTCGGGGGCTCAGTGAACAAAAGTTACACCCCCCCATGGAAAATAGTGATGAATCGCCGGACGTTTGAAGAGAGCGTGCGACTCCGTCACCATCATCCAGCAGCACCGAGCATATTAAGTGACGCAATCAAGCATCTTTTGGTAAAGTGCCTATATGCTTGCGCGGCGAGGTAATTTCTATCTCTCATACTGCCACGAAAATGTTGGAAGAAATTCTCAAATGGAAATGGCCCTTTAAGTCGGTTTACATCGTCATGTAAGTAGAGGAGAAAATGGATACTATTAATATCCTTTAGTTCACTAACAGAATCACGCAAGCGCTACAGAGCAATCCAAAAACGGAGGGCTGTTTAACGAGGTGATGAAAAACAGGAGCTTATACTTTAATTTCATCAATATACGGTGGAGCTGAACAGTTCATCAAGCAGACCACGTCTACGACCTCATGGACATGTATGTCTCTATCCAGGAGGCTCACTACGGCATAATTGGATCTTTTGCAATTGTCCTTGAAGCCATTAGCGGTTTCGGATGGTTATGCCACAGCAGCGTAACCAACTCCATTGTTATTTTAAATAGCAACTCTATTTTCAAGCAAAATTCCTGCAACTCGGCCAGGATGTTTTGCGTTACCAGTGTTCCACCTCCAAAAGCTGCAATTTTTCAGAAATTTGGGAACCCAAATATTATCTTGAATTGATTAATAGTCTACTTGTTTACGATAATTCAACTTGCCATACGTAACTTTAGTCAAATATCTGGTGTTTTAATTCTTCACATAAATCTTCCCTATTACTTTTATGTTACCCGGTGGGTTTGATTACTGTCGTCTAGGATGGACGACCTTAGGTTATGTGATATCTTTCCGGAAATAGATGAAGAAGAATTGGTACGTTCGGTTTTGTCGCTTAATGAGTTAAGTGCGAATTGGAACTCGAGCAACCTTGGGTTACGGAAGTTTTTAATTCGATTGACGAAAAGTTATACACGGATGACTTATTGACAGATGTTGTTTCAAAAAATATCAGTAAAATTGAAAATCTCGATCCAGAAATATATGGTATGTCGATGCGCCTCTTTCTATGCTGTAGAATTTGTAAATGATATGGTTGTCGGTGACGAGGTTGAAGTTAAAAACACACCCGATGCCCCAGTTGTCACTGTGAGCAATTCTTCAAACAAATGGGATCCTTTCATCTGCCAGGATAATTTGATGACCGCTAACTCATCCGACACTTCATCGGAAAACCTCCATTTATCTCCGGACCTGGGAAGTAACTGCTCAACTTCGCCATTTTTATCGGACTCTGGCGTCGGTTCCTCTGGCTCGGATCCCTCTCCAAATAAAAGGTCTAAGAAGTTGCACATCGAACGGGAAGATCCGATAGAGACAATTAAACGCAGTCCATCTTCTGAGGACTGTGCAGTGACGCCTGTTTCGGATGCGTCCACGAATTCTGCCGGCCGCATTCATTACGTTCTTCAACGGGGACAGACGTTTATTTTTCAAACGGACAAACCTAATGGTTTGAATGGACAACAGCGTTGCAAGACAGGGCCTGCGATGGTGTCTCTTCCTTCTCGGGTCGTTGAAGGTTCTGGTAAGCCCGTTTGCCCATTCGCCCTCGAATAGAACGCTTTATGTGTCGCGACTTATTCTGCAGCCCGGATAGTAATTTAGGAATTAGTGCTGCTTTCATAAGTGGAATTAGATATTATCTAAACTTGCATAATCATTTTTGGTTAAAAATTTTACACTTTTGCCTCAGAGTTTGTGTTAAATTTAATCGATGTGCGAACTTTTCTTCACGTGATTTGTTTGGCACAGCACTTTTAAACCCCTCAACTAATTTTGACCAAAATCGAAGAGCTTGTGCCTATTTTAGTGCTAATTTGCTTAACATGTCCTCCACCCACAGCACATTCTCTAACGAAGTCAGTTATGTGGATGTGAAAATTTAACATGTATTAAACATTCAGGAACTGTCAACTCTCTTTTTGACTTTCTGTTAGAATATGCACGTTTGTAAAACAAAATCTAGACACTCGAACGTCCAGCAGACGTCTGGATTGGATTTATTGCAGGCAGGTACCGAGCATACAGTCAAACCTTGCGCTAAAACGAGTGCAACGAGATCCACCGATAAGAAATGTGCAAAACACAAACCGAAAAGCAATCTTCCAGGTATAAGTGAACACACATCTAAGAATTTTGCTAGCTTAGATGGCAGAAACAACTTTGGATAATGAAAACTGTTTTAAAGATTTTATAGCAACTCGTAAGCATTATTTCATTAATATTTGACCAGCGAAAGTAGCAATTCTTCGGTCCGTAGGTGCTTAGGTTTACAAAATGGCTTCGTTGTCTGATGTTTGCAATAGAGATACATCTACATGTAGGCTACCTGTGGAGACTTCGCTTTCTGTAAATTCCTCAATATATCCCATTCGTAAACCACATGGAAACTTGAAAAAGACCTCACAGGTGGAGGTGTAGTTATGCCTGACGTAAAATATCAACGACGTTTGCAGATATTTTGCTGGAGAACTAAATCCTGCAAGTGATTGACGTAAATTAGACAAAGAAACACGCTTAGCACAATATTCTGGTATACCACCATGCTTTGGTAGCTCATACGATGTGGCCTAAGCGCGCATCCGAAAAATCCTTTAATATAATAATTCTTTAGTTCATTTACAATTTTCTCTCACCTCAGCACATTTATAAAATGTCCAAATTATCGACCGGTCCTAATCTTTGTCGAGCGCATTGGTGAGGTGTAGGCATACTGCTTCTTCATGGGTTTTGCTACCCAGGTCACCGATCCAAACTTGCATAGTACCTCGGAGGTTCGTGCAGCTTGATTTTATACCAAGATAGTCATACTGACTGGGATTGTCTAGGAGGTAGTACAAGCAGTTACAGATTTCCTGTTCGATGTTTTCTTTGTTTTACAAATGAGATTTAACCCTAACACTCAAGGAGAGCATGCGTGTAAACAGCTCGATTGCTAATAATATTTACGCTTGGACGTAGTGGCTGCCTTTAAAATTTCGTTGAGATGGCTACCATTTTTTCCCTTTTGTTAACTTTGTTGATAAAATTGCACCCAAAACTTCGGTCATCTACGTGGGAGTATAATTTTTGAAAAACATCAAGATCGACAATAAAATCTAAAGTCAGATCCGTAAGGTCAGCCAAACCTTCGATTGACTAAGCTATTCCGCCTAAAACAGCCGTTGTATTTTATCCAACTCAAAACTGAAATATTTACAAGGCCGCCACCTTAACGTTCTTCTACGAACGGGTAACGTGAATGTGAAAGCCGAAAAAGAGCGCTCTACCATTTATCCCAGTTTCCTCTGGCTAATGGCTAAACCTTAGTGACAAAGAAGGATCCCCACCGCTGAGCTTCTGGAAAGAAGCGCTTTCCTCTGTATTCACATTGCTGACGCAGCTGTTATTACAATGAGGTAGTTACCTTGCGCCTTTACTAGGCTGCCTTAAAGCGGTTTCTCAACCATTTTAAAGTGAACGTCAAGATATTGAAAGCCCTCGTCCACAACCTTTGTCGATGGAAGAAGATAGGTTTGAAGACTCCAATTCCGCGGACGAGCGATGCATGCATCTGATGTCTACCACCGCGTCCACACTCTCAGCCAATATTCCTTGCACAGATGGGCCTTGGTGGACATCTCCAGACGCAGTGCACTATCAGTACAACAATCTCGCCTCTTCTCACACGAAAGACCACTAATAGCAGCCCCAATGAGTACATTTCTGTCATCCTCTATCACAACCATCATCGCGCCCTCCACAGAAAATCTAGACTGCGATCTAGTCTGTTTCCATTTCGGAAAAAGAAAGAATGAGGCTAGCACTGGGGCATTCGTTCTCACGTCAAGTCAATATATTTTTTCACTGGAATAGATCGAACATACACTGCAGTCTATCACGATGCGCTATCAGTCGTGGCTTGGAAGGTTGGTAACTGACGGTCCTTCACCAAGCTAACAGTCATGCTGCAATAGCTCCTCAATTTGACGTTAAGGACGTTCTCGTCTATGTAAATTCTCGACCGTCTTAATTGTAGCTTGACAATTATTAAGCAGAGGCGTGGTCGTGTGAAGCATGCGTGAACGGGCCGTTTACGTCTGTCAGCCACTGGTATTCTTGATACTGTTTTGTCATCGGGCCAAGGTGAGCAAATGAGGAGAATTGGGTAAGTGCCGTGCAGTGCAAGTTACTGTTGATGGATCCACTTCGTCGGGCAGTGGTGGAAGTGGTGGCTTGCGACGGTTAAACTGTTGCATGTGTATTCGGAGCTCGGAAAACTAACCATTCTTTCTCTCTGTTAATTATTGAAATTACTTTTTTTCTTCCCTAACAGACTTTATAAATTGATTACTATGTTAATGTAACCAATATTATGGTTTTCGATTATCTATGATTGCGTCCAAGCCGCCACCGAGGTGTCGGCTACAAAAATGCTTAAGTACCCCGTGGAAGATACTATCAATGACAAATATAAATCGGTTAAGGCTCACAAATGAGTTCGGCGAGAGGATTAGGGTGGACAATAGGTTGCAAAGGGAACTACAGTAGGTTTATACTGAAACTTTTTAATCTGGCGCTGAAAAGCGGGATCCCTACTTCGTAAGTTGGACAGTCCTTCACCTTCTTGTTTGCTTTATTATCCTGATGGCCAGAAGGCCTGCAATGTTCCACCATTATTGGTTGTGGTCTTTCCATACTCCCGCAGTATTTGGCGAAGCTATTCGCCACTCTAGCACTTCGCCCACCGCGAAGTTATCCGCCGTTGGCACCACAGTAAAAACTACAGCCCTTATAAATCCCGTCGGTAGATGCCGACAGCCACGTCCGCTAATCGCTCCTCCGACGACGGGTATAAAATCAAAAATGCGACAACGCTCCTTTATAACTGATGCGGGGCACCAGTGTCATAGAGAACAGAAGTTTATGCGCCTGCTGGATGTCTGGGTCATTATTTAATGGATCTTAAGATAGTTTCTCCTTCACCTGCCCCTTTTTCCTAAATCTGTGGATAAACATGCCAGCTAATCTTTTTCCTTACTGAATTTTCAAAGCTTGTATAGTTCACCTCAAATATAACCTTATCATTTTATCTTTGCTAGGTGATTTTATGCGAACAAAGCCTTTCATACAAAAGAGTAGCCCACCTCCTCAAATTTGCCCTCCAACATCCTCGGGATCGCAAACCAGCTCTGACACAGACACTGGAGATCCCGTTACTCGAAGTATTGAGGCTTCTCAATACTCCTCTGGTGGTATTTCTGAGAATGCTAGTGTCCACGGGGGTGCTACCGGCCGGCCAAGTGTTCTAACACGCATCAACAATTCCGCAATTCGCCTGAATCCTGGTCTCTATGCCGGTCGCTATGCCACCGCTTCCTGCATAAAGAAACAAGCCGGCGACAATATGGAGACCTTTGGTGTCAATGGTGATTTCAGGGACACCTCTGCCTATGGTGTTGCCAACGGTAGCTGCACTGTCAGTGGATATTCGGGTTCTTATTCGACTTCCAATTCCTCCTATCGCCAGCAGCCATTACTCCAGAACACAGTAAGTTAATTGAATTCACTCTGCCATTTACTGCCTTCGTCTGGCCGTTTTTATTATTGTTTAATAATTATCCGATTCCAGTGTCAACGGTCAAACACAAACGTGCCTGTAATATCATACCCAGAAAAATGCTTGTGGATTTAGATTGGTCTTCGGGCGGTACTGGGTCAGCAACTTTTTCGCCCAGACTTTCTACAAAAGCTTGTGAAAGCATGTATCTCCTCCTCGGCGTTGTCAACTTAAAAGTGCTATGAACCTCCAGACACACGTTTCCTCCTCACATCACTGAACATGCAATTATCTAGTTCTCTACAGCATCCTTTTTTCAACATGGTTAAATTAGCCTCTTTCCGATCCCACTTCCAGCAAAGTCATGCCTCTCCCATCCCGACTTGTACATCATGTTGTCCATTTTCACTTTACCGGCTGCACTGGCCAATAATTCTACATCTTCCATGCTGTGTGCGCACTCGCGCGCGCGCATGTTCACATGTTCACGTGTGGTGGCTTGTCTCTATGTTTGCGTGTGGCCGGTTCACTGCCTGACCATAATGGTGACGCACGTGCCTGTTCATGACTCCCCCCGCCTCCTCCCCCATCAGATTTCGTTATCACCTGCCTGTTCGCACGCACGGCCGTCACCTCTCTCACCATCTGTTCTGACCTGCCTGCAGCGTCCACCCGCCCACGCACACATATGGTGTTGAGGCCGATTGGAGACTTTTTACTTCTACTATCTCGCTCAATCGGCCTGCTACCCCAGTTACGCGAGGCTAACACGAACGCCTTTCGCTGCGCACCCCACTTTTTGTGCTGCGGGTCTTGGGCCGCAGTTTCGTCCGGGCGGCGAGTGCGTTCACTCAGCCGATCCGACTGAAGAACACGAACAACTTGCGCAATTTTTTTATGTTCATGTCTTTTCGTTGAAGTTCGCTAAATGACGATCAACAGGGGCAGGCATGCGTGTGCGCAGGCTGGAGCAGCTGGGTAGGGCGCGGTTCATTTTCACAAAGAGCAGAAATCGCAGTTTATGCTATTTATATCTTGCCGCACGCTTCAGCTTCGTGCGACTCTTTTGACGAGTAGGACGTCATCCAGATGGGGTGAAGGGGGGCTTCTTTTTACAGAGCCTTTTTCTGTCAGCTCTCTGCAGTTATGGGGTTCACCGAGTAGCCTGCACATACTTCTATTAAAATCCATCGTTAGATTTCATGCTCTAATGCGTTTCCCCCCGTCTGCCCTGGCGTGACACGCGAGAGCGACAATTCTGAACCTGTCTCCCGGGCTCGCGTATGTTTTTGCGTATTCCGCTGGTAAAACTAAAAGGCGAGGTTTATCAGGGTCGTGATCTCGGGTGACCTGCGGGCTTAGTGACCAGGTGAACCGTCACTCTCATGAGGTCAGCATCTCTTCCTACGGCCCCAACCAGGTCCTTCCATTAGTAAGTCGTGCCTGAGGCAAAACAGAGACAGTCAAGCACCCCTAACATGACTGAATCAATGTTTTGGCTGATGAATCTTATGATTATTCACTGTTACAACGACTTCTCATCTTGTTCCGGCTGCATTGAGATGTAAGCCTAGACGTGTGTCCTTTTACACTGATGGGTGCCTAGGTTGTGTCACTAGCCCAAAAGTCTATTAAAATAAATCAAGTTATCTACTTCGTGACAATCATTACTTAGAAATAGTTATTAATCAGGGACTCTGCCTACAAGTAGAAGGGGATTCTCACTGGCTACATGGCGAATTGAAGTAGACTGCTCTTTTTTCTTCAGTACTTGCAGAGTACAGAAAGGGCATCTTATGTTTCACCATTTGCATTGATGGTGGAGAAGCGGTGTCACGATATCTCTTCTGACATGGTCTCTTAGTAGAGGAGAAATCTTGTCACAAATGCCGTGGACCGGTGATGTTCACAAAAACGGAGGAAAAATCAAGGAGTTCAACAGTATTTACTTCAGGGACATTTGAATGAATATTGTTTGTGATTTTTTAAAGGAGATGAATACACCTTTGTAGTAATCCTACGTGCTATTATTTGTTAACGAATTCGGATTTAATTTTCGCCATGTAGACAATGCATCTTAAGTCTGGTTTTTGTTTTTAACCAGTATTCATTGGGGTATGAATTACACTATAGCAACACCCATGTTTATTAACTTTGCCAGAGTCCTTCAGTTGGATTGTGAAACTGAGAGCAGGCACCACTTGGCTCTCAAAACGGACCTTTAGTGATTGGTGCCCCGTCACCGAGGGTGACTGTTCATCGGCACCATGTGAATGTTCCTCTCAAGCCATTTATTTTCCTGGCAATAATTCAGCGGCGTTTTGACATCGTACACCCAGTGCAGGCCTGCCGCCCATCGTTTTCGCACGTTTTACGCTCTTTGTAGTCAGTAGCCGGAAACAAAAGGTTCGTCATCTACCGGACAAACTAATTCACTTCCCTGAGCCTGCTAACTTACTGTCCCTGGGGATTCCGTCGATATCGAATTTTGATTCTGTAGGAAACAGGAGCTAACCCACGACATTTTTAGATAGTCCAGTAATTATGATTGGCCAAGGCATAATCCTCCTAGCAGAAACTACGTTTTATTATCTTCCAAATCGTTCGCACTTTGTGACCTACTGCCCTACTTAGCCATCAGCGCATGCTGTGACACTTTATACCTGCGTCGGACAACCTGATGAGACTCACCTTCAGCCTTGCTGGGCTTGTAAAAAGTCGGTTTTGCCGTCTGGAAATTACTTTTAACGTCGTCTTAGCAACACGCATTGAACAGGGCTATACTGGCTTCAGACTTGATGAATTACTTGCGACGTGATGGGACGTTGTCGTCCAAATACTAGGAACCCAAATGGGCACTACTTATCGCGTTTATTTAATCACCCAGTTCTCTTGATAAGAGTAAGCTTTCGGGTTTGCAAAGCGAATGTAAGGGTCAACACAGCGTCACGTTGTACCACTTTAGACTTTCCAGCGGGATGACCTCAAACAACCCACCCAATGGGCTTAGGAAATAGGTAGGCAAGATCATTATCTGCCTTCCCAGACACCCTTTTACCTCCAGTAAAATCCCCAACCTTCTGCCACTATACTCTTATAAGCCCAATCGGTCAGCGTATGTAATCATCCATGCTACGTACGCGCAATAAGAATTTTGACGCGTTAGTTCCCAACAGTTGTCCCAAAGCATTACTAAAAATGCATGCGCTAGGACTCCCTCACAACTCGAAGGTCTGGTGTCGTCCCAAAAAGTGTCATTGAATGCGCCATAGTGAACGCAGGGAAAAAAATTAAGGATAATGCATTTTTTTGCCAAAATGAAATAAATATTGCTAACATTTGTTGTTAAGCCTAATTACAACCAATCTCCGCCATTCCATTAGCTTGCGTTCTCTGCTCTTGGTTTGCCTGGGAATGTCCTACGCGGTCGGCAGTTCGTTATTAATCTGGTGAGGGCTGAATCTATGCATAAATTACTCTAAAACCGTCTTCGCGATGGTGATGAGGAAGTAATTACAGGTTTCAGCTTTTTGATATACTTAGGGATTAATTTCTGTTCGCGGTATGCATCAGTATATTTAAGGTCCATAAGCATAGACAGGGCTCAATCTAGATCTCTCGCAGACAATCGCATGGCGACTAGTGGTACTGATCACAACCGGCAGGACAAGAGGACCAAAACTCAGTGGTAGTGCGTTACACTCAATGACTTAAGAACCCAATTTCGATTCTCAGGTTATACATACTGGGATTGGACGAGCATGCTAGATGACAGCTAATAAGCCAGGAATAGTCCTTTGCTGTCTCCTCTGTCTTTGTCAGTGCTACCTTAACAGGGCGAATTTTATTTGACTACCGATTACTTTTTCATTGCCATCTCACGAGTTCGCTATGTCCCCACTGACTATACTTTCTGCGTGTTCACGTTATTGCGCTCGTCTGCTTTCTGAATTATGCAGTATCTTCCTAGCCTTTTTTGCCATTCTTCCATAATTACCACGCGCCTTCGCGTTCTCTTTACTTGTCCACGCGCCTGCTCCAAATTTAGACACTCCAGTTTACACTGACCGCCTCTCCGAGAGTGCTGCTTACACAAGCAGCCGCCGGTTTCAGTACTTCATTAAAGGACTCCAGATAATCAATTAAGTTACGCAGTAGAAAAAAACCAAGTGCAAAAAAGTCGATAGTATTACTCTGGTCTCATATCGAGTTCGGGCGCTTCGGACCTATCGTGTCGACTTTAATTCCGGCTGGTAATGCCAAAGGCGAATTTACTAGCGCAATGATTAATCGCTGATAGCCCAGGCCGATGATGAAATCTGTTGAACATCGATGAAAACTATCAAATGTTGAAAAACGTGCAGACTAGGTAGACTAACGGGGGAAGGGGGGGGAGGGTTAGCGATTTTAAAGGCGGGACATGGTGACGGGAAAATATATCCTGTAATGTTCGCAAGTTGAAGTGGAAAGAATTCGAAAAGGCGTGGCTACTTATGATCTTGTGGAGAGTGCTCACTGGCAGATCGGGGTCTCTGACCGGTGTGATGCCATCCCCCAATTATACTGATCTTTTCGAACATTCGCCACTCTTATACGGGAGAGAGAGGAAGAGAAGAAGGTATTCGGCTATTGAGTAGCTTCCCTCTTTCCCGTCTCGGCTTTAAAGTAAATAAATAAATAAAGTGTTTCATTAAGGACCCATAGGGGTACAGGTCATAACTTCTGTAGTATAAGATCTCCAGTATTGTTTCTCGCTGCGAGGAGGACATTTCAGGGCGGACGAGTGTCCTACAAACGGGCATCAGGCACCCCTTAATTGCACGGCCGTGATGAATATGCTGTTTACTGTGGTAAAGGCGTACAAGCGAGTTTAAGTGGATTGCTCATATCTAGCTTTTTTTCCCGTCAGTCATGTATACTCTCGAGACAAAGAACGCCTTTATTCCCTTCCAGTTGATTGATATAAATTTCACATTACTGCTCCCTACCCTATTAGCTTTTGCCGGTTGGTTCTCGATTACTGTACAGACTTCCCTGATCCAACAGCCATGGGCCCCTTTTCCGGAGTACTGACTGACAAATTCCATGCGGACAGTCCGCTTTCGAGGACGGTTTTCGGGCGTGCCCCGTTTCCGCCCGCGCTTCCTGCTACCACCACCGCCCAAGTAACGAGTTTTTACGAGCCTCGGTAGTGACGCCGTGATTTGCGTGACAAAACTGATTTACGTCGTATGCAGCCTTTTTTACGCCCACGAGGGTGCATGTGCAGTCCTTAAGGGTCTCCAACGAGTACGCTTAATTTGGCTTCATTCTCCATGACACTGGGGATTTTTACTATGCTTGCCTCCGTCTTCGCATTGCGTCTATCTCCTGGCTCAGGGTTTGCACTTTACGCACTTGTATCAAATTAATCAATCACACCGGGTTTCCCGTAGCGTCACATTCTAGTTCTTTTTATTGTGATGGTTTTCACAGAGAATGTTACTCCTGCCGTGATAATCATCATCATCTGGGCTTTCTTATAATTTCGTCGATGTTTCCCCTTCTCTCTCTCTCTCTCTCACTATCGTCAATGAAAGTTGCTACTTTAGCGACTGGATATCTGCACGTTGTCACCATTTTACTGAGTAAAAGTTTTACACTGAGGGTTGAAGACACTACACACTTCTAAGGCGGCGTCATTGCTTCTTTGTTCTGTTGGTTTATCCACGCTAACCGCAAGAGTGGGAGAGTATCTTAGGGCGAACTGAAGTGATTGTGAACTCACAATACAGATCCTGGCTCCTGTCAATAGTGCTTTTATCTAAATAAATAGCATATGTAAAGCCCGAGGGCCTATTCATTACAAAGGTAGTCCGAAGCTAAATGATTACGTAAGTTGGTTTTGAAAATCGGTAACATAACTTCGAGTAGAAGCTTATTCTAGATGAAAGTATATTTCGAGGAAAAAACGAGAATGGTTAGATGTGGAACTAAGGGATAGTAAAACTATGATGGAGGAATTAATAGTGGCATAAGGTCGATCTACCTGAGTGATCGCGTTACTTAGTGGAAGATCAGGGATAGTGTTAACGCGAAACAGGAAGCATAAACAGGCTTCGAGTCCCCTTACCCACAGAAATTGAATGTTTTCTAACAGACATCTACTCGTGTAAGAGATAGTGGATCCAGAAAGAGAAAATAAATTTTGAGTTAACAAATATCTGAAAATTTGCAACTTTACTGTAGTCAAACTTTTTCATCAGACCAAAAAGGGGGCATCAGTATTCTAGGATGGAAAGAACAATCATGCGGTACATCTTTTATTTCCGGGAGGAAAAAAATATGTGGTATTAAACCACACATATATGTGCAGCCTTTGCAGAAATTCGATCTGCACGAGGCGATAAAGCTAGTTTATTCGTGTAACTTAAACCTAACGCCTTTGCCCATTTTTTTTTCTCAACCAGCAGATGGCGCAGTCCGGCCTGCTCTTGCTGACGGAGGAAGAAAAACGAACCCTGATTGCAGAGGGCTATCCCATTCCCACTCGTCTACCGCTCTCCAAACAGGAAGAACGAAATCTAAAGAAAATTCGTCGAAAAATTAAAAACAAGATCAGTGCACAGGAGAGCCGACGCAAGAAGAAGGAGTATGTGGAGACGCTAGAAAAGCGGTAGGTGTCTAAATTACCGTTCCTAAGCCTGTACTCGGCTTTATTATTATTATTGTATAGCTGAAAAGAGCTGTGACATAGGACATACTCGTTGGCTGCGCTAACTTTCACACTTCAGAGTTTTGAGCAACCAGCGTTCACTAACTAAATGGTTACCTCCGCGCTCTTTTTCACCGCGTGGATAAAAACTTTACAAAGTGGTCGAGGGCATTTCGAAAAGGCCCTATCAGCAGTGTTTCTCTATCACCCATCCGCCCCCTTGTCTACAGGTATTCTTCTCACTCACCCCTAGTATGGTTCAACCCATGCCATGGTCCTGTGGCTAATTGGTGCGTTTTCGCTTTGTCCATTTCCCCCTAGGTCGCTCATTTAGAACGACCCCAGAGTCGTGTTATTTTTATTTCCTAAGGCACGTTAATTAAGCCAATGTGTCTTTGCCAAAAGTTTGGCAGGTCGCCTGTATGCATGCTGCGCACTCTGAGGGCCGGATTACAGTGCTTTCGATAATGCTTACATTTTAGCCTGGTCTATGCTAAGACGGTCTTGGGTTTGGCGTTCTGGAGACAATTTGCAGCATTACCAACTTAGATCCGATGCTGGAGGGTTTCTGATTTCTGATGGCAGATAAATTAGCCGTTGCAATTCAGATACTTTCCGTTTAGTTTATTTAAACTTGCTTTGGCTATTGGTTGCTGGTCGTTAGGCGACCCTCATGGGAAGCACCAGTCTGGATACCACGGCCTGGCGGCAGGCCTACGCTTCGTCCATGTATCAGTCAGCCAGTTTCCTCGTATTGTAGTTGCCTATCACCTTAATCAATAGAGCGTTTTATACTCTGGCCCAAGGCAGAGCGGAACAGATGAATTCCATTAGTGGTCAGGGGAAGGTTTATCGACGGGTGTCAATATCTGCCGACGCAAACTGGCAAGACAACGAACTCCTGGCCCAATGGTTAGAGTGTTTGACTGTGATCAAAGAGGTCGCGAGTTCGAGCCTGGCATAGGACATCCATTAAGGTCTGGATATGACTGGCTGATGGCAGATAATGGGCCAGAAATGGCCGTTCTAGTCTCCTTAGTCTTTGTCGGCAATCCACTCTGCTAACTAAGAGTGTTGGATCTTGCCCCAGTGCATACACCTGTAGACGTGATTAGCTGGGTTTCACACCTCATGTGTGTATTCTGGCGAGTATTAGCCGGTCCGCGCGAGCCCTTACCTATTACCGCGTGCGTATCCTGCACGCTTTAGATGCCGGGGGGGGGGGGGGCTGTACGCCACCTCCAACACCGATTTCAGCGGCTGCTTGCCATTAGGGCGGTGTACCTGCTGTGCGCATGTGTTTAGTCATCACCTAATTCGTGCGAACGTCGCCAGTGCACCCCCTCTTGGGGTGACTGCGGACCCCGTAGCTCTCAAAGATTTGCTCGGCTGATGACAGCAACTAAGCCATTAATTACCATTTTCCATCTCGTTTCTGACCGCGCGCGGTTCTGGGTGCTGGTCAGTTTGTGGTCGTGTGTCTTCGTTCTAAAGTTCACCACAAAGTGCAACTAACCGATTGCGGTGTTATACCATCAGGTACAGTTAGATACACGATGGTCGAATCACTATACTTCAGGGTGGATTCAAAGCGCAGGTTCTGTCCTTTACTATTGCTAAAAGTACAACAATTATTGGGGATTAGACCGTGAATTGCGGAATATATCTGGTCACTCAGCTTAATTCAATTGTCCTACGAAGGTATGAAGATAAGTTCCTCGTTAAAATAAAGTTATGCTAATCAGTTTCTGCCCCAAATCACACCCGACATGAAAACCAACCCGTGGCTCAGTGCTTAGGGCGTTAAGCTGTAAACCAACAAAACGCCGGTTCGAGCCTCGGGAGGTTGGGTATGGTTCGCTAATGACGGTTAAAAGCCACGAATGGCCACTGCAGCCCCCCTCCCTCCCCCTTTGTCGGTAGTCGTTTTGTGAAAAATCGAGTCGTGAAAACACAACTTCATTTTCTATCCCTATGTGTTTTTTTCTGCTATCAAGCCAACTGGTTTCGTTTGGTAGGCCGACTGTTACCTTCAAGACAACAGTCCCTCCTTTTCTTAGTCGTCGAAGTGGTGTAAAGGGTGGTTGTCGTAGCCGTTATATGCTAGTGCTAACGCCCGTGTGAATGCTTACTAGTACACCCGCGTTTGTCCGTTCCTACCCTTTTCTGTCCGTGTAGCCCCACCGAGTTAGCTGTCCGGCAAGTCGCCACACCCAAACGATCGTAGTGCTGACCTGCTTTCCCACTTCTGTACCGACCGCCCATTAGCACGCCGCGCTGTGATTGGTTGTAATCTCGCACGCCGGTGTGTGTGTGTGTGTACTTTCAGCCGGTCTTGTTTCTGGCGCGTCAACCAATCTTCGATTGTGTGCAGCGCATGCACGTGTATGTGCCTCCGGCGTGCGCCATGGGCAAATATCCCGTGCAGTACGCACGCTGCCTACCGACAGGCCGGGAAAAAGGGGTGGCGTCTAATGACGAGGGCAGCATGGCGACCGCTGCTAGTAGGTACCTCGATGAATGGGCCCACCGTAGGAAATCTTTCAAGTGCGCATCATGGAGCCGAGAGTAAAAGACCACGCCAGGGCTGCACAGAGAAAAATAAACGCCTAGTCATCGCCAAAGAAAAAAGATTAGGTTTACTGTTCAGAGGAAACGCTTGAGCGTTCTGTCGGTAGCCTCAATCCTAGCTTACTTAATCGTGGCATCGAGACGACAAATGTACTGTTACTCGAAAACTTCGGCGACTACTTTCTGGATGGAAAAGAAGGGGCCTAGTAAATGCAAATTAGCAGAGACACGGGAGACTGAGAGAGTAGCAACAGTAGCAGGCCTATTTATGTCATAGTCTGTCAGCCATACTCCTGACCAACAGTTGCGATCAGCAGCGCACCCACGCACATATTAACCTCGACAGAGCCGCTGGATTGTCATAATTAAGTTCCATCAGTGCCTTTCCGCTAGCCAGCTGTACTGAAAGGCGTTTCCTACAAGGGATTTCTTAGTGCTTGTCGAAAGTGTCCGCTCACAGGAAATACTTCCTTTTACTTACTGCACTCTGGCGAGTTTTCGATTAAGTGGTGATTTCTTATTTTTCATGCCTTCCGTCCACAAAACGGAACATTTATGGTCGATCCTAGTGAGATTTGAGGGAAAAGACTCACAGTGAAAGATATAGCCTGAACGGGCTCACCATCCGTCGGCCGCCAACCCTGCCTGGAGGTGTTCTTGACCGCGTTTAATCAATACTCTGGAACAATAATATTATTAGGACATTTGTCTGGCTTAAACTCTTTTTTGGTCATAAATCCTGTTGGACTGGCCCGAGTATGCTTTGTTTTTAACTTCGGATTACACATGCATGTCACCATTGTCGAATTCCCTCCTTTTTGAAGTCAGGGCTTGCTAAGGCAATGCTTTTATGCCGCCCACGTATGGCATAAAGTCCGCTATTTGAGGAGGCGGAAATGAAGACAAAACAGTGCTATTTTTAGACATGGTTTCCCCCTCCTAGTTCGTAGGAGCCACGATTTTCTGCCGGTTGAAAACGGAGTACTAAAATTACTGCACTAATGTTTTGTTTCTGTAGTACATCCTTTTAAACTGCTAGCGCTTCGTCCTAGGGGAGACACCGTAGTGACATGATGGCAACGCTTGTAATTATTCAGTATTCAAGTGAAATATTACTGGCACAGTGTGTTTTCTTCTGTGGTGGCCTCCTTACCCCGATCAACTGAGATTCAGTCCTGGCCTTAGTGATGCAACTCCAAATTCCCTCCGAGATGTGCTAAGGCATTTACAGGTGACTCTTTATGAGGAGGAGAGGCGCTCTTGTGAGCCATAAGCCATCTCCGCAAAGGTTTGTTGTTGCCACGTTAAAGAATTACTAATCTTTGTCTCACAGAGTATGCGTAGAAGGTTCAGTTTCTCGGGCAGTAGATGCATCAACTCCATATTTCTGATTTTCTGGCGATCAAAATTTCATCGTCTGAATTACCTCACAGACCATGAATCTTCGTTTTCCTCTATGCCTTAGTATATCTGACGTTTTCTGGCGTGTAATTGACAACAGTTCGAGTTCATTTTGGAAGCAACGAGTGTGTACCAGCTTGTTTACAGCATCAACGGCTGCCTATCAGCTCAAAAAGATTGGCTATTGCAGTGTTCTTAATCTCCCATCGAAGTGACATCATTCAACTTTTTCGTTTAACTCGCCTGTAGTTTATTCAGACTCTCCTGGCATCCATTGGCAACAGTGCTGGTAGCACGTCCTATCCACCGTTTATTCCATGGAGATGTATATACTTGTTTTCTTTCGGTTACTTTCGTACCAATCAGTCTTCACTTTAGCGACTTGATTACGCAGGCGTATAAACAGTCATTGACCGATGTCAGGGAATTTTAGTCTAAATTTTGAAAATAGTAGCCGACAAATGATGCCACCCAGGGTGGTCCGTAAAGCATTTACAGACGAGGCGTCCTCTTGAGAGCCTGAATCACACATGGGGCTGTTAAATACCCGAATGGGCTATGTCCAAAATCTTGTTTACTAGTGGTGTTGGGAAGAGCTAAATCGCTAGATACTTCTATTTACATACCGTTGACAAAGTCTGCAATTCTACAGCAGTTTCGAGAGTCAGACCAGGACTTTCATATGCATCAGATTGCTCCTATCCCCTCGATTTCCTTGCAACCGATTTGCCATGGTAACATCTCAACCTAAGGCAACTGCAACTCGCTTATGAAGCGCTGTTTTTTGCGTGTCTGTGTGCCTAACTTGGTCATCTGTGCGCATCGCCGATTAGACTGACCGTAGTTCCCCCCCCGACGCGACCCCACACTAGCTGTTTGTGTATTGTAGCCGAGGCGCATGAGCCGAGAGCGTGATGTTTGTGTGTGTGGGGGAGGTTTGTTTACTCTTAGCAGATAATCCACCAGCTGGTTTCTAATAGTTGTGTGTGTGTGTGCGTGTGCAGGTGCGTCAGTCATCCATTTTGACGTCCTCTCGTCCTCTGAGTTTACCTATGTGTGGATGTACGATGCCTGTGTGTGTGTTAACTGTCTGCCTGTTTAAGCATCACAGTGTGTGTGTGCTTGCGTGCGTGCATCTGTGCGCGCATCTTGGCGTGTGCAGTTGCGTTTGCCTGTCTGAACCCGGAGTCGGAGCCTCATTGCAGTGGGCTCGCACATGGTGTGTTGGAACACGAAAGAGGGCCTTGTTTATTGCGCTCTTGTACGTCTGCCCTATATTGTTTTCTTTGGTGGCATGCTGTCTGTCAGCAGACTTCACTAGACCGCATCGTCAGGCGTGCCTATCCTTAACTGCCTAATAGGGGGCACGCAGCCTTTTGACGGTGTTCCTACCTCGAACAATCAAGCCTTCTATATTCCTACTGAAGTTCTATCTAAAATGTTCACTAGAAAAGCTATCTATATCTGTAAAGAAGAGGAAGGCGCGATCTCTGGAACGATAGTTTTATTCTGAGCTTTCGGCTCCACACGAGAAGCCATCGTCAGAGTAAATGAGAAGACAACAACAAGAACCTGGGGCACGCATATTCACTTATATATATATATATATATATATATATATATATATATATATATATATTACGTGCCACCTTCTGTACGTGATTCATTTTGCGTAGTCCGTGCATAGCTGAGCAAGTAACGGTGATGGAGAATAAGCGCCTTCCTTTGAAACAACTTCTTCGAACTCTACAACAACTCAGGTTCTTCGGTCATTGTGCTCAAAAATATAGAAGGCAAAATTTAGGAAATTCTGCATCTAGGGCAATTCGTTGCGAACTTTTCGGAACATTCGATGAAAGAGCAATCAAACTCGTTGGTGAACGTCCACCAACCTCTAGCGGAACTGGGCCTCATTTCTCGGGCCCGGACAGCAGTCATAACAGCCACTAGTATAGGAAGATAGCATTGCCGGCAAATACAAGGGAGACTGGAATTGTCATTCCTGGCTTATTAGCCGTCGTCAGCCAGTCATACCCAGACCCAAGTAGTGTACCACTCGAGCCTCTAACTCGCGACCTCTTGATCAGAGTTCGAGCCCCGAGTAGTACACCACTTGGATTTGGATATGACTGGCTGACGACGACTACGAAAACAGGAATGGCCATTGCAGTCTCCCTTGTTTTTGCCGACATTACTATCTGCCTATACTAGGGGCAATCAAAGTTAAGGTCCGGTAATATATTTCCAAGCTCACAGTTATGAAGTTCGCGTTTCTTTAGCTTTGCTAACATTCTAATTCTAGGGCTCAGCTTTCTCACAAGCGTTAAAAGCTCGTAATTGCACCTTCTGGAACGGGTGCATATAATCGTTCTTTCTTGCTCTTAACAGTTACTTACATCCGAACGGATTGGGGTCATTTTTGTTTTGAATCTCCTTCGACTGCTTCTTATCTAGTACTCTGGTTGATGAAACATGAAATAATTTCGGTTTCATTTTGTTTCCGACCCTCTGAGTAATCTGGTCGAAAAGACCTGCGTGGCGTCTGAGGGAGAGTAGGCAGGTGAGGCGGGTATGATGGGTGTAATTCGGGTCTTCAGGTCCTGCTTAGCTGGTTGCATTTTGATGAATTCGCAAATGACCGACCAGGCTAATGCGTGATTTGAAGGTGCGACTGCAAATTGCACCGAGAACTTCACTCTGACGGAGTCTGGGGAAGCACTGAGGTGTAGACAACGGTGGTCGTGTTTTTTTACGTGTAGTATTTTTTTAACGTGTGTTACGTCCCAGAACGACAGTCAGGTAGCAGACGGCGGTATTTGTCTAGAGCACCTTTCCTACTCCCTTCCATTGCGATGGGGTGAACATTACTACCCATAAATAGAACTCCTTAGTCCGTCCAGACTCCTCCTTGAATTCCACTATGGGTCACCAGTTTTATTATTGGAATCACAACTCTCATTAGCCTAGGCTGTTTAAGAAATTGCTGTCGCGCACTTCGTACGCATTTTTTTGTTAGAAGGTGGAAGAACGTTCTCTGGGACCAATATTTTATTTGCCCGACGTTTCGGACTCTAACTCGAGACCATTGTCAAGGAATGAAAACGTACAACTCACTGCGTGATTAATTCAGCTCTGCCGGGAGTGACTTTGAGCTCCCAGCGTTCGCTCCGTCGCGAGTGACCTTGAGCCTTGCCAGTGCCCGTGCAACGCGATATAGGCATCTGGGAGATCGATATGCCTATTAATAGAGTCCGCGTGTGAATGCCATGCTTCTTGAAGTAGGCGTGAGACTCGGTTGTCTGACCGGCCTAGTATTTGCACGTGTTCGAAGTCGAAGTCGTGCCCTGGCGATAATGCGTGAGCGGCCTCCAAGGATAGCTTGTCATTCCTTCCCACGCCGCGTTCATGCTCGTGCAGTCTCGTGGCCACCCGTCTGCCGGTTTCGCCAACATAATTGACATGACCACAAAGACAGTCGATTCGGTAAATAACACCCGATTTCTGGTTGACGAGTAAGGGGTCCTTAGGCTGCATGAGTTGCCTGCGGATTGTCGCTTCCGCTCGGTGAGCGACGCCAATCCCAAATTCGCTGACCAGTCGAGTGAATTCTTCGGATACACCAGAAATATAGGGTATTTCTCGCCAGCATATAAATCTCGCAGATAACTATATCGCGTTGCACGAGCACTGGCAAGGCTCAAGTTCACTCGCGACGGAGCAAACAATGAGAACTAAAGGTCACTCCCGGTAGAGCTGGTTTAATCACGCAGTGAGTTGTACGTTTTCATTCCTTGACAATGGTCTCGAGTGAGAGTCCGAAACGTCGGGCAAATAAAATATTGGTCCCAGAGAACGTTCTTCCGCCTTCCTATTAATTACCTGGGCCACGCATATTTTCGACCATTGAGAGCATTTTTTGTGTGAGGAAAAGGTCGAACAGGAGGTAGAACTACCGGGTGTGGAGGCCTTTGATACCTTCATCCAGTTTTAGCTTGATAATCGGTGCGCTTGCCGGGTTTTAGCCACTAAGTAGAGCGTAGCCTCGAGGAGTCACAGATTAAACCTTGGTGACAGTTAAGGGGCGTGCGAACCTGCTACTTCCATGCTCTGTACCCCCCCAATGTTTCCCCCCCCCCCCCCCCCCCTACACCCGGATAGTTAACCCTTTTTGGGTGACGTTAGGTGCCACACGGATTGGGTGCAGCACCGATGACTTGCGCGTTAATTATTTGATGGCGGAGTAGACATGCACAACATCTACGGTCCACCTGCCTCTCTCATCGACTTTGTTCTGATAAAAAGACACTGTCAAAGCGATTGGAGGGGGGCTCGGAAGCAGTGGCTACTAGAGTTAAACAGCCTGTCTACGCGCGCGACACGCCAATCTCCCTCCCCCTCCACTACATATATCAAGCTCCTATAACAGCTAATCGGATCTTATATAGATGAAAAGGACATAAAAGCCACAGTAGGGGGGGGGGTCATTGCAGTCTACATCGCCGTCCTGAGGAGGGCTCAGTTATCTCGACAGTTGATAACCACGACGTTTATGGTGAGAAATATGAGCATTTGCCGTCACGATTGATTCCCGCGTGCCGGGCCCTTTCTCAGTCTCTAATGGTACCAGTCGACTATCCGAGCCTGCCAACCAACAGCAAGCAAATCACTTTTTATACCCCCGTACACTTGTGACCAATCCGGTGGAGCCTATCGTTGTAGGCTTGAGCGC
Source organism: Ligula intestinalis (assembly GCA_036362985.1). Lineage (NCBI taxonomy): Eukaryota > Metazoa > Platyhelminthes > Cestoda > Diphyllobothriidea > Diphyllobothriidae > Ligula > Ligula intestinalis. Next base: position 62,495,172 of record JAYGXS010000003.1, read on the forward strand.
ACGCGCGCGTCAGATTCGTCGTAGTGAAGAAAACACTGATTTACTATGAGGATGGATTCCTCAATGTCGGTCTCACTCTACCTCTGTTCTGTCCTTCCCTGTCGATTGTCTGAGCCTGCCAACCAACGGGTGATGGGATTGGGCGGTGCAGTGTCTGATACGGCGACGGGGCCTAAGTCTAAGGCCCGTCAAACCTGCATCATGTACAGTAGAAATGGTGGGGCTTAAGCGGACTCAGACCAGTCCTGTAAGCGCGCGTGCCGTGAGTCAGTCTAACCCCCGTCTTGGTTCGGTGCATCTCTAGCGCAATCCGTTGTGGAGGCACTCGCAACCTCTCTCTCTCTCGCACAGAGGTCTCTGCCAAGTGGTTTCTGTGTGCGTCCTTGAAACTGCATCTACTTCTGGCGAAACACCTTGTTACACTTTTTATCGCATTGGCATCAATCATTTTTGACCTCCAGCTTCTATCGCACTGACATATATAATTTGTAACCTTGAGATGTTATCATAGACCGAAGCACAATAATCGCCATCGACAGCTCTCGCGTTAACTGATGTTCCATGCTCTTGTCCTTCTAACCAGTAGAGTGTTATAATGCCTTAGCTCTTAACCAATAACGGTTTTTAAAAACATTCAATTTTTTTATAACGTCTTTTCGGTACTCAAGGCCGAATTTTTGTTCCTATCAGCAGTACCCACACAACACTATATTTAACTGTTAATCATTTAGACATCTCAGATTGTGAATATATGTGCTTCGCCGATCAAGCAGAGGAACAATTAAGTTCCGCGAAGCACATATATTCATCATATTCCCGATCTCAGCCCACAAAGCAAGGAGCCCGTGGTGCCGTGGTAGAGTATGAAACCTAAATTGCAGTCCTGCCGAAGCCATTTTTATGACTTCAGTGGCCAGGAGGATTGATTGGCCAGTGTCCTTTTATTGAATCTGATCTGTCCTTTTCGGTCTTGTCATCGAGGTTCGCCTTCTTTTGATCTTTGGCCTCTTCTCTTTGATCTACATCAGACCAAGTTTGTGATTGGTCAGTCCAGTTCACTATTTTCCGTGTACCATCGAACTATTAAACGAAAATTCATGGCGGTCAGATTGAATGAATTCACCTCACTGGCGAGAGTTGTAGGGTTAGGTGAAGGAGGCCGGATTTTCATTTGTCTTATTTAGACGGAGTGAGTCTCTCATCAGCCACAAGCCACAGCAAACCGTTCTAGCCCCCTCTCCACGAGGTGGCAACTAGGGCTTCCAAAAATAGAGTTATTTAGTCGTTAAGCCGACTATTGGATTTCGATGCTACTGGTTTGCTTGTATTAAACAAACGACCCTGATGTGTCTGTGTCATCCGTGAGGGGGAAAGTACGTAGCCCGCCGTCGCCGCAGGGTTGAACAGTTGCTATTTTTTATCATAAGAGTATTCCGGCTCAGACAAGGCACCGTGATATAGCTATTTCGGGCTATTGGCCCTCATCAGCCACGGGTAGCCAACTCTAGTTAAGCAGCTGAAATTGCCGCCGCACCCCAGTTTCGAACTCGCGCCTCGTCGGTTAGGGGCAGACGTCCTTACCATTGAGCCATCGAGGTCGATGTCTAGCCGGTTTGTTTTGTTGAAAAAGGTGTGCGCCTTGTACGTGAATTTAGTTATATATTAGATTTGCACGTCCAGTAGATGTGCTCCCTCATAAAGTGCTAACCAAAATTATGAAATGCGTTTTAAATTAGAAAAAATACTCAGGTACAGTTGTAGCCCTAATTATCCTACAACATAATCTCCGAGGATCTCAGGTACGTCAGGATACCCGCTTTTGAACAATCTTCTTTCCAGAGGCCTTCAACTGGTTACCTAAGTAGTGTGCTTTTTTGCCATTGGTCTGCTCCGCTCCTACATATTAAAATATATGCTACCGAAAAAGTGCATCAGACATTCCTTCTTGTACTCAACTGGCAGTAAAATTACATCTTTTTCTTCTTCAAATTTTTGGATTTAAAAACTTCCCAAGTTTCTGAACCCTACTTACTGTTTCATCTGCATTCAGAATTTCCAAATAACAAGCAGCATCATTTCCGCATGCAGTTATAGAGTTTTTAAGAAGAGGTAGTGTATAGGGCCTCTAAAAATGTTTACTTTACAAACAGTATTTATAGATCGAAAGATACGATGCTTTATGGTTGCATATTCCGTGATCTTAAAAAATCACATAATTGGAAACTTTTTTCAAAACTGAAAACTAGCCTTTCTTCAAACATGGAGGTTGAAGAAGACGTCATTTACGGCCAAATGAGTAAAATTGAGTATTTTATGCACTTGTTACATAAAATATACTGTCAATTGTAAGGGCAGAGCAAATAAATGGCAAAAGAGCATAATAAATATGTAACCATCTTGTGCAGAATACAGTTTTTTTTCAGGGGCCGGGAGTAAGTTGGGTTCAAAGTTGGCATTCTGCGGTGCCTAGAATATCTTAAGCTTCTATTGTACGATAAGGAATTTTGCAACTTAACTTAAACAGTCTTTTCTGATTGAAAACGCATTTCACATTTTCGATTAATCTTTCATGAAATAGCACATCTACTTCAATTGATCTGGTCCTCTTTTCCCACACATCTTGGTTACTTGTGAAGACTAGCAATAGGAGATTGTAGTGTCTAATTTGACGTAAAGCCCTGGTTTACAGCTACAGCCATAGTTCCTCTTTCATTAACTAACCTCACGGGAAATGTTTTTGACTTTATTGAGGGATGCCAGCTGTACGGATTTGTCAGTCGCTACCGTGATGTAGCTCTTACGACTTCACGGGCTAATGTCTCCTCGAACAGCTGTCTGATAGTATACTGTTGATCCCTCCTCCCCCTTTGGTCTAGGCTGAAGGCTAACAAACGCATTCACAGTCTTATTTATCGTTTGACTACGCTAACCCTGTCAGGTCCTCAGTATCGGTTAAAAAATAAACTCACGGTCTTCAGCTGGTTAAGCGCCTGGCTTACGCCTGTTGCTTGAAGCTAAATTCCTCGAAGCCAAGATCAGATATAAATAGCTGCTGAACAGTCGAGCGCTGGCTTACATACGAAAGCTAAATTTAGCGGCTTTTCAAGTGGCATCGCCATAAAGATCAAAATAGGCGCAAGTTGTGAAGTGAGCGCTCTGAGGTTGAAGTAAGGAGTGTCGTTAATTAGCATTCTGTAGCCGCTCACTGGTTTCATTTCTTGTTCTCGCCTCCATCTGTACATCACTATGCACTCTACAACGTTCAGGTTATCGGATGAGGATTTGGCGATCCCTAGTCACCACAATTTATTGATGACGGGCACACCGCTTTTGACCTTCATTTGTTATTTTGCTTAAGCAGCAGCATTAAGAACGGCAGAAACAATAATGGTGGTTATAATATTGTTACTACCACCAGTAGAAGTGCTAGTTTTGTTAGTGTTCGATAGTGCACTAACAGCCGTAATCTGACATGTAACGACAGCACTTTTAGGAATATGTTTTATTTTCTGTCAACACGCATAGACTAACAAGTATTATAGTATTTGGGCCACACTGCCACCTTCCCATATCCTTGCCTTTGAATCCATCCTAAATCCCTGCATCTCGTTGCTTGGCTCTAGGGTTGAAGTGTATGCCCAGGAGAATTCGGAACTGAAGCGTCGCATCGATGGCCTTGAGGGTACCAATCGATCCCTGCTCAGCCAACTTCGTCACCTACAACAGCTTGTGAACAAATCCAACACAAACAACAGCAATGGCAGCAGTAGCAATGGCCTCAGTAGCTGTGGCAACTCTGGTAGTAATAACAGCAGCAACACTGGTGGAAATTCCTCCCATTCTCACAAACGTTCTGCTTCCACCACCTTTGACAACCACGGATCCAGTAGCAGTGGTGGTGGTTCCCGCTCTGCAACCAGCTCCACTTGCCTCATGGTGTTCCTGCTCTCCTTTGCCGCCCTCTTCGCTGGAAAACCTACTGGGGACCCTGCTTCAACTGCGACCAGTCTGCGTTTCTACTCACCGCCTTCTGATAGCTCGTTGGGAGACATGTCCACCTTTGGTTCGCTTCACCAGGTGAGTTTGCCTAAGTCTTCACTTCGCCAAACCCAGTTTCAGTAAGCACAACTTTTTTTCGTGCGAAAGAAGATCAATGCTGGGCGGGTAATATCGACCCAAGTGGGATTAAATTAATGGCGCGAGGTGGGGCGTTTGTAGCTGAGCGGTTAGAACGTTGGCTTCCAGTAAAAGCCCTCCATAATACACCGGTTCAAATCCCACCGAACGCCTCGAGTTGTTTCACAATTGGGTCAACTCACATTAAGCAAATCTGCCAAACCTAATAACGAAAGAAGACTTTTTCAGTGCAGTTTGGTTTGAACCCATTGAAATTGGACAAATAGGCGAAAATGCGTCATTCATCACTGCTCGATCGCAAAGAATTTTAAACCGTTTTAAATTAGTAGAACAATCCGATGTCATGATTCAAGTGCACAGGAGGTTCCGTAAAACTTGGAGCAATGACATGCTCACGGATTCACCCTGTTGCATATTGGGGTTTTTGGATCACGTCTCTCTCTCTCTCTCTCAATGCTTCGTACTCTTGGCTTTGGGACATCGAGTAAGGTTGGGACACCATCGTTCAATTTTCCAGGCTCTGTCATCTGAACACTTTTGCACATAAGTTCCGTTAAACCATCTTCTTTCAAAACTACTCTTCTGTTAGGAGGAGAAAAGGCGTTCACCGAAAGAGGTTTATTTTTTTGTCTGACGTTTCGGATGGTTGTCTCGTCTATCCACCTTCAGAGAGTGAATAATCTGGCTCCTGGCTCTCGCTCTATACCGTTCCTTTCTTCCGCGTGCATAGTCTATCAATCCAGTTTGAGCCGCCCTATGTGGTTAGCGTCTCTAGGTGGTAACCGCAGGCTGCCCCAACGGCCCGGTAACCGTCACTCACGCCCTGCTCCGCGTTGATACTGTCTGTACCTGGAGCGTCAGTGTTTATTTGGTCTCCCCGCGCGCTCGTCATCTGTGTCACTTCGCCCCCCCGTTTCGTCTCACCGTAGTCTGTCTCATGGCTACGCAGGTTGATCTTAGAGCCGGTTCACGGCCCCAATTGTTCCGTGCCGTGACTGCCGCCTGATAAGCATTTTCTTTCACGCTCTCTGAAGCTGGATAGACGAGGCGACTATCCGAAAAGTCAGATAAAAAACCTCTCCCAGCGAATGCTGTTTTTTCTCCTTCTGACTTACCACCTGGGAATCGAATTTTCACTACCATTACTATCCTCTTCTGTCTTTCTTTCTTAAAGGGTCGCAGTTTCGCTGTGCGTCTGTAAAATTCTGTTTTATGTTTGTTTTTGTAGATTGGGTACACTTGGTCCGGCAAAAATGGCATGCCGGGCGGCGGTGGTGGTAGCAACGACGCCTTAAGTTTCTCTCCAGAGGCAAAGGGTCGTATCAAAGCCAGCCGGTTGCGTACCCTCGAACGCCAACGTTGGAGACAAGGACTCCCTAAACGAGACATGCACAGTTCTCTTGAATTACTCAACGAAATGTCCGGTATGTTCATTGCCTTACCTCCTCCCCTGTCCATATTTCTCTTATCTAAATTCACCGCCTTCCGAGAGTACTTCGTTTCCGGCCTAAACAATCCGAGCTTATTTAGCCAAATTTAGTCTGTAGTTCTCTGTTGCGTTCTTACTTCATCCGTCGCGCAGCGTGAATGCCGAAAAGTCGGTGCATTTCCGCGTGCGTAGCTGCACACAAACGTCTCCACTAACGCCGACTGCCAGTTGACCAATCAGGTCTCTAGGCGACGCACTTGGTTTTCTTCCTGATCGACTGCTTGCCAAAATTTCTAACTATTGAATTCACCCTCTTCGTTAAACACTTACCCTGCTAGCTATAAGGGTTCCTTAATCTCGGCGACGATGGTGCCATGCCAAACCTGTTTTTGTCAGTCGATCTTGACTCATGTAGTGAAGATGCAATAAGGTTGTCCTGGTTCGGGAAAACAACAAATCGACTTTGGAACGACATTAATTTTTTATAGATTAGACTGCTCTGTTTCAGAAATGAACTCTTCAGCACTCAACCGATTCGACCTAGGTAACTAAAGTCACAATCTCATCTGCCTAGCTTAACTGATCATATGACGAAGTTTGTTATGTATGTTAATGTCTGATCGCGTGGGCTGTATCCTGGGCCACGTAAAAGGGCATGTTTTGTTTGTGATTCTTCGGGATAGACTGTATAACTTGTGGCAAATGTGGGTAATGATTGAATACCGGTTGACTCTTGAAGTTCGTTTTGTAGAACACTCACCCTTTTCAATGCCATTTATTTCTACTTTCATTATGCGAGTAGTGGTGGAACTTAGCATCCCCTCCCCAATCTAAACTGTTGATTCTAATCGTGTGTTTATGTTTGCTTCTCTCGTCGCTCTCCCTCCCCCCCCCCAGTGAGTCGGTCTCGACTTCTGGGCTCATCGAAGGAACTGGAGGAATGCGAGCCATTAACCTGGTGGGAGTACTTCTTTGGACCCGCTAGCAAAACGGGCGAGGAGACCGTCCGCATCGTGGACGGCAAGACGGGCACTTCTCTCTTCTCTCCGTCTTTCAATTTCACCGCTGACCAAGACCGAAAAATCGCAATGTCTGTCATGACTGTCAACCAAACCACGAGCACTGTCCTGCCTGATCCAAGTACCACGCCGCCGCCGCTGTTGGATCTTGTGCTAATGAGTAGTGTTATACAATAAGCTTAGCTGAACTGCCGTCCCTATACACACAGAGACACCTCTCCTTCCCGTCTCGTGGATTTGATGCCTTTTTATCGATGATGGCCTCCCGGGATACTGTCATTGGTACGCACACAGTCGGTGACTTCCGTCTCAGACCCGATCCGCCCGCTCGCCCGCCGCGGCTTATCCCGCGCACGTTGGGCATCATCTTGAATTGATATTGGACCCCTAGAGCCCTCCCTAGCCTACCTCTGATGCATATTATGTAGGGGAGAGGGTAGCGCACTCGCTGCTCTCTCTTTTCTTATTCACCCCGTCCCATGCCTTCCTCTTGAATTTGATTTCACTTTTTTTTTCGTAGTCGCCCCTTTTGGTCACTGGTGAACCCTTGGTTTGGCTACTTATCCTTGTATTTCGTTATTTTTTGGTTTGTTTGTTTGTTTTATAGCCCTGTCTTTGCCTCTTTTTCAGTCTACGTCCACTTCTGCCTGCCCGCCTTATGGGGTCTATCGTCTTGTCTACTTTGCTCTCTCTCTCTCTCATTGGTGCGCTTTGCTTTTCTGGCCCCCTCCTTTTGGTTCCAAACCCTCCCAATTCTTGTTCTTCCACACTTCATCCCCCGCTTCCTCTCACACCAACCCCCTTGAGTGCTATTCAGCTGCTTTATGCTAAAGCGTACGTCCACTTAGTCTGTGCATTTATACATGGGTCGACCAGAGCTCCGTTTTCTACGTATGTGGGGAACTTTTTATACAGAAGAGACAACTCTGCATACACCAAGACACGCATATATTCAGGTTGTATGCTGTATGCCCATTATTGTCGTCTCAAGTATAACTGTACTGTTGATCTTGTCACCTGTCTACCAACCGGTTTTGGTGTAATTTTCTATTTTCACTTAACTTTCGCAAAGTAGTGCCTGTATGTGTGTGTATTCTCTGTAAAAAGGAGTCGGTAAATTTGAACACGTCCCTCCCGTGCAGAATCATGTCCCTATATCCATTTTCATGATTATATGTAAACGAGTATAAAGAGGTGTGCAGCTTTGCCCGTAAGATTTAAGACCAGCCGGTCGAGTAAACGTTAATATTCCCATTCTTAACTTGAAAAGTCTATTTAGCAACATGCGTTTTGGCCAATTCATCATCGGGCCGGTACAACTGCACGGAGAATGAGGCATTCAGTTATGTACAATGCTTGTAGGAGATTGGGGGTGTTTAGTCATCCTTTCGTTCCCTAGTTTCGTGTATGTCAGAATCGGTGTGCGGAGTGCAGGAGAAAGGACGTTTTCATGGTAGGCTGTCTGAGGTCTGTATGTCAGATGCACGGCATCCGATTGAGTGTCCTTTGCGGCTTCGGGCGGCTTTCGATTCGCGTCTGTAGTCGCCCAGGGAAGACCAACCGCATTTAACAAGGTCTTTGGAGATCAGAGAGCTGGTTTCGCTCAACGAATCACCACTGCTCGGCTGTGGCTAGCATCTGTTGGTGTATGCCTTTGGGGAAGTTGGTTTGTGTCCGGTAGGCAACCTGAAAGGCTTCGTTAGGATCGACTCAGGGATTCGTATCGACAAGGTGTGCGAGATTAGCACTCGAGATTGATCTAGTTTCACCTTTACTTAGCCAGGCTGGTATGTGTTGACATACCCTTTTTAGGAGGCGCCTCGTTATTCAGCCAATGCATCCTGCTCCACATGAACAGGTGACAGAGTAAATGCACATCGACGTTGCCTTCAACGGGAGTTGATCTTTACCCCCCCAATTGTAGGAGCGGAGAGTTTGTGAAGAAAACGCGTATGTTCGCCGCGAGAAAAACGCTTGTGATCGTTGTCTCTAGACATCGTTGGCTTGTGGCATCACCCAAGAAAGGCAGTCTTATGAACACGTCTTATTTTTCTGCAGTTAGAATAGCAGGCTTTTTGGTGCGTTCGCTAATATGTCTGAAAATGAACCTTTTTAGGTATCCCTTTTCGAGAAGCGCGTTCTATAGCTGCTAGACGTCTGCTTCGACAGCTTCATGAGAGCAGCTTTCCGAAGAGTATATAGGCGTGCAAGGGTCCTTCAACGTAGATTCTGTTGTACCAAAAAGAATGCTGCCCCAAATGCCTTCATTATTACCAGCGTTTCGCCAAAGTCGAGTTTCAATTCTTGTACCACATCGAACAGTCCATGCACTGTTCAGTGTTCGACCATCGATTTGGATGAAGTCCACCAACTGCAACAACATGTTGGTAAAGGTGACAGCCTCAGGGGTTAGCTTTAAAGTGATAGAGGACGTAGTAAGCGGCTCCGCACTCTTAACTTTCACCCGGAGTCTCGAAGACTAAACAGGTTTCGGCGTAGGCTGCTTTCTCCAATGCAAGCCGAAAACACCGCCTACCTTAGTTTTAAGTGACAATAGCCTTTTGCGCTCGTACTACTGTACTATCTACCCAAAGCTCACCCTTAGTAGGTGTGAAGAAAGTTCCAAGAAGGCTGAGACTGATACGGTTACTAGTGTTTCTACTGCTACTGACTATCAATGTCGCTAGGTCTTAGTAGTACTGGTACTATTTCTGACGTTAACATTTGAAAGAGGTAACGTTGAGTTGAAAATCAACGCTGGAGCTCATACCTACTTTGGGTAATTCGCGTTTACGTTATTTCGATTAAATAGAGGTTTGAGGCTCTGAGAACATCAGGGCTTGCCATGTTTTTCGCCCTCTCAACTAAGAGTTGGATTACGAGGACTAAGATAATGCTGCTGTAAGTAATGGCCTATGCTAAAGTACTAATTCTAGTAACCACAGTTACTGAAACTAGTATCTGGTATATTATGATATGGCCTGTAGGAGGCCTGAAGCCTGTGTGCACTCCCAATGCAATTTCTCATCTCCATGTGGTGATTTTGTAGGACACTTGTGATTTCCTGCGAGCATGCAGTCCCATTGTGGGGGGTTACAGATCAGCAGATACAGGCAGATTACGCTGGACTACACGACAGGTTCGAGGTTCTCACGATCGATGCACTGTTAAGGGATGAGCGAACGACTTAAAGCCAAAATCGAAAGAGTCATTCGGCTTGATGATTAGACCCGATACGGATTGGCTAATAGAAGCGAAGAGGTGAGTTCCAGGAAGCAGTCGCGAGTAGGGAAGCACGATGGCTAGAACATTATTAGTTCTGCGTTTCGGATTCTCACTGGGATTCATTATCAGAGGAAAGGTCAGCTTAGGGCCGTGGATTGTCCTGGCGTTGCAATATTTATCGAATGCAGTGGCTAGGCCACTAAATGGCTAGCACAATTGACAGCTCCCAACTGCATCGAGGATAGTAGGAGTGGTTTGGCAGATTTCCATGAGTCAATTGAACTAACTGAAAAACTCGGCCGCCTCGGTTGGATTCGAATCTACGCCAGCAAGGGTAGGCTTCAGTACAGCCAACGCTCCCAAAAAGTGGGCTAGGAGGCCCCACCGGCAGCCGTGAATTTAAGCAAACTTGGGCCGATTTACCCGCCCAGCCTACAGCAACGTGTGGGATCCACCAATTTTGATACAGTAGGCTGCCTGCCTAAGCAGGATTGCTCGAGCAGTTAATCTAGAATCCACCAGATGACTACTAGGCACACCTAGTAATGAGAAGCGGTTTGGCAGATAGTTGCACGCGGTGCGATGATAGTCTGAGTTGTCAAGTTTCGCAGTTGCTATGCTCCCGCGTGCCTCTCAAAAGTATCAGTTTCCGCGTGCATCGCAGGTGGTCTCACGTGGTTCGATAATTTTCCGCGGGCGAGTAGCCAGAGTCTCGTCCTTCGTGTGGATTTAGCGACGGGATCCAGCCACGCAGTCAAGTTTAATGAAGGACAAATTCTCACGCGAGGCGACAACTGCGGGAGCTGGCAACATGTGGAGTTATGAGTTGCAGGTCCTCAATTAACAAACGTTCCGTACTCGATGCAGAGACTTAACGCGCGGCTGACCACTGCTGCTGGTGTCAGTGTCAGTATACCCACATAGAACTCCGGCGGTTAGCAACTCACCTGCAGTCAACCGTCTGCGATGAACGCGGGAACTGCTAGCTTTTAGAGTCACGCGGGCGCATAGCAACTGTGCAACGCTTGGCCAGTCGGACTATGATGACACCTTGTGCAACTATCTGTCCAATCCCTCCTCATAATTAAGTGCGCCTGGTAGTCACTCGGTCCATTGTAGATTGATTGTTTAGGAAACTCTGATTGGACAGTCAGCTAACTGTATCAGAATTGGTGGATTCCATATATTGCAGTAGGCTGGGCGGATAAATCGGCTCCCGGTGCGATCTCGTAGCTCACTTGTTGGGAGCGTTGACTATACTAAAGCCTTCCCTTGCGGGCGTAAGTTTGAATCCCATCGAAGCCTAGCCACTACATCCTATAAATCGCTCGTGAGAACTTCGAATCTGTCTTGTAGTCCGGCGTAATCTGTCTTGATCTTCTGATCTGCAATCCCGTACACAGACCACACGCTCGCAGGAAAACTCGGGTGTTTTACACAACCGACATGAGAAATTTGTTAAAGTCATATTCCCATCTGCTACGCTTATTGCTTATTAATCAGCTACCGACACAAATTAAGGAATTATTAAGTTTCCACTTCTAGCTAATTATGGAGAAGTTAGCTCCCTATGAGACAGGAGATTTTTGATAAATTCTAAGCTAGAGCTAGATGGGAGTCTGGATCACGCCCTCGCTTAAACCCTCCCTGCATTGCACAAAGGTAGCCAAGTCCGCGATGTCTATCCTATACCTCGTCAAACGAGCTTTTTCTACCTTCAATGAAGAGTGCTTCACAAAAGTCTTCGGAACCTTCGTACGACCGCACCTAGAATCCGCTATCCAAGCCTGGAGACCCTGGGCCAGGAAAGACATCAACATCCTGGAAAAGGTACAACGGCGCGCAACCAAACTTGCTATGGGGCAGGGCGCTCAGCCTTATGAAACACGGCTGTCGAATCTCAACCTCTTCCCTTTGCGCTACAGGCAGCTTCGGGGGGACCTGATACTAGCATTCCGCGTCGTACGTCTTCAAGACTGCTGTGTTATATCAGGGGATTTTTTCAAATTAGCAACGACCACGAATCTGAGGGGTCATCCCCTCAAATTAAAAGTGACAGGGGCCAGGCTGGACGCTCGGAAACACTTCTTTTCAAAAAGGGTGGTCGGAGCGTGGAATGCGCTTCCTCAGGACGTTGTTATGTCGGAATCGCTAGAGGGTTTTAAGCGAAAACTGGATCGATATAGCAGTGCATGATGGATCGTAACAGACAATTTGCAATAATAATAATACTACTTCCAATTTTTCAGTAGTATTAGTTTTGATATCCATTCACGCTTGCTATTTATAACGCCCTCCCACGCATAGCCTCATGCGAAGGTCTCCGCGGTCTACCGTACTTGGCTATCTGCGTACCGTGATTACCCGCTGGCGATCTTATCAGCCAGACCTGACGGCCTAAACATTCACCCTTGGTTCGACCCAAAGCGGACTGTCGACGATCTGGACGGATGCCTCTGTTTTTCCAGTTCCGTTGGCGGACTCTGCAATCAGCAAGGAAGAATCAGGACGTAGCTTCCACACGGTGATGATCCTGGGAATCCTTGTAATGCCCCCCCCCCAGTGGGAACCCCTTTTTTCTCCTAAATCCCACGCATTACCCCCACAAGGGCGACAGTTTTTCTCCTAAAAATCCCTGAGGAGTTTTTTCACTGTCTGCTCCTATTTTCATCCTATGACACAGGACAACTGGCCTCGCCAACAGTCTAAGCAACAAATTTTTTGCTACCACTGCACATATGTACAAATAGGGCACTCAAAGGAATTTTTCCTACATACCCTCAATATACTGATACTGATACTAGATACTGCGGACAGTTAAAGTTAGCCTGAAAAACGGCAAATGGCTCTAGGTTGCGAATTACAGGCAAGGTAGAACTAGAGCCATTATTAAATAAACATTTTTTATCCCTTCAGTTTATTTTTTGCCCAATATAGGTTGTGACTGCATACTTTTTTCAGATTTCCATCGTGCACGTACAGGCCGTATCATAGTACACTAGTTACTGGTCTTAGTAAGTATTATTACAAGAATTAGTACTCCTAGCGTTAGCATATTACTTTTAGCAGCAGCATCCTAGTCCTCGTAGTCTAAATTTAGGAGAAACTGACACGGTTTTTGGTGAATAGAGGAAAAAAGGCGGAAACTATGTCGGGCACTGAGGTGCACAGAGCCTCAAGCATACATTTAATGTGAATAGAATAAACCCAGCCTCACACTCCTTGCTGAGACCGAGGGAACCTGAGCTCAGCGCTGACTTTAATCGGCGTCATTTCTAGCCAATCATTAGCGTCACTAATAATACTAGTACTACTATCACTCAGCTAAACTTTTTAAGAAAGAAAGAAGAAAGAAACAGTAAACAGTAGTGTAAATGTTATTATGGGTAGTAGCAATATTAGACTCGGTTTACTTGAGTCTTTCTGGATACCTACAGAAGGTGAGTGAGCGTAGGTGGTACAGTAGTACCAGCGCAAAAGGCTTCTGTCATTTAAGGCCAAGTTAGGCCGTGTTTTCTGGCCGGCACTGGAAAAAGCGGCTTATGTCTGATTCCTGCTCGGCCATCCCGACTCTGTCTTGTCAGATACTCATCTGGTACTGCTCTCTGACTGTGTCTCTGATGACGTATCCGTGACTGATCTCGAAACGTCAGGCGAATAAAAGTATTGTCCCAGCGATCGAGTCGTCTTCTTCTCTGTCTTATCACCGGTTCAAGCGAAATGAGGGTTCAGAGTGTGGTAGATGGCTTCGCGTCTACTTTCGCTATATCTGATTACATCACCATCCCTGCTCTTTGAGCATATGGTGTTCGTCATGGAAATCAATAACCAAACTAGCATCACACCGGGGCAATCCACTACCCTTATCTCGCTTTGTCTCTGAGGATGGATTTGCGTAAGAACCCAAAACCACAGGTTAATAATTTTCTGTTCCAGCGATCTTGTCTACTACTTCGCAGACCGTAGACTGGTATCTTAGGCGAGGCAAAACATGAAAACCAATTGTAGGCGCCCCTCAATAATCTGAGATTTCAAAGCATCATCAATTCTGCCGCTCTAAAGCCATTGACCGCAATGTGGATCAGAATCCTGACCCCATTAAAGGAAGGAGGGGTCCTATCGTGGGAGGGTAAGTGAGTTAAACCGTGCAACTGCGATCTTCAGACCATGGTTACTTAGTGCAGAAGGGAAGTCGTTAAGGGCCAGAGTAGTAGGAAGAATGTATTGCGTACACAAGGGAGAGGAGGATGGATGAGAGTAGATTGACTTGGATAGCTCACGACCAGCAGGAGGGCCAGCCTCGATCCAAGTGCAGTTTTCAGCAGCAGCAGCAACGAGAACGGGCATTGTCTGGTTGCCTCAAAAGTTATTGGCCGGAAAGACTGCATCGACCACGGCATGCATGCGTCCTATTCGCCACTGAGAGAGGCTAGCCTTTGAGGGACTTGATTGGCTGTTGCCGAGGTCGCCTAAGTGCAGAAGTACTCGTTAGCGGCAGCGAGGCTTCGGACATGCTCGCCTATGTGGAGTGAGTCACCACAGTTCTAACCATCAAAACCCATAGGAGTGGCCAAGGCGCGATTCCACAGTCTTCACAAAAATCTACGTTACTTAGGTGCCTCCTCGGGCCAACGGTCTTGTTCAGAGACCCACGCACTTACAGGAGTTGATGAGGACCGTACGGAGCTCCTGCAATACTGTCTCGGGAAATCCTGACCTTCGTCTTTTTAAGTTCCTTATAAAGTAATCAGTATATTTAAGGTTTGTGGACATCGATCGAAATTGTTAGTGCATATTTGGGCTGAAACCCGTCAGCCGCTGCGTAATATGCATTTGCTGCCAACGGACAGACTGTAGTGGTACATGATAATATTCTAACTTACCATACTAACAGCCTAGGTACTAGATAAAAGGCCTAGACACGTGTTTCGCCGGCATTCTGTCGCTGCTTGACGCAGCTACGAGGGGTCCGGCGCATCAGTGGGTCCCCAGCTTTCCCTGTTTGCTTTCTAGTTGATTTAAACCGCGAACAGAAATAAATTTCTAAGGAAATTAAAAAAGCTGAAAGTTCAAAACCAGTATATCACCCATAAAGCAAACAGGGAATGCTGGGGGACCTACTGATGCGTCGGGCTCCTCGCAGTTGTGTCGAGCAGTGGTGGAATACCGGCAAAACACGTGTCTGAGCCTTTCAGCTAGTACCTGGGCTGTTAATATGGTAACTGACAACGTCAGTATTCTCATTGTGGTTGGAACCATGGATAAGTAAATCAAGGACATGCATAAGGATACGCCGATATTCGGGCTCGTTGCTGAGGCGGTCCCAAAGAGGACGGATGATTGGACATACAGGCCCAAATTTTGGTTGCACTTAGCCCTCGACACCTCTACTGCCAATTACCAGATTAAGAATGACTTGTATCCAATACAGTTTAATTAACTTATCTCCGATCTACAAGAAAAGTTGGAGGGCAACTTCTGGTCCTGGGCAGGGAAGAGGATTTGTCGAGCACCGGATTGTTTTTTTTTTATTATCCTGAGCTTCCGAACTCTTACTGGATTCCATAGTCAGAAATAAAAAAACAGCAACAAAAGAGCGGCTAGTTATAGTGTGTGCTGTTTCTAATCTCTGACGATGGACTCCTGTACGCGAACGTTCTCCTTCACTTTTGGTCCTCTGTATCCTTGTCCGCGATCAACTCGACACACATCCAGCAACCACATACAGGAAGTCACAATCAGCTGTCGCCTCCGACGAGGTCCACCGCGGGCTTTAGCAAGCTGAATGCAAGCACATGGATTTACGCATGAATTAACTTTACATAGTAGTAGACTTGCGTTGCATCTGCCGCACTCTCTATTGCGCACTTGCTCGACCCCGGTGTCAAGACTAATTCAAGAAGACTTGAGACGAGAGCGGGGCCAGGTAGCTGGTGTGGTGTGGGTCAGGCCACCACGGCCTCCACATGTTTGGATTTTTATTGGAGAGCAACCCAAGCAACGTCTGCCGTACCCCTATCTGGTTCCGGTGTTAGTTCAACACATCGAGCACACAGCTCGTTTAGGAGGCACACTCAGCAACCAACGACATTTCGGCTGTAGTTCTCGACGATATCCACCACGAACTTTAGCAAGCTGAAGCAACGCGGTGACTCCCGCTGGATTATAGTGAAAGTATTCTCGCGGAGAATCTACCCCCTACTCTCTCACTACTCCCACACAAGGACCCCGTGTCAAAACAAAATTCAAGAAGGCCAGAGATGGGGAAGGGCGCAGGCGGCCGGCGCGACCACTCCACATGAGACACACACTAGACTGCCTGCGGTGTTCAAGTTATCCCGTCAGTTGGCTTGTAGCGCACCGCGATAGCTTCAAGCGTATCACATTGTTTATAGTGAGGAAAGAAATGCGCTGAGGGTTGACCTTACTCTCTCTCTCTCTCCCACGGCAGCAACAGGCCACCGCCTAGTTGATCGATCGCCTGAGGTGGGGTGGGCGCAGTGTTTTCAGCGGATACACTTAGCAATCACTGACTGCAACATGAACGCACCTATATGTGCGCACTAGACCAACGAGCGGAAGCTCGTTACATTGCACGGAGTAGATCCAGTGCCTCTAAGGAAATCTTAGAGTCAACCTGTATTTGCTTGGAGGACTCAATTCGACCCAAGGAACGACTCAAACAAACTCAGCTCATGACTATATGCCCTGTGGATCTCGAAAGATTATTTGCCCACAGGCCTCACTTTACGCCTGGCTAAGGGCTGATGGGACCGGAATATGCCACTCTCTTTCCAGTAATTTCATTAGAGGTGCAGTTGGAGCATATACACCGGAAAAATCGGCCAACAATTACGGAAGCAGATGAAGGTATATCAGTTGACCGTTCGGAGACAATGAATTGGATGGGATATATCTTCAACTTTTACGTTGTAACTACGGGACAGGGTGATGATTAAAAGTCAAGACTGGTACAAGGGACTTAGCGTCAACCGACCTGTTACTCAATCGTTATATAAATTTGTTAGCATCCTCTCTAGATTTTTAAATCAGCGTGAAAGGAGAGAAAGTAAGCCAAGCGTGTGACCTCCGGGACTACGAATTATCGCCACCGACCAAGCAAAAGGCGCATGCGACACACACGCTATATATAAAATCGTTTACACAGAACTCACAAACTTCTGAAATTGTGCAGTCAAATCTGCTACTCGAAAATTCAGAACACAAATACACCTCTCCGAATGAGCGTATTTCATTTTTTGTTTGCTTATTATCAGCCACGTTCGACTTTTAGATGGCCCGTCTTGCATTGCCTATATTCTTCTTAGTCGACATCTTGTTGGTAAACGGAGAGAGACAGATCTAAATTTCTCGCATTTTACTTCTGGAATTCCTCAACTTACGTCATGCCGAACGGATTATATTTGATTTACTTAATCCCGTGGTACATCAAGAACTTTGAACGTACATTTGACTTATTTTAAATTGACCAGCAGGTAGTTACTGCCTTCCTGAATTAGTTCAGCCTTAGCTGCTGACTACTTCGTTTATAATTTAATATGCCATAAGTAGGTAAGCTTAAAATAAAAGCCCTCAAAGGCTTTAGAAACGAAAACTTCCTGAAAGCACTGGCCACGAAATTATTTGTTCATGTACCAAACTGGAAAGCCAAATGACAGAGACTAGGTGGTTTCAGTGCAAAATCTTAAAAGCACCACATCACCTTCAGCCTCTATAGCCAAAATGGACCCTGTAAATAGTGAAAACGGCATAAAATTCGCGGTTTAGACCAGTGAGCATATTCTCTTCAAGTAAACAAAACGTGTTTTCAGTATATTTTTTGAATTGCATCCAAGTTTGGTTGATGAGTGTAGCGGGCCAGGGATGTGGAGGTTGGCACACACCTAAAAAATAAGTGATCTGAGGATGGTTCTGCAGTGGAAGCTCTGAATTGGATCGATAAGCATCACCCAAGCATACAAATGTTAAGGCCGGAGTAAAAGGAAACGAGAATATATTGAGACGAATCTACTAGTAATTAAGCATACGTACAGAGTAAGAAAATATTAGGGGGATAGCGAATGGCGTTACGTGGATACAATTGTACAGAACTGTGATACGAACGGCGAAGACGATGGGAAGAGGGTCAGCGGCTGTGGGGGAAAAGGGCACCGGTTTCTTCACTGACACTCGCTCCTGTTTTATCCTCATATAGCTTAAAAATTTGCTCTTACTTGACTTCCGCATTTCCCATTGTTCGCATTTCCACGCCAGCATTTTCTGTCATTTGCGCTTTCTGCCAAAGCGATTTACACTACGCGTGTAGCGAGCCGGGAATGTCGTGGTTGACACACACCTAAAGGAGTAATTCACGCATATGATTCTCCAGAAGCAACGCCGAACGGAGTTGTTAATCACCACGACACGACAGGGCCCCTTGGGCCTTAAATATACAAATTATTATTATAATAAGTAGAAGAAGAACACGATAGTAAGAAATAAGGTCTGTTGATATAAAAAGGAATGGTAAACAATAAAGAGCGGGAAGGATACGATACGGGGGATTACCAAGGCTCTGTACAAATGACCCATCTGGAGTGGAGGGTGTTTTCTAATATCTGATCAGTTAGAGGTGGGGAATGCAGTGCTGTGGGCGACTGCAGGGGCGGGACGGGAGGGTTGACATTGAGTACAGATCTGTGATACGAACGGCGAAGACGACGGGAAGGGGGTCAGCGACTGTGAGGGAAAAGGGCACCGGTTTCTTCACTGACACTCGATCACATCATCTCCATACTGGGTCCACGCCAAAAGTGACGACCTTGGTGTCATAAACAATCATTTAGTTTCTTGGGTCGCTTCATGAGCTTCATTTATTTTTCCTGCGCAAATTACGTCGGTAGGAGTTGAGCTGTTATAGGAGAGGCTCGTGGCATGAAAAAATGATACTCGTCAGTATTCTCGACTGGAAAAACATGGGCTTCCCCACTTTGGCTGCAGTTTTAAGATTTAATTACTGTTTTGCCTGAACCAATTGTAGGACCCGTCCATTCTCCCTCCTCCCCTTTGATCTCTTAACATTTCCCCTCTCTCCCCTACTTACTGTTGATTGGTTGCTTAAACATTTGTTAACTCTAATCTCCCTTTGTATTATTGTCCAATGGGTAACCTAACTCATTAAATCCAAGGATTTTTAAAAGTAACTCCCTCTTACGCAAACTTAGCCCAAGTTGCGGCCTCCAAAGTCTTACAATAATAAAGTAGTGGTCGTTCTTCATAATAGGGCATACTGTGATTTATGAAGGAAGATAAAGTTTTATAGAAATACCAGCTTTTGAGCAAAGTGGAAAATTCCGAAAAAATTGGAACTCAGGCGTACTAGGTAAACTTAAGTTTTACATGTAGAGAAGGTCTGTTCATGCAAAACCACCAAGCGAATGAAGCAGCGCAAGAAAAATTAAGTTCGAAAAGGATCCTTTTGTAAAATTTTAGGATATATATGCTTCCATATTACGTGCAATTAAATGTATAGCTGTTACCGAACAGCCCAAATTTCGAGTATGTATTAGAACACGTTTTCACGAGAACTGTCAGTTTTTTTTTTCGTTAACGCATTGCTTGATTTGCAATTGACTAAAGCAACTACAGTTTCGCTTGATTTGGCCCATTGGCAGATCACAGGAGTAATATATTTCTTAAGCTCCCATGCGGACATGCCGGTCAGTGATAAATAAACTTAAATGAAATTGTCAGGTGCAATTTTAAACGTACCATTTTTTGTACACGAAGAGTTATTGTCTTCCGCCATATTTTTATACAATTATTTTGATATTTATATTACGACGACGTTCAGATCTTCCTTGAAATTCTAATTAAAACTTTACAGTTTTCACTGGCTTTAGTCAATTGACCCTAAATAATGAGCATATTCAACGTGCTTACCAAAACCGCCAAGTAACAGCCTTCAGTATCAGCATTTTGAGAGTATGTAGGAAAAATTCCTTTCAGTGCCCCATTTGTACATGTGTGCAGTGGTAACAGAAAATGTGTTTCTCAGACTGTTGGCGAGGCCAGTTGTCCTGTGTCATAGGATGAAAATAGGAGCAGGCAGTGAAGAAACTCCTCAGGGATTTTTAGGAGTAAAACTGTCGCTCTTGTGGGGGTAATGCGTGGGATTTAGGAGAAAAAAAGGGTTCCAACGAGGGGGGGGGGCATTGCAAGGATTCCCAGGATCATCACCGGGCGTAAGCCACGTCCTGATTCTTCCTTGCTGACTGCAGAGTCCGCCACGGAACTGGAAAAACAGAGGCATCCGTCCAGATCATCGACAGTCCGCTTTGGGTCGAGCCTTATCAGTTTATTACTCAGTGTTATGGCACAAAACTTGGCAGATTTGCAAAATAGAATTTTTGAAACTTATTTGGCTTTTCGTTTCCAAAAAGTTATGCGAAATCCCATAATTGCACCAACCTCCATTAAATGAAGGCACAACAAAGTTGTTTGTTCTCTGGAGATATATGATTAAAAAGTTTCCGTTTTTTATTAATGTTTTTTTATAGTATAACACGCAACAACAAGGAGTTTTTCCCGTGGCGTTTAATAGCGTAGTAAATTCCTTGGATACCAACAAACCTTGGATTTGGTCTCCATTCCGCCCTTATTGCCCCCAGTATACTGATCTGTACCGAACTCTTTTCTAGTAAACAGCATTTTGCGCTCAGGGAGCAAAATAAACAACCACAAAAGTGGGTTAAATCGCCCACTCAAATTTTGCTCTTCACATTTCATCAGATATGCAATCTACTGTATTTGCTTGATGATGATATAATAGAAAACGTTCATTCGCCTACCGTGACTTCCTGAATGCTTACATGGGTATTATTGGTGAACTTAAACAATCCAAGCATCTCGTGGTTGTGCCAATTTACACGTGTTTAGGGACTTCTTCCCATCCCTGCATCTGATTTGATTTTTTTATGGTGAAGTGATTTTCAGTAGATCTGAGAGTCAGAGCATACTTATTTCGGTAAAAGTTAAATTTAGGGTCCACAACAGCGTGAGAACCCCATTATTATGTAATACGGGACAGGTGGTAACAAGGGTTAACTGGATGGGGCATATCAGGAGAAAGGAAAAAAATAAGCTTAAAAGTAGAGCGAATGGGAAAAATTATGCAAATGACCAAATATTGGAGCGTGACAATTAAAATGAGAAATATAACCAGTAGAAAAAAGACAGTACCCAAATGGACATAACGTTTGACTCTATATCTTTTCTAGATAATGGATATAGAGAGGTTATAGAGTTAACATAGAGCCGATGATTGTGTCCACCTGGGCACTATTGGGCCATTTTACTTATCTGCGTAAATATTCGGCTATTTAAATTAGCTGCAATGGACCCTAAATTAAACTTTCAACCTGAAAATTTGTTTTTATACGAACATACTTTAGTAAGGATGACTTGTATGACAGCCTTAATAGGACACGTGAATATGAAACGCTCCATTTACTTAAAATAAGTAGCCTCGCGATAAATTTCAGGAAGGGTAAATATTCCCGTGTCCCAAACCCACCAATAATCATAGCGTAAAAGTTTACTGTGACCTTAATCTAAACCCTAGTTCTACCCTAAACCTGAAACCCACAGTTAACATGGACCCAAACTTTAACGCTTAACAGGATCCTCACCCTAACCCCTAAACCCGATCTCGAACCCAATCCTTAACTTAACCCCAAGGCTCACCTTAATTCTAGATATAATTTCCTCGTAATTGGGCGCATACAGGTGAATAGTTTCTGCTCCCGTATTCTGTTTAGGCACCATACAAGCCTTCCATGCCTCCATTCTTTTTTATCGAGGATATACCCGAGATTATATCTTAAGCGAGTATGAACGATCAATAATGTGATCCCAGGTAAGAAACAGTTAAGATAAGCTGGGCAAAATAGCCGTGATATAACGAAATCAACTGCCTAGGCCGACCAATGTAGAACAAAAGCAGTGGGTCAAATATCAGCTGTTGATACCGTAACTCACACCAGCTGAAGTGTTCCACGTAACAGTTTGTACACTACCATAAACAAGTAGAGCTAAATTCAAGTTAAGGCAATGCGTGACAGGTAGAATAAGAATAAAAGTTGTGTAGAAATAACACAGATAGAAAAAATTTGGATAAATGAAGGTACGTTAAACGGCTACCACATATCCCCTGTCAACGATCCCTTAATGGAGCATGTACAAGATTCTCGAAAGACAGGTGTCACATCATCTGCGTCAGACACGCTATAAGTGCACGCGGGTGTTCCGAGTAAAGTATAATTCGTGCCAGGAGGAAGAGGAGGAGGGAGGGTAGTAATGACAAGTATGGCAATTGAGAGCGGCGTAAAATTTGTGATAATTCACAGCTTCCGTACACATCCCCTAGGCAACCGCAGGAACTTTTGCACGATATTGCCCTGGGAGGCGGGTGAGAGAGAGAGAGAGAGCGCGCATGAACTTTTCCAAAAAATAGCTAAAAGGTCCTAAAAGCCATAGACTCGAAGCTGTATTAGTAAGAAGACCCGGAACCGAGAACCAGATAGCGCTGGCTCCGCCTTGATGGTACCTTATGTTAACTCAAGCCAATACGCTATCCAGGTGAGCGAAGTCGGCGTTTATCGACTGAGGGATCAACACGTGTGTGTAAAACATCCGTAATGTGCTGCGTCGTTAATGTCTCGGGATACGCGGGTCTGCGTGAGTCCTCAACCTCCGCAACAAATGCAGATGGTGCGAAAGATCTCGGTCACCACCGACTCGAAAAGGCGGTAAAATCCTACTTTGTGTCCCCGATCAGCATGCGAAAGCCCCATCCTTTTGTCATACGCGACCGGATGTAATAATAAGTATCCAGTCTGGACACTACAAAGGGAAGGGAATATAAATAAAAAATAAAGTTTATAAAAGAAGAGAAAGTAATAAATATTTAAATAACCTATTTTTTGTCAAAAAAAGTGCGCCATAATTAAAATGTGCAACTGTGCCAACATTGGGAAATAACTAAATTCAAAAATAACTAACTAAAACTAAAAGCAACCAGCTAAAAAAACGTAAACTAAAGTAAGCTAAACTCACTTTACTAAAAAAATAACCTTACACTAAAATGAAGATAGTAAACATAATAATAAACAGAAAAATAAAATTATGTATAAATAGGTTAAATAAACAAAATAAAATAAAATAATATGAAGCTGTTGCGCATGTTACTTGAAAGGGTATGCGGCGCGAAGCGCCGCGAAATATACTTATCTAACTCTAGAAGAGAAGGTGGACTTCAGGTTAGTTGAAGTAGACGACTTCCGAACCACCATTTTTTTCGGAACATCGAGAAACCCAATAAAATATAAGTTAGGAAAGGATTTTTCAAATTTTTCACAATCAATAAACGATAGGCAAGTGAGAAATGTGAGTAAATTTCTGTGTTTATTTATAGTGCATCATTTTTTTGCAAACACAGTTAATTATTTGAACAAGTTCTGGTACCCAAAGTAGGATTCCACCGAAAAGGCCACTGATACACTGAGGGTGAACATAAACTAATGCACTCTTTTTCTCGTTGCAGTTCTACGCTTTCGTAGGATGGACCTTGTGGTGATTTTTTTAAATGCGTGATCTGAGACGCTTTGTTTGGCTTAAGCCTAGTAGTAGCATAGAACCGGCGCCTGATTTCATATGAATTGCCAGCACAGGGCCTGTTTTGATGTCACTTTCGGTGTTTTTCATTTCATCAACCGAGTCCAAGTATAGGGTAAGCCGGGTGCATAAGTGTGTGCCGGCAGATCAATTGCTGTTAAGTGCTCTTGGATACATGTGCTTATGTCAACTTTTTTTGTAGAGCTGCAATGCGCAATCGGTCTATTTGAGGTGAAGAGACAATGGGCTTGGACTTAGAATTTACTTCTTTCGAAACAGATGACTGCCCAGTATTTTACGGTCAAGTGTATCCATTGGGTCGCGGTGGATTAGTGACAAGCCCCTGCAACCTTGCCTCGAAATGTCTGATGAATGAGCATACGCATCGAAAATCGTACCAGCAAAATATTCTACACTCGATATGAAATCCGTCTAAAGATCAGATTCCTAAAAGGGTAAGGCTTTGATTGACACAATCATGGTGTACAAATGGGAGACGTAGCTCCCATTATCAGGTTTCCTTTGCCCATATGTGTATGGCGGATCACACAGGTGCCCCATTTTTCGTTATGGACTCTGTGATTTCGTCTTAAACGGACGGCTGTGCAATCCTTTGCGAACACAGCCAGTCAAATGCACCCCCATTAATTACCAAGTGATGGATTGAAGTCGTATGGATCGTCTATACGATGGTGTTGGAACATTCAAGTTAATATGTGGGATGGCAGTGTGAGAAGTGAACTAGAGTGTGGCAAAAACCCAGTGGTCAATGGCTACAGAAAGAGGTTTTGACTGTCGACGACTCATAGAACGGCCAGAATCGTTTGTATGTGCGTCGCTTTGACATGGTGCTTGCTGGTAGCTGCTTCGGATCCAGACTACACAGAGAGAAATACGCCTTATTTTGAAAGTAGCATCCAAAATGTTCAGCAAAAATGGCTCCATTCACTGAGACTAGAGAATAAATTAACAAACCATGCTTGAATCTAAAGGTTTACACAAAATTTCCATCCGTCATGAAGACAGTTCCTACAGCGGTTTCTGTAGTTTAGCCTCTTTACATGTGATATAGGGCAGAAGAAATGGCAAAACTGAGCTTTGATCTGCCGATGCACGGAAAGGAATATGTTGGCAACCTCAATACGTGGGACGGGCGGACTTCGCAAATGTAAGATATAGCCCTCATGCTCAGGCTCCATTTGCCCATTCGTGTATGGCGGATCATATACGCGCCCTATATTTCGTCATTTACTCTGCAATTTCGTCTTAAACGGACGGCTGCACGGTCCCTTGGGAACGGAGCCGGTCAACTGCACTCACATCAGTTGCCAAATTACAGGTTTTAGGGTGGAATCCTCGTTTAGGTTCCAGAAATATTTTCAATAACCCAATGTTTTCAAAACAAATAGCGCGCTTTAAACACATGACTTTACTTATATTTCTCACTTGCTTACATTTGATTGGGTGTGACAAATTTAGACATTTTTTTCTTCCTTTTACGTCATAGTTTCTTTTGGGCTTCCTGATATTCCTGGGAAAATGTTTGCGGTTATTAGGTTGTCTAATTCAAATTACCTGAGATCCGACTTACAGTTCTGGAGTTAGATTAGTATAAAGCCCGGCGCGAAGCGCCGCGCACAACTTCAATTTACAGGCGCAACAACTTTATGTCAGTATATTTCATTGAAAAGTCGTGTTGGCAAACAGCTGTTTTCGGTCATTCACTTCAGGCCGTTACAGTGACATGGAAAAATAGGCGACTAAAGCAGGCAGTTCGGTACAGTGCTAATATAGTTCTAGAGGTGGGAGGAGGGGGGTAATTAGTCATCTCGTGGTTCCCTCGTCTCCTGCGAGCCGGACTCAGCATGCCGAGGACGTTGGGTTGTTACGCGTGTGGAACGGGGGAAGGACGTTCCCACGATCTACGTCATACGCGCAGCGGGCTCTACGACTGTGAGCAGTATGGTTGCACTGCGTGTTCTCCGCGGCTGTGGGTAGTATGGTTTCGGGCTGCGTAGCTTCTGACGTCGTGAGTTCTGACGTAGTGGCTTCTGGCGGTGCGGGATCCTTGTATGCGGTCGGCCACGGGAGGGAGACGGCATGTACCAGCGTCTGTTGACAGCAGAGAGCGGGTTTTGCTAAACGAATTGCCACTGCCTCAGCTGTGGCCAGCACTCGTTTACGCAGGCCTTTAGAGTAGAGCGTGGGTGCCTGGTATATGACCTGAAAGGCCTCTCTCGCGTCAACTTGGTGA
The DNA here is from genome assembly GCA_036362985.1 of Ligula intestinalis. Lineage (NCBI taxonomy): Eukaryota > Metazoa > Platyhelminthes > Cestoda > Diphyllobothriidea > Diphyllobothriidae > Ligula > Ligula intestinalis. The sequence continues at coordinate 62,520,910 of JAYGXS010000003.1, forward strand.
TTTTTTTCGATCAGGTGTGCGAGGATTGAGCTTGAGATCGATCGATTTTCCCTTTTACCTAACCAGGCTGGTATGAGTTCGCGTATCCTCTTCTCCAGACGTCTCATTGTCCGGCCGATATATCCCGCCTCACAGGAGCAGGTGAATGAATAAATGCACATGGAAGTGGCCTGTAGCGGTAGTTTGTCTTTACCCTCCATCCGCAGAAGGGGAAAGTTTGTGAAGAATACGCGTAAGTTAGCCGCCGGGAAAGCACTCGTGACTGCTGTCCTTAGACGTCGTCTTACTAGTTCGCTTGCTGCGTCTCCTAGGAAGGGCAGTCTTATGAAAAAGGTCTTTCTTTTCTGCCGTTGCTACGGCAGGCTTTGCGACACGCTCCTTAATGTTACGAAGGATGAATCTTTCTGGATAACCATTTTCACAAAGTGTGTTCTGTAGCTGCTGCAGTTCTCTTTCAACTACTTCAGGAAAGCAGATGCGTCGTGTTCTGGCTGCCAATCCCTGGACTAAGTTTCTTTTAAGATGAAGGGCAAAAAACTGTTCTAATTAATGTATTGCCCCGTCCAGGTTTTCTTTCTGTATACCCGGCGTTGTATTGAACCGTCTTCTTTTCTGTGCAGGAGGACATCTAGGAACGCGAGTTCGTTGTTCACCTCCGTTTCCACAGTGAACTTTAGTGCTGCGTGGGCCGTATTGAACGTATGAACTACGCCATCTATATCGGTAGTCTGCTTCGTCAGGCAAAAAATATCATCCACGTAACGACCATAGAACTCAAAGTTGTTGATAGTGCCTTTGAGGTTCGTTTCCTCGACTTTGCCCATGAGTTCATTGAACTTATTTATATTTAAGTTCAGTATTTGTTTCATTATTATGTTTACGATTTTTATTTTAATTATAGATTAGCTTTTTAAGTCAAGTCAGTTTAGCTTACTTTAGTTTTAGTTTTTAGTTAGTTGAGTGCAGTTTTAGTTAGTTATTTTTGTAAATTTAGGCATTTCCCAATATTTGCATCATTGCATATCTTTATTATGACGCGCTTTCATGTTGACAAACATTAGGACCTTCAAATAATTATTCCTGTTTTTTTCTACTGAAGTAAACCTTATTTTATATTTATAATTCCTTTCCTTTGCATTGCCCAGACTGTATACTCCATATTTCGTCCGGTTCTGTAGTACAGAAGGATGGGACTTTCGCGTGCTGACCTGGGACGCAACCAAGGATTCAACCGGTTTTGTTCATGTGGAATATCTGCACAATGGTGTCGGAATGGGCAAGTTAATATGTTGGATGGCAATGTGAGAAGTGGACTAGACTGTGGCAGTAAAGCAGCAGTCATTGGCTCCAGAAAGAGGTTTTAACTGTTGACAACTCCTAGAACGGCCAGAATCGTTTTTATGTGCATTGCTTTGACATGGTGCCTGCTGGTAGCTGCTTCAGATCGAGACTAGACAGAGAAATAGGCCTTATTTTAAAAGAAGCGTCCAAATATTTCAGCAAAAAGAGCTCCATTCACTGAGCCTAAAGAACAAATTAACAAGCGATGAGAGAATCTAAAGGTTTACACAAAATTTGCATTCAATATGGAGACAGTTCCAGTATTTCAGTTTCTTTAGGCAGGATATAGGGCGCCAGAAATGGCAATACAGAAATTTGATCTGCCGATTTCAGCGTGAAGAGATGGGAAAAGTCGTCAAGAATTCACAGATTGCTCGGTTGTTGTGAGGTATCGTTGCATTAAAATATCAACTGTAAATAATAAGAAACGCTGGCAGTTGAAGGGAGCGTTCAGATGATACGCTTAAAAATCAGCAAGTCTTTTTAAAGCAAATCTGGAAATATAACCGGAAAACAATATAGAATCAGAGGGAGAATGCAGGCATCTATAAATCTCCAGAGTAGGTCTTAAGTTGTTTGATAGAAATATAAAAGACAGACGTAATAAAGGAATTTGGGAATTTAAGTGAAAAGGGTTCAAATATGACACGAGAATGAAAGATTAAATGCCAGAGTACCACAGAGGTGCCGGAGAGAGGAAACCTCGTTTAGCACAAGGTCTAAGGATTCGGGATTGGGAGAGGTTTGCACTCGGAAAATGCATTGGACTGATTTCTGATTAGTGGGAAAAAGACGAATTGCCAACGGTCATACTAAGAGGTGGTCCGGCCATTAATCGGGACCTTCACATGTGTCTGATTTTTAATGGAATGCCCAACAATCCCATCATCAGCACGTTATTAGTGTGGATTTAGAAAAGGTTAGGGGATAAGATCGAACTTTGAAGAGCCTTACAGCTATTGAGAAGGATGGTAAATTGTCGCCTGCTGGAATGGGCAAATTTAGTGCAGGAAGTAAAATGAAGAGATGTCGTGGTATACTATCGAAGGCCGAGGAGTAGTCAATGAGTGCACATGAGTAGGCACGGAAACCCCTATCTTAATCCTTAAGAGCAGAATTGACCACAAGAGCAACAGCATCTGCAACTGGTTCAGCAGACTGTAATAGTGCGGGAGAGCAGGCAATTGGAAGAAAAAGTAGATCAGATTTCGTCACGTTATTACTCTGCCAATGTCCGTCTGGATATTCGCGAACGTCTGGCTTCAATTTCATTTTTTACTGTACATAATTCATATTAATAAAGTTGAGATACAGTGCTCTTCCGCCCCCCTCTCCCCCCCGAAAGTACGTCAGAAGCCCAGAGGCGCACAAAATGGCAAAATGAGCCCATTTTGGTCTGCTCAACTCCAAGACGAAGTTCAAGTTAAGGCACGTTGGGAAGGTCGCTAGCACCTAATGCCAGAGCACAGTAGTCATAACTTTGGCGACATAAAATATCACATTTTGGCGAGGATTGGATCTATACTCCAATCAGAAAAAGGGAGACAAGGACTCCTGTAACATGGGAATTGTGTTAAATTGTATTTTATGGTTTGGTGTAAAGGTATCTGACAGCAGAACTTATAAAAATTATATTTACACCACCACATCGTTTAAACACGCAATTAAAAAAGGAGAATAGTAGCTGTAAAGGGGCAAAGAAATGAAAATTAATAATATTGATGAAGTGCTGCGAGCGAATTAAATCCGACTCTCGTGATGGCTACAACTGAAGGTATAATTATAGTCGACAGCGCTGATAGCCTACCTCCTAACCCTCAGCCTATGAATAATGCTTGATCATAACCCCCTAATCGTACTCCTAAGCCCTAATTCAAAGCCAAACCTTTATAGTAGCACTTGAGGAAAGCAGGACGAGGAATGAGCAGAAGAGGTGTTCAGTTAAGCCTACCCAAATGCTATAAATTGTTCATAGACCTAATGACTAGATGGAACCGTGGCGGTCCTGTGATCAGCCCCTGCGCTGACACCGTTTCCTCCCTGCCAAGGTCTGCACTGCCGTGCGCGACTCATTGTGTCTCCGCCTCCAAAGCCTTGCAGCCCTGTGTGCTCACAATCTTTCCCGGACGCTCTTATTCGATCTGCCGTGGATGTCGCCCACGTTGTCCACCAATCAATGTGACCCATTTCCTGATTGGCCCGGAAGACTTCCCGGATCCCGTAGCCTGTGCGCATAGGCCCACAGAACACACGCGCAAACGTCAACTGACTTTTTAAGTGTTAGCAGCAGGGCCTTCTACAGGGCCTTTTGTTAGCTTCTTTCCTACAATACACTGTCCAAGCTAATTGGTCTTATCTGATTTCTGAATTAGGTGGGCGGGTACCGTCTGAAGTCAACGACCACCCCTTTCGACATGAACATATATCCGATAGTTACCCACATCCTATTGGTAAAGGAAAGCTGTCAACGTAAGGGCTAAACAGAGAGGTGCTGTGACTGCAAATAGGATGGTGCGCTCTCTCACATTGCTAACAACCCAGAACCCGCTGGCAAATAATTTGCTGAAAGGCCCACAAACGTCGATTTCAACAGAAGCCTACTGCATTCTTCGGCATGGGCAAAGCTGCATCCACAAGTTACACAAATAAATCGGGAATCTAATGGAATATACAGGCGGTAACTGGCAGATGTTGTGGCAGACATCTAACAATTATGTCCCCTTCGGTCTCCAAGGCCGGTTCCCCTAAAGTCACCTATTCCAATGCTTCCTTTCACTGGCGCCCCGTCGCCCAAAGCTTAATCTCGCAACTGCTTCCGGCTAACCGATAACAACTGCCTGTGCGTCCCCTGTCCTTCGGCATCCCGACGGCCAAGACAGGCCCGCTGTCTGACGCGTTCCGCCAAAGCACGGTGGCCCTCAGAGGTGACCTCAGCTTATTCACACACACACGCGCGTCCAAATAGGGACGCCTGTCCAAGGGCCACTTGAATACGACATCCCTCAGCCAATGCAGAAAAGACTTCTACAGGCGACATCTCCTCGGGCAATAAAAAAACACTTGAACTCGCTTCACATTCATGTGAAAGCAGCTGCCATTATCACAAAACACACGCTCGGGCGCGACTAGACGCAGTCAACACCAGCCCTGGTTTCGCCAGCGGCCACTGCTGCCTGTATCAGCAACATAGGGTTCTGTGCACAATAAAGCCCTCATTCTGGTGACTTCTTTCTTTTACCCACAACTTGGGATTCGACCTGATGATTGTAGTGATCCAAGCGCAACGACTACTTATACCGTTATAACGTCGTGTACAGCACTGTGAGAGAACCCAAAGGCTGTAAAGTTCCTGGAGAAGAAAGAGGGGGGCAGTAATGCGCTGCCTTGCTATTTGGGTGCTCCAATACTCAGACGCTCACTAATCAAGGTAACCTCCAGTCTTGATAGTCCACACGCGTCACTGAATGCGTGTCAAGGTCAGCCGTCGCGACAGTTACCACGGCGCTTGCAGATTGACCGATGCACGTGACTTTGATCGACATCTGCACGAAGCCTAAACCGACTGAACTTTAAGGCGGCTGCCACTCCTCTGCTCAGTCCAAAGCGAAAGCTTGTTCTGAGATAACAGGGGACGCAGATAGACATTAACACGGCCTATACAGTATTCTGTCGCCAGTCAGGCGTACCTCAGAGCTGGGGACCTGACCTGCGAACCTGGGTACTTTCGTTCTCAAGTATTTGAAGCAAATACTTTATCAGCTGAGTGCATTTCATCTTGTAGTTAGGATATATAGGTGCAATCAATCCGCAAGTAAGCAATTCTTACTCCTCTGCGCTGTTGTCCCTCGGAGTTGGGAGCGTGATATTGCAGTTGTTAGCAACTGGCGTCACATTTCTATAATTATCATACCCGATTACCAATTCTGACACATGAATGTTTCGATTTTTTGATCTGATTAAGTTTTTCGGTGGAAGCCCAAAAAGCACCATATAAATTAGACTAGGGTAATATGAGAACCCCAGTAATAGGGCTTTTACGGTTGGAGAGTATTTGGAAAGCGTAAAGAAACTGCGGAACAATGGCTCAAAATATATGGTGCAGAACTTGGTACCATTTTTTTGCTCCATGGAGTAAATGGCCTATTGACATAGTCCCTTTTCCTTAAAAATGGAATCGGGAATCAATTGCAATAGCTGAAGGAAAGACACATTTGATTGACACTAAAGGAAAGTTAATTTGAACCGAACGTAAGCCAATCAATAGGAATGGAGAAGTTGAAGGTCACAGGTAAAAGGAATTTAAATGGAATTAACAGAGAATGAAACTGAAGGACCGTCTCTATATATATATAACACCTCCAAAATTGTATTTACAAATCTAACCAACCACCCCCAACTCCCAACCGAAAACTATATCTCTAACTCTAACCCCCTCTCCCCCAGTAAAAAAAATAACTTCCGAAATCTAATCCCCTTTCTGGTATCCGCTTTAATTGCGAATAAATATTTCACCCTCCGCCAAAGTTTTCCGCATAGTGGTGCGCAAAATTCTTTCCCGACCTAACATCGCCTTCGGGCTCAATACGCAATCTGCCTACAGCCAAAATAACCCCTTTACGGTAATTTTTTTTTCGATCGCCAGAACACTTATTAAAAATAAATTCAGCAATGATTTCGAAAAGAAATGACCCAGTGGTGGCGCCTATTGTGCTTCCGCTCCTTTCTTCACACAGCAGGTTAAAGTCATAACCCTCTAAGCCAGAGATCGGGAACCTTTTTGGCGAAGAGAGCTAAGAAATCAAATATCTGGAAATATATTTCAGTGAGAGCCATATAATATATTTTAAGATTGAATTGAATTCAATGTGAGTGTAATAAGCCTCTAGATTTATTCTTGGAGAAACCAAAATCACAAAATCTGAAGTTTCTTATTCCAATTTCAGCTGAGAGAGCCAGATGCAAGCATCAAAGGAGCCACACCTGTCTCGCGAGTCATAGGTTCCCGACCCCTACTCTAAGCGACAGACATATTATAGATCAAAGTAAATCGGTTATTGATTGGACACGGTAATAAGAACTCCCGCAATGAGGGTGGGCTTCCGCTAAAATCAAGAAAGTAGGGTCAGAGTTCATTTTAGGATTGACATTAAGGTCAGGATTAGAACGCAGGAATAGGTGTCCATTCTGGAAATTGTAGTGGCCCCTAGCAGCCACTTGGAACCCAAGATCAACCACTGACGTATGGCGCCTTTGGCCTGCCAGGCCTCGCGCTCACGCCAGCCTTCACCCATCTCAAGGTCGCGCTTCGACCGCTAGTCTACATGGTAGCCACGTGATTGGCTGTTGTTACAAAGCATGCTCCGGCAGTCCGGCGATTCCCGACGCCCTCGTCACTCCGGAATCGACACCCTCGCAGCCGAACTTCAGTCATCCGAGAGTCAAAACTTCTTCCCATCTTTTCTCTTATCCTTCTGTGCAGAATACACTATTCCTAATCTACTTGCCTTCCCACCGTCTTCTCTCTTCTCTCTTGAGGAACCATGGTCTGGAAGATCGCAGTTGCCAGGCTTTAACTTAATTAACCCCTGCCGGCCTATCTGGTACGTTTCTGGTGTCTTGCCGAGCTAGTGAGAATAGAGTTCAAGTGGTGGGTCACATATGTCGTGAAATAGGCAGCGCTGAGCTCTCCAAGCTTTGAGATAAAAGTAAGTTTCCAAAGCTTCCTAAATGACCGTAGAAAAAGGTTACTTTCTGTTCAATGTGAGTGCCTGTTGAAAGTGTAATCTGGCAGAGGTCAGTTGTTGAATCGCTCCTTCTTATCCTCTGTGCAACTAACCTAATATTGGAAGTTAAATAGGATAAAGCACTCTTTGCAGATGATCCTAAACTGTGGAGGGTGATAAAAAGCGGAAAAGACTCCCAGATACTACAAGAGAGCATAGAGCAGCTGGAGGTATGGAGCAAAAACTGATGCATGAAATTCAATGCCAAAAAGTGTGTGTGACACTGCACATGATATCAGCGAGAGGAAAAACAAATAACTTCTCACGACATTGTCCCTAGGAAAAGAAACCACTTGAAAGCGCAAATTTGAAATAAAACCTTGGTACATGCATTCAAAACAACCCAAGCGTCACACCAGTGTTGTAAAGTTGCAGCGAGGGCAGTGTCAACTGAGAGTGCGATACGAGGAACATTTGCTAACTTGAATGCGGATGTCTTCTGTAATTTATGTGCAACATTTTTGCGGGCAAACTTGAAATATGCAGTAAATTTTTGAAGCCTGTGGCTTCGGAAAAAGGTAGATGTTCACAAAGGTGTACAACATCGTGCTGCAAAATCTATTCATTAATTCAAAAAGCTTACGAACGAACGGTGCCCACCTGCCTTGAATCTCTATCTCTTCCACTTAAGACAAGACAGAGGTGACCTTATAATAATGTTACACTTGCTAAGGAAACTTGATCTGGATATCATCCGGGAAGATCTTCTTGAAGTGGCACCAAAAACGAATATCCGGAGACATGGTTGTCATTTTGAAAAAGAACTGCGCCACACTGATAATTACTCCTTTTTTCACAGTCATTCACCAGTGGAAGTCTTTACCGACGTGTTTTGTGCATTCCTCCACTGTGAGTGTGTTTAGGAGACGTCTGAATACTCATCTGTTAATGGTTAATCCGAACTCCTCACACCCTAGATAACGGACTACGTAAATAACTATGAACACGCTACTTTCTTGATTTCAGTAGAACAATTTGTTTACATGCGGCTCGCATGAAAAGTTCATAGTGCAAATGCAGTGAACGTGTTCTTCGCTGTCATCTCGTAGATGCCGCATTCGTCGCAATAACAAATTAGAAGTGATAAAAGTCGTCGGTCTGAAGGCCTCTGAGACCCCAACATCGACCTTAAAGGCGCAACAGTACGAGGATGGTCTGTGACCTGAGTGTTGACCGTCCCTCTACAGACAGAATTTTTCTTTAGACTGGCATGTTAGACGTTCAAAATTTTGTTTGAGGATTCTGTATTGTAAACGGCACCACACCCTATTGGCAGTGAGGCAGTTCGAGGTCGACTGTTTTATCCAAATTGGCCTATATATATTGGCAGATTGCCCACCAGCCTAGCTGCTGTCTACCCGGCACGTCTACATGTGGCGAATAGAACGGATTTCAGTGAAGGTTAGCTGTGGAATGAGCAGGTTCCTGCGTCAGGCGAATAAGCGGTCGCGGACCAGCAGGGACAGTGCTACTGGGGTGCGGCGGGCTGACGTCTGGCACGCCAAAAGCCTGACGACGGCACTGTGACATGGCGATCTTGAATCGCTATTAAGTAAATAAGCTATTGAGCCAAAGCGGTAGAGGAGACAACCTCAAACAAGCCATTCGTGTGGCTGTTGGGACCTGCTCATACTCACAACTTCCAAGGCACTTCGTGAAAAAGTATGTCAGATAAATGGACTACGACTCATGTTACGGCGCTCCGCAACCCTGGTTCGGCGGTGCGGACGAATAGCATCTGACATGGACTACTCAATCGGACCCTTGGTATTGGATGCTGGAATTTGCGAATGTTCCTGGCCCCTGATACCTAAAATCTGATGGCACACAGTCTTTATCAGTGCAACGTGGATGTCTGCTGCCTGTCCGGAGTTTTAATTTCTGACTCACACACTCGGGAAATAAAGACCCCGGAGCCAACTTAGACTTCACTTTTTATCACAGTAACCCACGTGACTCCTCCAGTAGACATGGCATGATGATTGCTCCCTTGCGACAAGCGAATCGTACACTACTTGCTTGGGAACCAGTCAATTAAAGGATGGTTTATGTACGCTTAAAGGTTCATTTCACAAACATCTCTGTCGTCGCCGTGTACGCTCTAACTTCCACTGCCGAACAGCACGATACGATGTTTTATTCACAACTGCAAACATAAGTTGAAAGGCCCCCTCGCTACGATTAGCTGATTTTTGCCGGGGACTGGGCTTGACAACTCCACAGTCATTCTATCGGCCACTTTGAGCCACGAAGATGAGTGTATACCATACATCTATCCGGTCAGTCTTCCTCTATGGATACGAATGCTGGGCTTTGCGCGCTAAAGATGAGCGAAGACAGAATGTCTTTGGTCACTGCCACCTGAGGATCATCGTGCGAGTTAAGCATACTGACATCATTTCAATCGTATCGTGAGGATATCTCGGGCTTTTAAGGAAAGCAACTGAGGTGGTTTGGACATGTTCTCCGTTGTCCGCCCCACGAGCTTTGCTATGCTGCCCTCGATCAGGCGCCGCAGCCCATCCGGAGGCGTCGAAGAGGAAGGCAACTGAAGACTTGACTTGACACCGTGTGGTGCCGAGACTGGTAACGCCCAGGGTCTGACTACGTTCTCGTTCGTACACGCTTGAAATCTCATCTCTCATCCGCGCCCAAAATATCACGCGCTTAACGCTTTGATGTCACAAAACTCCGGAAATCCAGCACTGACGAAGCTCTGAGTAGACAAATTCGGTCCTGTTTTACGACCCGTGTCGAAATAGAAGACAGAAGCCAATAATCATTACTGAAAACTCCTTTGAGGCAGCTAAGAAAATTATTGGATAAACCCAGCGACACCGCAGTGATTGGATCATCGGAAGAACCTGCCTGCTCAGAAAGCTCGAGTCAGGTGCCGTAATGACGATTATTTTCGCCAACTGAGAAAAATGACGGTAAAATCGGCTAGGGAGGACCGAAATAAATACTAGGCTGAAATAGCGACCTTCATGGATCAGGCCTCAGACGTTAGTAATACTCGAAAATTCTGCCGACTTATCCGGAAAGTTAGTGGTAATCTCTACTGACCGAGTGACTCAATTCGTAATACAAATGGCGGCTTCATTGCTGACAACTCCGACAAGGTCAAGCGCTAGCGTGAGCACTTCGAGCACCTTCTCGACTTCAATACTGAACCTAGCCCTCCCTTGATCCCATCTGTAGCAGATTCTTCTCCCTCTCTTACTTATCCAGTGTTATGTGAGCCACCTTCTGAAGGAGAAATCGACGACGTCATACAAAGGCTGCGCAACAATAAGGCACCCAGAGAGGATGGTATACCCATGTGAACCTGTGTCGACACGACGAGGCCTTGGCTCCATGAAGCGACTGGAAAAACGGGAACCACCGCGGCATAAGTCTCATTAACGTCGCTGCGCAGATCTTTGTTATTGTTCTTATTAGGCAATTCCAGTCTGCGTCTTACTCTAGGACGCGGCCCAACCAAGCCAGATATCGCGCTGGGCGTGAATATGCGGACCAGATTTTCACACTGAGATGGATCCTTAAATTCCGCCATAAATACCAACAACCAACGGTCGTTTGCTTTTTTGACTTTTCTGCTGCGTTCGTTTCCGTCCATCGTGATTTTCTATGGCGGATAATGACACTAGATGGTGTACCACCAAACATTGTCCCCATGAGCAAGGCCTACTACCGCTCCGCCATCGCATGGTTCTGGTTCATAACCTCTCAGAACCGTTCGCTACTCGGTATGGCGTTCGATAGGGCTTTGTCCAATCGCCCACACTATTTCATTATAACAGTGATGAAATGGAACGGTGTTGAGTTTGCAACCGGACGCCAGTTGACTGATCTCGACTATACCGACGAGATCAATTAACTAGCTTCAAACTTTGGTGATCTACAGTCTGTGGGTTTACGGGTGAACGAGGCCGCTAAATCGGTCGGTTTGTCGATGATCGCTGGAAAGACCAAGGTGTTTTCATGCTGCATCCCTGCCCAATAGAAGACATCGCTCGAGATTACTGGCTGTCAAATTAAAGAAGTAGACAGTTTCAAACACCTCCAAGGGAGGTTGCTGTCGAACGGACAAAATAAAGATAACAATGTCTCCTGAATCGACACAGCTTGTCTAGTTTTCTACAGCCTTAGAAAGTCTCCATGGACCCGACACAATATCTCCATAGTCGCATAGGTTTGCGTGTAGCGCGAATCTTTCCCTTTCCACGGCTGTGAGTGCTGGATTATGGGAGTGGAAGATGAAAGAAACCTGGAGGTATTAAATTGTTACTGCTGGAGGACCATCCTTCGAGTGAAGTACACTGACTTCGTCTGAAATGAGAAAGTCCGCACCCGCTGCGACAATATGGCAAGGATATCCCAGGCCATCCAAGAAAGACGACTGAGGTGGTTTGGATACGTTCTTTGTGGCCAGCCTCCAGAACTCAATTTTACTGCCCTCAGCCTGAAACTGTTACCCAATGGAAGACGTCAAAGAAGGGTCAGCTGAAAACCTGGCTAGACTCAGTGCGGACGAAGATAATTGACTGGATCGTCCAGGTCTACTGCCAACGATCCTAACGCGTGGAGGAGTGCAAGCAGGGACATCATCGAGGCCGGCTAGATCAGGTAAATATAGGTTGCTAATGATACAATGACCAACGTAATCGGACCGCTGGATGCCACGCGCACGCAGAATTTAGTAATACTTCTGGAATTGTCTGTCTATGCAGCAAGATCCAGCAGAAATAAGGGATCATACTGCACAGAGTCAACTTGATAACATTCCGTTATACGGTCGGAAAATCGGATTTCGAACAACCTTATATGGTGATTTGACCATTTACTTTGCTGACGAGACTGTGAATTCGTCCACCCTTCGTAGGCGAGACAAAATTCAAATAATTTTAGTGTCAGAAAAGGGGTAACAATTCGATAAACTGCTGGCAATTAGTGGACTGTCAACACACAAAAATTTGAATTTTCTTAAGAAGACGGCAGCAAAGATCCCACAACAATGTTTTTAAGAGCATCTCACGGTCATTGCTATCCTGCATTCTATCATTTTCCATGAATAGCATAAAGACAAATTATCGTTCTACGGCGCGTCAGATTTTGTTTAAGATCATAAAGGAAGGAAAAAATATAGAAATCGAACCATCTTGTTGAAGTTAAGCGCATTTCAGCAAATACTCAGATGAAAATGTGAAAATAAAAGTTCATATACAAAGTTTAAATTGGCAGCAGTCGTGTTTTCACTTCTGCTTTTCGGTGGACTCCGGCAGTTGATCAAAGGCTGCATCGAGATAGCGTTCTTGTTTCACGGCGCAAATTGAATATACGTCTAATAAGGTAAGTTAAGGAAACAATGGACGAGCTACGCAACAGCGTGACTATAAGCACTCTGTGCACAAATCAACAACAATACAGCCAATACTTTCAACGACTCAGCAGTCGTTTGGCTTCTATAAATGAGCTTACAGGCAATTTTCTTTGGACAAAAATTGTTAAGTGAACACCAGCAAGCAAATACAGGAAGTAAAAAAGCCCTCAGTACTTATGATACTTATATCTGTGAGAACTCACCTATATTTTATAAACCTTCCTCCAAACATCCATAAGAACATGCAAAGTGGAAAATGAGACCGTTGGACAGGGTTTTACATAAGTGAAAATTTTACAGGTTTCTAAGTCTACCCCTGTAAAGTTTGTGACGAAATTTAACTCATTTCTCGGAGGACGTTAAATAGAATTTTACTGCGAGCAAGTGCACAGTAGGTGCAAAGTAAACAGTTTAACACGGCCCATGTGGTCTTTAAGGTGTCTGCTCTTAATGACAGCGGTATTCAAATATGCCAATGAATAGAGACATCGTTCTGTGAAACTCAACAGCTCTCAATACTTCGAAGAGCTGGCTTTTATGATTTTACGCAGCTATTCTAAACCTCAGCAAACAGACGACCTGGAAAAAAGGATATCAATAACAAAAATATCTGACACCTTTAGGGAACGGCTTGCTTTCAAGTGGTTTAACATACACAACAGAGGCACGCACCGCCTTCTCAACGGTCAGTTATTTAATTAGGCTTAAACACCCATGTACGGTCGCATAAAGCACATAGCTTTTACGATGAGCGCCGAAAGCCACAAAACTGCTATTTCAAGATCTATTTGCCCTATATCTTCGGTGGTGCTTTTGATGCAGTAATGCTTATTTGTGCTTCAATTTCAATTTCAATATATTTAAGACAAGAGGCCCAAGGCCCGGAGGAGTCTCCTCAAAGATAGTTCAAGACAGAAAAATAAACTCAAACAGGACGGCGATCCTCGAAAGGAAGTGGGAACCGCTGACTGGTTGAGTAGATGTTGTCATCCACGGCCATAAGAAAAAAGGCATCAAGGCGGCTTTCAAAACTGGGAACCGACGTTGCTTGGACAATATCCTCACTCAGGGAGTTCCAGTCTTTGATGACCCGACGGGAAAACCGGTAATTCTGAGGCAGATGGTCTGAACGTTGCTGGACTAGGCGAAAGGAGTGGCCTCGGGTGCGGGCGTCGTAATTTCGAATGATGATCCAATCCAACTCTGGGTAGTGTTTGAGCACAACCAAGCGGAACAGAAAAATTAGATCGCCTCGACGTCGCCGATACTCCAAGGAAAACAATTTTAAACTGCGAAGACGTGCTTCATAGGGAAGTCCACGCAGTTGTGGGACCATCCTCGAACCCAGTCGTTGCACCGATTCAAGTGCGAGCATTTCTCCTGCGTAGCAAGGAAAGTAGGCCGGGCCCGCAAACTCGATGACAGGCCGAACGTAGATGGAGAACAGCTTTTTAAATATGGCGGGAGACCACAAAGAGAAAGTCCTTCTCAACATCCATAAGCACCGAAGCCCAGCCGCACGAATTTTGGCTGTATGACAGTTTGTTTTCAGGTTGTCTTGTATCATGACTCCAAGGTCGCGGAATTCCGTAACTTGTCGGAGTGGGACACTGTTGAGCGAGTATGGTGAGACGACCTCAGTAGATCCAATTGTCATGAACGCCGATTTCGCAGCATTGACCGGCAATTGGTTGCTTGAAGCCCAAGAGGCTAACTGGATAAGGTCCTGTTGCAGGGCGATTATGTCGTTGGCACCTGTGACATCACGCCATATTTTCAGGTCATCGGCATACAATACGAACGGAGAGGAAAGGCATTGTTTCAGATCCTGAACGTAGATGGAGAACAAGGTGGGGCCAAGAATGGATCCTTGAGGAACCCCAGATGATGCGACCTCAGCAGGAGACAATACACCTCCGACACTGACGCTCCAAGTCCTATCACTCAAATATGACCGGATCCAGTTCAGAATGTTGCCACCAATACCAAGGGCTGCTAACTTGTTTACGATCAGTTGGTGAGAAACCCGGTCAAACGCTTTACTGAAGTCGATAAATACCACATGCGTTGGGGAACCCCTATCTTTCGATTCGGCCCAAGACTCACGGGCAATTAACAGGTTTGTGACACAAGATTTTCCGCGCGTGAAACCGTGTTGCTCTTGAATCCAACCGTTCGTTTGGTCCAGGAAATTGTCAATCTCTTGTTTTATGAAAGTTTCGAGAACCTTCACTAAAACCGAGGTGAGAGTAACTGGCCTATAATTGGAGGGAAGCGATTTATCACCGGATTTATAAAACGGCTTCACGACACCAAACTTCCAATCTTGAGGAAGAGTGCTCGTACTGATGGACGTTTGAAAAATATCCATAAGAAGTGGAGCAATGATATCTGCCAGATGCTTCAGTATAAGTGGGTGCAAATTGTCGGGTCCAGGTGAGGTCGAGGATTTAAGTGCAGTCAAAATGCGGATAACCTTTTCGACCGAAAACTCGATGTCTGTTAAAATATCAGGGGTCTGAGATGGGAGGGACACTGGTGTTATTGTTCGCTGCTGGTTAGCATATACACCCCGGTATTGTGATGCCAAGGCCTGCGCTTTCTCTCCGTCCGATAGCATGCGCTGACCATCCGCTGCAATTAGCTCTGGGATTCCAGGTTGAGCTCTGCGACGACGGTTGATATAGGCGTGGAACCGCTTTGGCTGAGAGACGGAGACTTCCAGTAGGGCATCTTCGTAATCCCTTTTACCTTGCCTTATAACGGCATGGCATTCATTACGCACTCGTTTATAGCAATCAAATGCAGATTGCGTTCCGAGTAAACGAAACGCTTTCCACGCTCGGTCGCGCCTTCGCAATAACCCTTGAGCTGTTCGGCCGATCCAGGGTGGAAATAACCGGGACGAGCCAGGGACAGACATTGGAGTAAATTCCGCGACAAGTGCAGTAATGTTAGATTTCAACAGTGCCCATTTTTCCTCTACAGAGGCATCGGTAGGCACCTCCCATAGTAAAAGTGGAGCAGCTTGACGCATGCCGTTAAAGTCCGTACGCCAAACATTTGGCCGTGGTGGTCTTCGGGGTCTAACTGTTGGTCGTGAAAGCAGATAGTGCGCGGAAACGATGCAATGATCACCAGTGGCCAGTGGGTTCGAGATGGTGACATTCGAAATTGCATCATGCTGGTTGGTTAAAATTAAATCTAAACACGACGACGAGGAAGCTGATATCCGCGTAGGCGACAGTACATGTTGCACAAGACCATTGACCGAAACAACATCCAGAAAAGCGTTGTTAAGACAGTTTGGAGATGTGGATACTGGGGGTGCCGTAGACCAATTAACCGAAGGAAGGTTAAAGTCGCCCAAAATACAAACATGAGAATATGATGCGTATTCAGCGAACGTGTCGAGCCAGGCCAGAGACGTAGTGCTAGGACTCCTGTACACGACACCCACCATTACAAGTGATTCGCGGGAGCTGGAGACTGACACCCAGAGTTGTTCAACGAGGCCTTCACCTCCAAGGCTTCGGATAACCTTGCTTTGGAGGTCCTGTCTCACGTACAATGCGACCCCCCCATACGCAGGACCGGCTCTATCAGTTCGGTAAACGTTGTAGCCAGGAATGTGAACTTCAGCGTCACCAATATCAGGATGGAGCCAAGTTTCCGTGATTCCAAAGAAGAACGGCTTTTGGTTGTTAACCCAATGGGAGAGCTCGGCGAGTTTGGGAAGCAAGCTTCTGGCATTAATTAAACCGATTGGGGAGGCTGTTCGACTGAGTTGTCTAACAACCTCACGATCAATGGTGCAGTGAGGAGACGGCGTCTCCTCATAACCCGAAAATTTCGGATTATCAGGTCCGTTTCACCGGTGAGTGTCCGACGCTTTAGCTCTTGGACGGCCGTGCGGCGTTTTTCCCGTTCTTCGGGTGAGAGGTCGGGTTTTACTGATACTGGTAGGCCCTTGAGCTTATAACATCTTGACAGCCATTTTTTAGCAATCACAGATGACTCGAATATGAGCTTTAGCGGACGTGGGCGGCTTTCTGATTTGGCACCGAGTCGAATCATTTGGTTTACCGCGATTTCCTCACCAGCATTCTCTAACAGCCGTTGCAAAATGGGATCGATCGCAGCTTTGTCAAAGTTTAATCGAGAGGTGGCATCGCCTTCTGTCGCTTCAGGAACGTTGAACATGATCAGACACCTGTCACGTTGTCTCACTTCAGCAGTTGGTCGTTTCACCGACATAGATGTGGGAGCTGCAGCAACAACCGGGGTGTTCATGCGCTTCGGCACACTAGTTGATGGGGTCTGCTCCTGAATAGAGTCGGGGGCGGGAACAGGCACGGGTGGGTTGGTTTCTCTCTGTCGTCTAGACCTCGTGGGCTTTTTGGTTACAGGAACCAAAGGCGGAGAGGGACATGTCGTGTCACCCCGGCCAACAGAATCTGCGGATGCAGAACCTGCAGCTGCAGGGGCTATAATAGGTAGAACTGTCTCCTCGTCCACAACTGCTTGGACTGTGCCGGCATGGATAGTGGAAAGATGGAGTGCGGATTGGGTTCTACATGGCTCACAGTAGATGACGAAGCATTGAACATCGAATTCTTTGAGAACTTCGTACTGTGTGGCAGTCACAGCTAAACAAGCAATATGGAACCAGCTGGAACAGCCCTGGCACTGGATGGCTTTCGTCCGACGTGTGACATTGCAGTTACATTGAGGACATTTAGTAGAATTCGTCATTTTGAGAATCGCCTTTACTTGAATCGCCTTTACTTGACCCCTCTTCTGCTTTCTCTTCCGGGGATGATGAGCACGACATATTTCTATGAATAATATATACTGCAGTGCTTAATTAAGCACTGCAAGTTATAACTTGGATTGACTATCCATGCAGGTTCTAGCGGAAAAACTAAAATGGAAGCTAAATACTCCAAAAAAGGAGCAACTCAAATAAAACACCTTTAATATGTTTTGAGATGCCAAACAAAGCAGAATTTCACCAATATTTTCAAAGATATCCAAAACATGGGCAATAACTAGAAGGATACAGGTTCCAACAGCAAACGCAGCGGCACCCAGTGCTACTAGAAGTGCATTGTTTTTTCGAGTTCTGAAGAGTTTCGCACGCGTGGAATTTGCCTTTTCTGTCTGTTTGACGAAATGCTGAAGTATGTCACCCTCGGTTTTACTCTGAGACATTCCTTGTGTTCGTGACCCTCTGAACCAAAGGGTTTTTGTATATTCCGTTGCTATTTCAGCTCAGTTAAACCGCATATGTACCGTCATTCCCTCTTAATATTTGTTTAGAAAGATTATCGCAGTCAGTTTAGCCCGAACTATCAACAGCACAGAAGAGGCTGAGATTAAGCTAAAATTCTAGCGTCCTAAGCTCCGAAGACCCGCCGGGAACAGCGTGTTTATTCACATTTGAGTCAAGTCAATCACCCAGTATAAAATAAAATATGGAATCCACAAATTCCGATGAATTTATTTAAGTAAGCAACCAAACTTCAAAAAACGAATGAATTAGCATCTACTAGTCAGATACTATCCAAACTTAGAGCGTCGGCTTCAATCAAACTTTACTTCCCCGTTGTGAGTTCGAATCCACCCGATGCTGAAAAGTTTTCGCAAATAGGTAAAATAAAACATTCGAATGCGTAACAGACATCTGTAAGGGATGGTGGACCCTTTATGAACACTGATGATTCAAAGTTGCCCTTCGGATATAAACTGACAGATCGCAAAATCGTGCTCGAGTTTACGAAATAGGGTCTTTAGGCGTTTGCTCAGTGCTGCTGCATAAGGCAGCTATCCCTTTCTCGGCAAAACTGTTTCGTAATGGTTGCTAGCGATGATAATCAGCCTGAATTAAGCATATGCAGTCACGAAATAAATTTGCTCAGACTTATTTAGTATCTGGACGTATCCTATCTTAATAGTCTGAATCTGCATATGGTATGTTCGTGAGACCTAGCCCTCAACACTCCTCTTCCTCTATTTAGCCTTCTGCGTGTCAGTGAACGGAAAAAATAGAATCGGTCCTGCATTTCTTCACTTAAAATGTTTTCTCTTCAGAGAATCGTAACTTTCCCTATCAGAAAAGTTGTGAACTTATTAGCCTCGATCCCCTTTTGGTCACCCGAAGATAAGCGAAGGGACTATTTTTGCTGTTTAAAATTTTAAACGGCCGTACCTTTAATCCCCTTAGCAACACGAGGCAGCTCGACCACTATCGATGCACCAGTACCCCAGATTTCTTATTTTTTCTTTCTATGGCAAACGCAGTTAGATACTACATTTTTTTCAGTAAACGCCTCAGAAATCTGGAATAAGCTATCCAGATGTAGTAAAACTCAGCAAAGTTCTTCGTTGTTTAAGAGTGTTACCACTAGTTTTCCACATTTAGGACAACTTTCACGAATTTTGGCTGCTGAATCGGAGGAATCTCTTACTCTGACGGCGTTAGTGGACTTTGAACATTGACAGGAATTCATGCTGAGGACAATGGTGCTGATTCCGCAGATCGCAATTGGCTAATTCTTCAGTCGGCAGCTAGCAACTATTCAGGGACAATTTCTTCTGGAGCAGAATCTCGAAACCATAACACTAAAAGGAGTTTGAAAACAATGTGATCCTGTGTCAAACCCCCGTCCCGAAATGCAATCAATAAACGAGCTGCTCAACTGTCAACTCGATCTATTACTGTTCCGACTTCAAAGGTGCCCGAGAAGGCACGCCGTGCCAGTCGGATAGTTCTCTGTCGCCGCCGCCTTCCTTCCCCGTGGGTGTTAGCTGCTGACCCTGCGTGGCTTGATCGTCGGCCCTCCTCTCGTCGGGCCTTAGATAGATCGGCCGTAGGTGGTCGCTTGCAGCGGTACCGTCCTCAACTCCGCCAAGTGGTCGAGTAAGCGGCCTTTGTTTTTTTTGCACCCCTGCCGGCTTCACGTTTCGGTGCATGAGAAAGCACGCTGCGTCGGACGGATAGTTCTCGGTCGCCGCCGCCTTCCTCCCCCGTAGGTGTTAGCTGTGCGCCCTACTTGACTTGATCGTTGGCCCCTCTCTCGTCAGGCCGTTGATGTTCGCTTGCAGCGTTGTCAGCTTTACGGGTGACTCTGTGAGAAAGTGTGTTGCACCAGTCATGCTGCTCCTGATAGCTTTCGCCTCCTTCCTCTTTGGCTGTTGGCTGTCGGCCCTGTGTTACACCTTACGCCCCTACGTCCATCCGGTTTCACACTTGCAGGCTGACCGGATGAGCTGGCTGAGCTGGCTGAGCTGATGATTGCTACTTCCGGTTGTGGCTTAGCTATGTGTGTGTCCATCATCGTCTCAAGAGTATGCGAATTCGCGTTCCGTCTATGATCTCCTTTGCTTTTTTCTTCATTGAGATGCGTTCGAAAGAGCTTGGTAGGCCGTGGGAAGTACAAAACAACGGTTGATTGAGGTTGTCCCCGTGTGCCAGGCCTCGATTGTTTCCCTGACTACGTGGTCATTTCCTCAACTCAGAATTTCGGCATTCTAGAAGGAGAATTTGTGTCCGGAATTCGCGCAGTGTTCCGCCACCAACGATTAATCGTCCATCCCGTTTACTGCCTCGTTCTGTTCTGCTATTCGCGTCTGCAGTCGCTTCCCCATCTTTCCGACATAGTCGACTCCACACGAATCGCATTTGACCCGGTAAACGACGTTGGCGGTTTCAACTCGGGGCAGGAGCTCCTTCGGCCGCATGACCAAATGTCGTTTTGTCCCCTGTGGTCGGTGGGCGATGCCGACACCAAGGGGTTTAAGTAGACGGGACACTGCCTCCGGCACCCCATCAATGTGAGGCAGCGCACGCCATAGTGTTGGTTGGTCGGCTGCTAGACTTCGGTTCGATCGAGACTGCCTGCCGCACTTGATACAGTTTCGGGGGTAACCGTTGGCCATGAAAAGGCGCTGGAAGCATTGCATTGCAGATTTCCAGTCATGCGGCTCACTACTGTGTGTTTCTGCCCGTTTGTACTGCGTTCGCATACAAATGCGATTGTGGCATACTGGGTGCTTGCTGTGGTAATTCAGGATTTGGCGTGTATTGGTGGCCTTCCTACCACCATCGTTCTGAGATTCCCATTTGGATTTCGATGCACGAGTAAGTCCAGAAGTGGTAGTTGGTTGTTGTTCTCGGTCTCCACCGTGAACTAGATGTCAGGAAGCGCAGAGTTCAGGAGATCGTGGAATTCCCGGACCATATTCCGCACAATAATGATGAAAGTATCGTCAACATGCCGAGTACACAATTTTGGCCTACAGTTTGCGAACACGAGAGTTTCTAATATATGAAGCACTGCCTCTGCGATGAAACCTGAGAGGGGCGATCCCATTGGTGTCCCCTTGATTTGTTCATATGTAACCCCCTCGAAGGTGAAAAACGTCTTCAGGCAGATTTTTAGGAGTTGAAGGAGATGTGTCCGTTTCACCGTCTCGCTCGTCTCTTCGCATTGGCTCTCGAGCAGTTCGCGGAACATGTCAACTGCCAGATCTTGTGAGATCAAAGTAAAGAGGGAGGTGACGTCGAATGACACCATGAATTCACCTTCGGCAATTCGAACTCCCCTGAGACGCTCCAGGAATTGGGTGGCCGAACATACCATCGTGGCTGCGTTCGTCGTCAATGACTTCAGATTTCGAAATAGCCATTTAGCCAGATTAAATGTTGGTGCTTCGCGTAATGACTCAATTGACCGTAGGGGAACACCGGCTTTGTGAACCTTTGGCAGTCCGTAAACCCTTGTTGCGGGTGCGCCTGTTGATTAAATGGCAAGTCACACCGACCTGCTGATCGCTTGCTGGTCTGCATTTCGGTGAGCAGCTTATCCAGTTGAGCCCCCAGCTTCCTCATCGGTGCATTGTCACATGGGCGGTAAGCTTGCTGGTCTTCCAGTAAGGTTTTTGCTTTCTGAATGTAGTCGGCCTTATCCAATACTACTGTCTAGAGCCCTTTGTCTGCTGGGAGCAAAACTATAGTGATATCAGCCTTCAGTGCCTTGAGCGCCTTTTCCTCTGCTCTGCAAACGATTGCGCGCGGTTTGTGCGCCATCACGAAGGTTGTAATCTGTTGCTGAATGAGCTGTTTGGTCTCTTCAGGTTGTCCGGATCGTTTCAGAATCGATTCGACCGTGGCCACGAGATTGACCGGGTTTGCATCTGTGGTGTTGAAGCAGGCTTTGTGGCTTAGTAATTTCACATGTGAAGGCGTCAGCTGTTTGGAGGACATGTTGTGTACTAGGACTTCATTCGTCTCTTGTGATGCGTGAGATAGATGTTTCAGCTATACGAGGTATTCTTGCTTCACTCTACAACGAGGTTCCTTGATGCTGACTACCCTGCTTCTTGGATTTTATACTTTTGTTACCTGATAAAAAGAGAATAAGAACACTTTCTTTCTTGGGAATTTGTGGATAAATTTAAAAGCCAATTTCCAGTTTTTGAAAGATAAGATTTTTTTTTCACATCCGGCTGAGTATAGCTTGTAGGTAGGTAGGTTGCGAATCCTGGATCATCTCCCTTTGTGTGGTCACGTGGTTGCTCAAAGTTCCGTTAATCGGGAGATGGCGAAACCGATTCCTCCATCCTATTTGAGGACCAAGCTAATACCGCATGCACAACAAGTGTGTCAGTTATACAAGGCTGCACTCGTCAATATAAAAGCTCAAAAACTTGACAAGTAAATATATCAGTCCATTTTACAAACCGATTTAAGCTTAGAGTTTCGTTACGAAGCCGTTCTTTTGCGAGCTCGTTTCGAGGAGAACAGACACATTGCTGACCCGATCAAAGCCAAGAAGTTACTCGAAGAGGGTTGGGCAGAATTGAAAAAGAAAAAGTTCGCGTTCCCATACCTCTGTAGATTTATAATTTACACCTGACAGTTGCGTTAGATCCTACTTCTCCAGGCGGTGTGGCTTACGAAAGATACGATTACAAACAGCCCGATTATGTTTGTGCACTTTTATTTACTCATTCTTTAGTTGGTGGATAATTGGCATCCCCTTGAGAAATTGCAGTATCCCGACTACTTTGCTAGACGTGAAAAGCGAAAGGCCGAGTTCGTTGAACGTTGGAAGCTTCGCTACGGTGAACCAGAGCCACAAACCCACTAGAAGTTTGTTTTCTTTACCTATTCTTTCTTGTTCTGTAGTTTTATTAACGAGTCTTGCAGACGATGTAGAACGCAAAGTGTCCTGAACTCCTTGTGTACATTAATAAACCGGCTGTCAAGTAGAATGGTCTTTCGTGTTCATCTTTACCCTTTAATGTCTGATAGTTTTATGTGGTGCACTGCTAGTAAGGCGGCCTGTTGCGTTTGATTTGCCTACTCAGTCCGCTTGTTTAGTTTTGTCTTGCCCAAGTATTGAAATACTGCGACCGCGTGTGTACCCTGCTCAATTATGGTGAGACTACCACCTCGTCCTTCGTAACTCGCATGACTTATTATTGTTGAGGGCTTTCAACTATTAAGCCCTGCATTCTCCCAGATTCGATTTTTCTATCCGTCGAGTTTGAATCACTGGTCGTCGCAGTGGAGGTATCTGTCCAGAATGATGCACAGAGCGTAGAGTCATCTTTCATTCATCATCTAACTAAACCATTTGACTAAGCAACGACTATCTGAAACACTAACTGAAGTTACCCATAGTCAGCTGCAGACATCCGTTCTTAGAACCCCATCGTTAGCTGAAACTATCCCTCAAAGGGGTGGATGAGAGTGAATTTATCTTCGTTAATAAGTTGCCGTAGAATCAAGTGGCTAACTGCTATGTCTGACACGGATATATTTGGTATGCTTAATTTTACAGTATGAACATGAAAATAATAACCTACACCGAAATTTTATTATTTTCGCGGCAATATGCATCCCAAAGCATTCATATAGCTCGGATGTATTAGGTTGAGTTTAGTTTCGTATGGCTCATCTTTTCCTGTCCCGATAAACTTTTTAGAATGCGAGGGTTAATGCACGAACTTCTTTTGTATCGCTAACGTCCATTAAGGTCTTCTCATTAGTGTGAAAGCGCTCTTTTCCCAAGTTCTCATTGCTAGGCTTCTAGAGGTTGTGGGTTAAAAACTTCGAGCATTTTGAAGTTCGTTATTCTTATTTTTTCGACTAAACACTTGTATTTAATATTTTTAGATTAGTAAGAAATTGTCAAAGTTCATCAAGTAGGATAGTGGGTCGAAGTGCGTGTCTGTCCGGTATCTAGTATTTTTAATGCTACAGTTGAATAAGTGGAATTACTTGTCATAACTCATCGACGTAGTACGAACGGTAATCGCCAAGTAGGTAGCTGGACAAGGAAATATTCTAATATTTAAAACTCCGCACCTTGGCTAGCGTATATGTCGCAATTGTCCATCATTACATAGAGATTCACCCGGCAAAACCATAGGGTAAGCAGTCGGGGCTAAATCCACTTGGCCCTGCAGTTCAAGGACGGGTGTATTTATTATTTAAGAAGCCGAGAATGGCGTTGCTAGTGTATTAAGGTTAGGGCACGCGGCGGGATATTGCGGGCTGTCAGTCCTGGCTATGCGCGTTTCTCCAGTTCCATAGTTTGTTAGGATTACAGGCCGCGTCCTTTACGTCTGTTGCAACTACAATGAACGTGTTCAGCCCGTGGATATTTTTTCAGACTCGCACCCAAGTTAGGTGCAAAGATACAAGCCGTTTCACCGAATCTACGCTTAATGCTATTACAGATATAACTGGATTCGAATATAATTGAGGCATTTTGGGTTTCCATTTACTCAAATCACTTACAGAATGGTTGCGCACGCGTGGTGGGCAGTGCACGCTTTGGATATTTTGTAATCAAGTGGAACAAATGTTTCTTAGTATTTTCCCTATTCCCTTAAGAAGAAACAGGTACTAGGTTTCCGACTTGCCACTTGAGATATTGTGTTCGAATTTGTTTACGCAAACCAGTAGCATTTTGACACTACAAGTCATGGGAGGCTCCTGGAGTTAGGATGACACACCAAAAAATGACATCTCTTAGAATGCTAGAGTCCGGACGCGCTCAGAGCATCAATGCGCATCTCGTGCCGCACCATTTATCGGGAGACCGGCGGTGAGCGTGACTCTGGTTAGTTGCTCGGTAGATTATCTAAAAGACAACAAGCGCATCAGGTTACACAGCAAACAGAGTCGTTCTTGCAGGCAGATGGGGACGGGAAATTTGATTTTGTGTTGTTTTGATCGCAAGTTCTGCCTCTGTGGGCTGCACGGTCGGTTTGCTGACGGTGTCATTATCTAACATATGGTTAGAACAGCTTTTCGAGCTAATTTTACCATGAGGGAGTAAGTCATGCTACCCCAAATAGGATTGTTTTCTCTCCGCAGGTGGCTGCTAAATTCCACTATGGATCACGACTTTTATGTAGCTGGGAGCCCTGAGCACAGGGGCGTCGACTTGGGCGCGAATTAGACGCGCACTCTTTCCTCCCTCGCACATCTGTGCCCGGCTTCATTAGGAGCAGTTGGAAGGCCTGAATAATTCGGTTGACCCAATTGTGAAAACTTCGTGCCCTTGGTGGGATTCGAACACACACAGCAGGGAAGAATTTTGTACGACCAACGCTCTTTCACGAATGGTGGATTCTATACGAGCAGTAGGCTGGGCGCACAAACCGATGGCTAGTTTACGCACTCAGTTAGTACACCCTAAGGATGGGGTTGGCTACCTTGATAAGAAAGAAGCCATCTACAAAATCCCATGTGAAGCTTGTGATAAGGTAGATTGTGGCCAAACAGGACGATCAGTCTCTACACGCATCCGCGAGCACCAATCGGCAGCGAAGAGCCATAACCGTTTTTCCGAAGTGGCTATGCATTGTCTTGACACAGGACATACTTTTGCATGGGATAAAACACGCATCGTTGGAGTTTGCCCTCCAAAAAGGCCGAGAATTTCTTGAGGCCATGCACTCCGATGACTCATGCATCAACCGGCGTATTGAGTTAGCCGGAGTGTACAAACACCTCAAAGAAAGGTGGAAAAGACTGCAGCCAACAAACATGGACCAACATGAACCGCAATTAGCGCCCACACCGGATAACGTGGACTGACTCCGGACTAACTGAAATTACAGTTGCCCATTAGTCATTACGGCATTGCAACTGATAATCATGTCCATCACGATGTGACGCAAATTGTAACGCCCAATTTACACCCACACCGGACTGACTATATAACTGTATGAGCACTTTGAAATGCTAACTGTTGTTTGCAAATTTCTCTCAAGTCTGACGACGAACTGGGGATCCAGTGTCGAAAATTTACTCAATAAACTTACTTATTTTCCAAACGATGCCTTTCCATGAAAAAAGTGAGTTCCTTTAGCGGTCGGTGAACGTTCATCAACGAGTTTTTTTTCATAAGTTGCCGTTTTCCTTAAGACATTGCTCATTTTTTAGTACTGTAACAGTACTTTTAATAACTCTTATGTTAAAATCTCCCCTTAAACTTACTCGTTATTATTTCAAAATTTTGGTACATTCGTTTGCACCGGTTTGCAAATGATTAGCACGCATTCCTAACGTTCGGCGTTTTGCATCATACGGGTTGCATACTATATACGACATTTCGCTTTCAGTAGTGGATCTCCTTACTTTAACCTGCCAAACGTCAGAAGCGAATATGACAGCGATTAATCACACTAACGTCGAGCAGAACTAAAATACTGGCTCACGTCTAAGGTCTAAGGCTAAGAACAGTGAGTATCATGATAGGAACCGATGTTCATTCAACAGAAGGTGCGTGCTTAAGCTGTGATCTGAGATCGTATAGGATGCCAACACCAGCATTGACCACTGTACTAGTCTTAAAGGTGGTGCCTGTCTTGATTCTGCAGGAAGAAGTTCGTACTGACTAATATTCAAAGGCGTTTGCACAGAAAACCGAGCTATTACCAAGAGCATTTGATGCCAATATGAAGAGGAACATAGACTAAAAAGCAATGGTTGATTTAAAAAAATAGAAAATGTGGTTTTGGTTTAGACGGTCGATAAAATACAGGAGCAGGAACCACTGCCGTAACACGAGGGACCTTGTGCTAAACTCCAGGATAATATAAGAAAAAGAAAAAGAAAAAGAAGAAGAAGAAGAAGAACAAGAAAAAGAAAAAGAAAAAGAAGAAGAAAAAGAAGAAGAAAAAGAAGAAAAAGAAGAAGAAAAAGAAAAAGAAAAAGAAAAGAAAAAGAAAAAGAAAAAGAAGAAGAAGCTGGATCGATTACGCGAACCATATTTTTATTAAGTCGAACTTTCGAACTCTTGTGAGAGTCCATCGTCAGAAATAAAATCGCCAACGAAAGAAAGCAACATTCATAGGGGGAAGGGGCCAATTAACCGTCATAGGAGGGGGGGAGGATGGACAGAACCAATTAAACCACCATGGCTATGAGTCTCGAGATACCTGCGCAGGGCAACATATACAGGCGCTAGCTCGATACATCGGTTAAATGAGTTGTCATCCAACGCCCAGGCTTCAATCAGTTCGCGGCACGTCTAGCTGCTAGCGCGGGCAGTTATCCTCGCAGCTGCGAAGTTGAACTCGTGACCCGTATTTCATCTCTGACGATCCACTACCGCAAGAGTTTGAAAGCTCAGACTAATAAAACTATGGTTCCGGTGATTGACACAACTTCTTATCTTCAATCTATACACAAACCTGAGATGCGAACCTTCGCCTCAATTCGTAATTTAAGATACAGTTAGAACACGGGAATAGATATGCTTCAATGGGTATTTAGTGCAACGCCACTCGTGTTACGGGGGTGGATCTCATTCTTAATTTCCAAGGAAAGTAAAAACTGGCATATCAAAACTGGGATATCTAGGAGGATGCTGGGGGACCCACTAATAAGCCGAACAGCTCGTAACTGTCAAAAAGCGGCAGAATACTGACTTCATTTTCAGCACTCTCTCATGTGTGTTAGTTGTCTGTGTGGGAGAAGTAGTGGCCAGGGGTGTGGCTGAGCAAAATAGCGTAAAACCGGCGTTGAATGCACGCTATATACGCGCTCCCAACTTAATACCCTGGATGCGATGCAAAACTAGAGGTTTGAGCAGGCTGCCTTGATACCATTAGTGACAAAATGCAAGAACTAATGCGACTACCTTGAAGGACTAAGAATTGCAAATCGACCAAAAGAAAGCTCTGGTGTTTGGAAGTGTAATGAGTCTAAAGGACTCTTAAGAATCCTTAGAAGTACGTTATGGATACGTACACCCTGTTTACGTTGTGTGCATTTTTTTAAATTGTGACGGAACAACTAAGGTCTGTACAAAGTCGCATCGCTGTTAATACTGGCATAGTTCAACATATCTGAGTAACTTTTATCACGTCCTACGTTTTTGTGATATGCGAATACACCCATTAACTGTATAATTTAATGATTGCGCAGTAAGTCCCCAGTAGCAACTTGATGTAATTATTAGGAGAGGTTTGGCAGATTTGAATAATTCAATTTAGTTGTGAAAAATGTGTGGCCTCGGTGGAATTCGAACCCACATCAACTCTACCAATTCAGCTACGAAGGCACGCCGAGAGCGGTGAATCTAATCCCACCGAAGCCATCAATTTTCCACAATTGGATCAATTGAATCATCCAAATCTGTCAAACCCCTCCTAATTATTGAATGTCTGATAGTCATTCTGGTGGATTTTAGACGGTTACTTAGCAAATCCTGTCTGGGCAGTAACCATATTGGTGGATATCATACGTGCAGTAGGCTGGGCGGATAAATCGACCCAAGTGGGATTAAAATTCAAAGCTTCGGCGTGCCTTCCTAGCCCGAAGTTGCGTAAAAACCCTCCCTGCTATGTGGGCTTGACTCCCATCGATGTGGCCGCGAATTTTTCACAATTGGATCATTTTAAAGCCAAGCAGACCGGAGGCGGCGCAGTTAGCTGACTGAGTGTGAACCTGCGTCTAGGCGGGCTGCCACTAAAATTTGTGGCACTTGTTATGGGAGCGTATGCCCCATAAAGCTTGCCGTGCCCCGGCCTGGCCTCAGTGACGGTACAGAGCACCTACCACGTAGCCCCAATGGAGGAGCGCCAGAAGCCATCCAGGAGTGCGCTCAAGTGACCTGGACGCTAATTGCTGCTGGGTCAGCTTTGACTTTGCTTTTCGTCAAAAGCTTTTCTGAAACCGAGATGACCTACACTAATAATTTGACTACGTAATTTACACAGCAACTGCCTATTAAAGTACTTGTGCGGCAAGAATTTTGTGTTGAAGACCACAAGAACGACAAGTCTCAGGTTTCCTCTTGCAAGTGGGAAGAAAGGTGGTGAAGGTGGTGACGTGGCACTTAGATATTACTAGCCTCGGCCGTATGTTGCTTAAAAACTAAATTGAATTCAAAAGAAAGTTAACTAGGCTTATAACTAAAATTAAACCAATAAACTAGAACCCATAGAACCCACAGAAAGCTAAAGGTTTGCGAGATTTGGAGTGCATCAATAAGCATAGCTACGCTTACTAAATGATATATGGTAGGTATATAAGTATAAGGACATTACCGACAAAGAGATGAGACACTAGAATGGCCATTTCTGACTCCTTAGTCGTCGTTAGTTAGTGATACCCAACTCCAGTGTTGCCACTGAAATGGCTGCCACACTCGAGTTTTGAACTCATGATCTCTCCGGTTTGAGGCAAACGTCCTAACCATTGAGCTACAAGCTCACAGTCTTGCCGGTATTAGATCGGGGATATACAGTAGCAGATACACGTACAGTTAGTGGACAATCTCATGCAATAAGTTCAAAAACGCAATGAAAGCCATTTTGTGGGAAGTTAGCACACGCGGCTTGCCCCTAAACTATCATAACAATATAGTTAGAACTATAAGTAAAAAAAGTCAGCATTTGGTTGGGAAATTACTATATACTAGCATAGAAAAGTGCAATTTTCACGAAAATCTGCTAACTCAAGAAATGGCAATATGAAAATTTACTGGTTCAATGTGAAATTAAAGTGTTTTTAAGGCATGGGAATGAAAATGATGGCAAGGTTATACAGAATAATTACAAATACAAAATTTTTATACAGTAAATTTTTTCCAATAACAATTAAACATGCACTAAATTTTTCAGAGATGAATGTAGTCACCTTAGGTACATTTATTTCCAAATTTTGAATCTTCGGACACATTTCCGTTTTTAATGCACGAAAAGATTCTTGCGTGCTGTGTATCAATTTCTGTTGACATTTGCAAAAAGATTTTTTGTGGAAATCACATCCCGGCTGTTGAGCGGAATAAAAATACATTGACGGCCACACATGGATAGGCTAGCTGTTTACTAAAAAGTTAGATTACGGTTGTACTTGTTATCAAATTCATACCATCTTGTGCATGTTGAAAAAAATTTCCGTGTGTCACATTCAAAAAGTTATTTCAATAGTTCGAGTGTGATGAGTAGCAAACTGTTTTGGAAATGCTACTGAACACTTTACGAATTTCACAGTTTTGCTTTGTTTGTCCATAAATACCGATTTCGTTCAACCTTTTTACCGAAAACTTAGAAATAAGAAATATCTTAAAAGCATTTACCTGAATAATGAGTTCTTAAACATTCCTCCTTTGATAGCTGCCTGTGTGGGTCATGACTTTAGAATCGCCCAAACATGTTAACTCATTGTCGCGAAAAATTAATTTCCACAACAAAAGCCAAAAGTGAATATGACTAAGATTGATTAAAAAACTTTCTAGAACAAGTTACCTCCTTCAAAAGCGCTGTAGTTCGATATTTCGAAGTTGAATATCTGTGTACGATATGTTTTTCAAAGATAAGTCAAGATCAAAATGGCATATTTTGACCGGTTTTTGATTTCCCTAAAACTGAGAGGAAAAAATTGTACTGGAACTGAAAAAACTTACATTTCTACGTAAATCAGAGCTCTGGTGAATGTTCTTTATACTTCAGCACGCACAAATATGACTCTTTTCTCCGCAGTGCTTAATAGCATAGGAAATTTCTTGGTAATCAACAAACGTTGGATTTCGCCCATTTCCGCCTATATTTTCTCAAAGTATACTGACCTGAACGGAATTCAATTCTAGTAAACAGCATTTTGCGCCTCAAGCCAACCCAGTGAACTTCATAAACGACCTCAAGTTTGCGTTAAATCCCCCACTCCGAGACCTTTCATCAGATATGTCACCTACTGTATACTTGTCTGTTAGAGGACACACTTTTCGAACTCGCACTGAAGCCTCCACCGCGAAGCGGCTAGAATATTAGCAGAAGAAAATTATTGACAAAGGCATGGGGCACTAGAATGACCGTTTCTGGTTCTTATGACAAGATGGACGGAGGAGTGTTTAATCTAACAGATGGGTGTACGCGTATCTGCTACTGTATATAAGTATATGTATCAGAAGACACCGGCGCATGAGATTGTCAGCCAAATGTTGAAATTTTTGAGGTGGACATCTGTGACAGCGGCGAATGCTCAAGGAAAGGTGGAGGGGGGGGGGGTGATGAGCTAAACAGCTTTGACATGAATGGTCGTTTGCTATTCGTTGATTGGTTTCAAAGTAACAGAAGGTGCTCTCAGAAAGAGGAGATCTGGTCGCTGAAAAAAGGATTAAATTCGCTTGGTGCTCCAAAATCTCACCGAATTCATAATCACAGGCAATTGCAGATGGTGCTGGGTTACAATGGGAGCACGAGGTCTCAAAGGGATGGGATTTTTATTTCAGTCATAGCATCTCCATCGCAACTGCTGCCTGGAATTCGCAATCGGAAATCTTTTGTTCTGCTCGCACAGCTAAGCCATTTTCTCGTACAGACCAATATACTCAAGAAATAGCTGACGCTCGTTGGGAAAACTGCGCATGTAAACCAGATAAAAGGGCCGAGGCACACCGCGGCTGCATTTATAGTAATTTTCTATATCACCATAAAATGGCGATTGTGAAAATGGAAGGATCGACTAAATTATTAGACTCATTTAGAGACACCATTATACAGTGAATGACACGGCTGCCGAAAGACAAGTGACTCACCAGGATGTCAGGAAAGTTATAATACGAGTACTACAGCAACCCATAGAGGAAAACGGACCTTCAGTAATTTCCATTTACGTAACTTAAGATGTTTGACTTGCCCTTTGATGTAATTTTAATGCAGATAGTTTTTAGCGTTATAATCCCATGATAATCTCTCAGGGCTCCGAAAATTAAGCCCATATTTTTAAAACTTTTACTACTATCCACTAGAGAAGCTGCGTCAGAATTTACTTGCGATCGTCGTCTTATTTGTCGGGATAATGCAACTGTCAGCCTTTAATTCACCTGCTTATTGAAGTCACATGATTTTCGGACGTCGATTTAAACGATCGGCATACTGTCATCGAACTAGCATCTTGTCTTTATGCATAGACGGTATAGGCTCTTTGGCCTCTATGAACATCTACATTTGTCGGGTATGGACGCAGTTTTTAGCATGAATAGTTGAGGATTACACTAGTGCACTAAAAATCGTTTGTACATTAGTACTATTTGATTGATTAATAAATTGAAATTTGTTAATGATTCGTTAGGCCGATGACTTGACAAGAAAAAGTCTGTGTGTCACACCTGTTTTCAATCCTTGAAGTAAGTGGGGCAGCGGCATATAGGCACCAAAACTGATGATGATGACTCCGGGCTTATTGCAGATGCTGAGTATTAGCAAACTAAAAAATGTAAATCCCTCACGGTATTCTTCCAATTAACACTTGAAAACTAAGTAAATTTCATCTTTGGACTGTCTAAGTTAGTTTAATATTCCCATTTTTTAACTTTAAAAGTTAGTTTGTAAGGCAAATCATCTTCAGGGCCATAACATTGCAAACTAGAAAATTTGAACAGGTACAAAAATCAATAATTTCAGGGTTAGCGCCTATTGGCCATTGTAGACTTTTCAGTCTGCGCCAATGGTCGGCATGTTGGTTTGGCGACCGCTACGTTTGAATGGGGGTCATATGAAATCGCCTTCTGGCGTCGTTATCGGCCACGGGAGGGTCAGGGCTTGTGTAAGTGTCTTCTAGCAGCACAGCACTGGATTCAATAGGCGTATAACCACTGCTTCTGCTGTTGCCAGCACCCGTTGGCGTAGGCCTTTGGAGAGGTTGGTTGGTGTCCGATAGACAACCTGAAAGGCTTCACAAGTATCGACTCGGTGGTTTGCATCAACCACGTGGGTGAGGATGGAACTGAAGATCGATTTAGTTTTCCGGCCTGGTATGACAGCATACCCCCCTTACTGCTATTATGACTTGGCCGGAATCGGCCTGGCAGGCGGTCACCCGTTGGGGACCTCTGACCACCACATGAACTTTGTTTAGTTCGGAAGCCTTTTCGATCGGTGTTCGCACATTTCTGAGTATATATATATATATATATTCACTCAGAAATGTGCGAACACCGATCGAATAGGCTTTTGAACTAAACAAAGTTCATGTGGTGGTCAGAGGTCGCAACGGGTGACCGCCTGCCAGGCCGATTTCAGCCAAGTCATAATAGCAGTAAGGGGGGTATGGCAGCACTTGGGGGTAACTTGATACAGAACTGTTTCGGGCTTATTAGCCTTCATCAGCCAAGCATAACCCTCAAAATCAGCTGATCGGACAACACAAAAAAAACGCACTTACGGACGGCGCACTGGCTACAAAATCATTTTATACTTTATATAGCGTGAACCGTTATGACCTTCTAACCAAGGACCGACATCTTCTATTGAAAGAAAAGGCTACACACGCTGACGCAATTCTGATCTCCCATACAAGCCATCGCACTTCAAAGTAGATATGAGTTTGGTCAAAACCAACGCCAGGGATTGATCCAATATTGGTTGACCGTGCTGCACAAACGGGTCAAGTGCTAGTATAACGTACTGAACAAAGCCAAACAATCAAAGAAGAGGAAGCTTCTATTGGAGAGAGAGAGAAGAATGCACAAGCTGACGTAGCTGCAAGCTGCGGTACGTGAATGTGCACTCCAAACTAGGCATGAGTTGGAACTAAGACAAAGCCAGCATCAGTTGACTGTTCGAGGCCAAGGGCCTTCGCAGAATCTGGCACACTGGGCGTCTGATGGGGGGTTGTGAAAACGAGATGGTCTCAAAAGCAGCATAGTCCTTCAAGGCGCTGCCTCTCGTTGAAGACTGATAAAAGAAGTGGCCATCTGCGCCGGCCGGGAATCGAACCCAGGCCGCCGGCGTGGCAGGCGAGCATTCTACCACTGAACCACCGGCGCACAGCCCTCACCGCAGTTTCCCTGCGTTTGCACTTTATGCCAGTTTATGCTGCCACAGCCAACAGAAGTACTGACTACTATCCAATTCAAACAGTCGGAGAGCTGCGGTGCTTCACCATAATTACCGGCACGTGGACATATTTTAGTTCGTCCGGAAAATTTAATGCAACTAGAGGTGTATCTATAAAGGGTCTCTGTTATTATCAAAGGCCGTATAATGTCCATCCAAACAGGACCACATCCGTCCGTCTTTATGCCATCAACAGAAGCAGTGCCTACTAGCCAATCCAAATAGTCGGGGGATGCGGTATTGCACTGTCATCGGCGGTACACATGGGTGCACGCTTCCTATGTTGCGGCTGCCACAACCACCTTTCGACCGGTTAAAGCTCCTCACTCTTGCAAAATCTGCGTGGTTCGAATATCAGGGCAACAATAAATCACAAACTCTAAGGAGTACACCTGAAGTGATAAACTGTAAGGCAACGATACCCCCTCAAGAAGATCTTCGTTTACACCCTTTTGATTAAATTTTTGACAAGACTGTCATAGTGGGCCGCCTAAATATGTTGTCCCCACCCAACTCTCTTATGGAATTGATGGTTTAACATTTAATTCTGAGTTAAAAACTAATAATGAATATGTAACTGTGTCGAAAGTGACCAAAAAATATTTAATTAAAGCATTTTCTAGTCCTACCAAATGTTTTCGTTAAAATCCTTCCCAAGTTGTGAAGCCATAGTCAATACAAAATTTGTTCGTACGTTTAAATTGTTATAAGCTCAACTGAACAACTGCAAAACACTTCATAACATCGAACCTCAGAGAGATCTCTGGAATATGTTTAATTAAGTGGTAACGCTTCAAACACTTGCACAGTCTTTTCAACGGTCAAGCAGAAAAATTAAGCACCATTTTCGGTGGATTGCCGAAACGGACGACTTTATGGTTTCGTTGCCTGCTTCCTGTGACATAGCGAATTATAAAATGTATCTGTTATAACCAAGTGCGTTTCCGTGTCAACACCGGTTATATCCTTGGCTGATCTCAGCTGCGTCGCCACTGTTAACCCAGTTTGTTCCTGTGTCAACACCAGTTATGTTCCCCCAGTTACGTGTTAGAAAGAGGAGGCAGAAAAGGATAGCAAATAGTACTTAACTGTCACTAGTTCTGCATATACATACACTCTGTTCCCTGTGTGTCCAGCAGCTTGTCTTCTGTGTCCGTCAGCAGCTTGTGTTCCGAGTCTTCTGTGGTCGGTCTCGTCTCGGCAGCAGTCTCTTGTCTAGAGCAACGGAGTCCCGTTCTGCTCGCAGCCTCGCTATTTAAGGGCCAGTATTCATTGCTCCCCACTGGCTCTCCATGAGTGGCTTTGCGCACCCTTTGTCCCTGGCCAGGCGTGACCTCAGCATGACAGCGGTCTCGCATGCGCGTAACGCCTTGGCATCCTTACGTGGCTTCTGCCTTGGAAGGTCGCGTAACTTAGCCTGTTCTGTATGCACCGGACTGGTATGTTCTGTCCTTTGTTCGCGCGCCTTTGTCCGACGTGACCTCCGGATGTCTCTCTGTTTGGATGACAAAGGTGGCGGCTCACGTGCTCGGTCATCCTAACAGTCTCCATGATGGCAGCGTGGGGTGCTCCGTGGCGACCTTGTCCGTCGGGTGATCTAATTCTTGTGACACCCACTGACGACATTCCAGGGAACAATACTTCAGTCAGTGTCATGGTTTGCAAGGCCCAAACGGTTATGTTCTACATATTTTAAGTCTGTCCAATGACTGCTTTATTACGTTCCGAACCTCAGGTCTCCAGTAACTCCCACGTAATTGTTTGGGAGCCAAAAGATACGTAAGGATCCTGGGGCTATATCATACACAACCAAGAATTTAAGAACGAAAGGTCACTTAAACTTGAAGCAGTGCATTCGGACAAATAAGTGTATTCTCTTGGGTATCCAATCATAATCTTTTTCTATTGAGCCATTTTCCGTGCTACAAGTAAGTAAACCATGGTTTGGATATAAAACTGCTACTCAGTTTGTTTAAGTGGACTAGTATAACATAGCACAATTCCGCTTCGCCCCCCAGCTCAGCCTCGCGAGCAATTATCGAAAGCAGCCTTTTTGGTTTTAATTTTCAGGCGTAGTATGGGAATATTCACAGAACTGGGTTTATTGCTCGTCCAGGCCAGTTTTCCGTCCATAGTAAATAGGCAAGTTAGCACTGCCGTATGCACTCGCATGTACACGCGGACATGCGAGCATGAATCTGGTTTTGAGACGCTGCACCTCGACTGCAACTCACACAACCCGTACATAGTAAATAACCACTCTTTCTCTTTCCCAACTATTTGTCGGCTCATTTTTGTTGGGTTAGTACCGTCCCCGCCTCATGGTTTCTGCCAATCAATGTTGCCAAATGCAACATAATGCGTTTTGGCAAAAAGAGCACTGCAAACCGAAGGGTGTTTTACCTAAATCATACACCTCTGCCAGAGGTAGAGGCCCAGAAGGAGCCGGGGCTGTGGATCACGCCTTAATTCAAACCATCACTCCACTGCTCGAAGGTGGCCAAATCCGAAATGTCCAGCTTGCATCTCATCAGGCGTTCCTTTGCTAAGTTAGACAACGTGGGCTTTGTTAAGGTCTATGGGATGTTCGTGCGACAAAAATTTAAACTTGACATCCAAACCTGGAGAACATGGACTGTCAAAGACTGCAAAACCCTTGAAAGGGTTCAACGATAGGCAACCAAGCTAGTGCGAGGCCATTAGGCACCAGCCTTATGAGGAACGCTTGTCAAATCTTGACTTTTTCTCCCAGATTACAAGCAGCTACGCGATGACCTTGTGGGATACGGTGTGGTCCGACCGGATAATAGGCGATCAAACGCATCCCAACGAATAAAAGTTAGTGAATAGGATAAGGCGTGAAAAGCCATAGTGTCAGAGAGAATTTACTAAGGTGGAACAAGCGTAGAATGTAAGTTACATGCAAGTGACTCCCAGACAAGTGCAGTCCAGCCATTAGTGGGCCGGAGTCCAGAGTCGCATTCCTGCAAGTCGATCACCGGATCTGGAGGTCTGCAACCGAACAGTAGGTCGTCCGGTCCGGGAGTGGTTGAGCGTAAACAACTCCCCCGCATCTTGTGCACTGGTCGCACATTGAGAAGTGATTGGGTAGTGGGGCCAGACAAGTCCCGACCTTGGCACTGCCGGCGCGTACGCGCTGGCACACACAAAAGCCAGACATGCGGGACATGCATTTGTTAGAGTACAAGGTCGCTACAACCTTATACGGGCATATCACATGCTGCGGAGTCAAGATTGTTGCCTCGCATCTAACGATTTATTTGAGCTGGCTACTACCACTAATTTGTGAGAACACTTTCAAATTATGTGGGACTGAGCCAAGACTGGGCCAAAGAAAGTTCTTCTTTAAGAGAATAATTTAGGCATGGAATGGTCCGCATGTGGACATTGTCATGTCCCATCCGTGGACACCTTCAATACAAAGTTTGAGCAGTACAGCCATATATACCACCACGTCACCTGAAACTACCACAAGCTTCTCATTATAGCACGAAATGGAGAATTTACAAGACATAAAAATGCTAATAGCTATTTTTCGGCATAATTACTGTTTTCCTAAAGAATGTTCTCACCATCACACTTAGGCAAAACTGAAACGAGCCGTCGGTCATCACCTCTGCCGCACCTTGTGGTTCTAGGCTACCCGGCATTGTCAAGTTGCTCGTCATATTGACGCGCACCAGACTGCTGGTGATCGCGGCAGGTTTCTCTGTTTTCGTCAGCTTGTCGACAGACTACGGAAACAGTAAGGGTGTATTATGGTCACATCTCCGGCTCTTCGGATGCACTCCTGACCTCTGCGGCCTCCTCCTCGTGTGACCCTTAGGATCAAGATATTAACCGCGATAGGCTTGTAGCGGTGCTACAGCCCACTTCCTCCAAACGCGAGACGCCACAGACGTGGTCTCGCGGGAACAGTCTTGGCCGTCCAGTCGCTCGACCCGGCGCGACGGCCGATGTCCGTAACCTTTTCCCTAGGGCGGCTGGGGCGCACGCACGCACCCCACTCTGATCGTGTCAATCTGCAGCCTAAAACCAACTCACCCAATACAAAATTAACTATTCCTTCTATTCTAGCCTCCATTGACTTCTTCTCTTCTAAGGAACTATGGTCCGAAGATCGCAGTTGCTAGAGTTTAACTCACTTAACCCCCTGCGATAGGCTCCTCTAACTTGCCCCAAACATTCTCAGCAGCATGCCAGTCCTATTCCGCAGGTACTTTCCTCCCGCAATTGACAGCTTTTCCCCTTAAAATCCCTCAAATGCCATTCCTATTTCTGAGCCATGCCTAAGGATTTTTTTCATTGTTTTCTCTTTTTTTTCAATTTTACAGGGTGTCCACGAAGTCTGGGTACATAGGAGATGAATACATACCTTTAGAAGAAAACAATTTTATTTGATTATAATGTTAAGAAATTATATTTTCAATATGATTTCCATTATTTGCAATGCATAATTCGATGCGCCTTGCTAAATTGTGGTGAACTCGTCGATTTCAGCACACTGACTGATAATGCGTTTTCTCAAGTGGTTTAGATTTGCAGTTTTCATTGAGGAAACTTTCGCTTTTAGCATACCCCAGAAAAAGAAATCAAGGGGAAAAAGGTCTGGTGAACGAGGGGACCACTCCACATGACCTCTTCCTCCAATCCAGTGAGGAAAAGTGCCATTCAGCCTTAAAATTCCTATGTACCCAGACTTTGTGGACACCCTGTACATATTGGCTCGTGTCAGTCGGCATCGCTTATAATTCTTGGTGCAAAATTAACGCTTATACATATAATTATGTTACTGGGAACAAATGAGTAGGCGTGTATGTTTATTTTTCCGAAGTAACCATCGTCTGCTCGCCCTTTGCCTGAAATTATGTAAATGACCTCTTTGAAATACTCTGCTGTACCAATGTATTTATTAACTGCTGTGTACCAATAGGGAGTTAAAAGGCGTTCACCTTTACTTCCCTTAATAAACCTGACCTGACCTGAAAGTCGAATCCCCACAGGTTGCACATTTTTGCATAAATACGTTTCAGGTGTGGCACATAGGTTGCCGATCACGTTTTTATCTTTTTAAGACACCGATTAGAATGACAACAATCGGCAGATGGCAAAATTGCAAAACCACTGTCAACGTATTCGGAAGACCACAGAATTCACGACCAACACCGGAAGGGCCAGCTTTCAGGGCATTTTGTTCCCACGAGACAGTACTTGGTGACTGCGAACACTACAAAATATTAAGCACTTGGGGTCCGAACCCACGACCTTTTGATCAGAAGTCTATTGCCCTAACCATTAAGCTATGAACTCTTTGTCTTGCAGATATAGATCCGGAAGATTAACGAGTAAGCAGATGTTCACCGATTGCTAGCAGAACTCACTCTTCCTGTTTTGCCTTAGGGCTCTCTCTTGAGCCTCGAGTAGTGCACCACTTTGGGTTGGGTATGACTGGCTGATGATAACTATTGAGCCAGAAAT
Organism: Ligula intestinalis; assembly: GCA_036362985.1. Taxonomy (NCBI): domain Eukaryota; kingdom Metazoa; phylum Platyhelminthes; class Cestoda; order Diphyllobothriidea; family Diphyllobothriidae; genus Ligula; species Ligula intestinalis. Next base: position 62,560,291 of record JAYGXS010000003.1, read on the forward strand.
AACCATTTCAGTCGCCCTTGTCTTTGTCAGCAATGCTGCCTGCCAGAGCTCCCAGCGCTGTGAGGCTGCTGGCAAGACTTATCGTAATGGGTTAAGTAAGTTAAACCCAAACAACTGAGGCCTTCAGACCATGATTACTAAGTAGAGGAGAAGTCGGTAAAGGCCAGATTAGAAGGGAGAGTAGATTTTGTTCACAAAGGAGCTGAGAATAGATGGAAGAAGTCTGACTTGGGAGAACGCGACCACCCAGGAGATTGGCCGGGTCCCAAGCGCCAGTTTTTACAGCAGTCAGGCCAGTAGACAAAGAGAGCGCTCATTGGCTAGGTCGGCCTGTTATTGGTTGGACACCAGGTGGGTAGAAATCGACGTGGGTGGCCTTATTCTCACGCGCCAGTATATTTGGCGGCCGCCACGACCTTGAGGGATAGACGGATTGAGGCCACGACAGGAAGGCCAGGCTTCGGGCAGGCGAAAATCACTACAGGCTCAAGAAGGAACACCAAGACAGAACGGGACGAGTTATTTCCGTGAGCGATCGGTCAACATTAGTCAATTAGTGATTGTTTTATTAAACCACCTCCCTAAATGGTCGTATATTCTACGAGGCCAAACTTATGGGAGCAATGCCTTATCGTCAACTTCTGCTTTTCGTCGTTTAAGGTTACATTGACAGAAACCGTTTCAAGGTTGCGAAAATTCCCATCACAGAAATCCGAAGAGTAATTGGCGAGCATACGTATACTTTCAATAAATTCTCATCAGGCCATTACATTTATATGGGAGGGGGTCAAGCGTAAAAGGTACAATTGTAGGCAAATTACGTTTAACGTTACAGGCAAATTAGTCCGGGGGATAGAGTAGGGGGTGGGGTAGTAACAAGCGGCTAATTAAGCGGTAATTAGCCATTGTGGCTAAGGCAGGGTGATTTCAATACCAACAGAACCATCAACAGATCTATCCTAGCGCACATGGTGGATTCCGGACATCAGGTGGACCCCAACGAAGCCTTCAGGGTGATCTACAAGGTCCCACCAAGCTACCCTAAGTCACTGGGCCAGCGACTGTTGGCAACAGCAAAAGCAACTGCTATCCGGTTGAGGAAGCCAATTTTGTGCACGCAGAAGAACCTGCTGCAAGCCCCAAGCTTGGCATGGCCAACGCCCATCTAGCTACCGGCATTTCCCCAAGTCTCTTCTCTCCTCTTCCACCCCCCTTTCTCCCTAATTACCGCTTAGTTAGCCGCTTGTTACTACCCTACCCCCTACTCTATCCCCCGGACTAATTTGCCTGTAACGTTGAACGTAATTTGCCTACAATTTTACCTTTTACGCTTTACCCCCCTCCCATATAAATGTAATGGCCTGATGAGAAACCGTTTCATTGCTTCCGAAAGCTCACAGGAAGGAAGCTCGAAGACAAGCAAGAATTTACGAATTGTTTACCTGATTCAGAAAGAGCCAAATGACGCGTAATTAGTCTCGTTTGGATCGCCCCTCAACAGCCAGAACAGATGTCCTTACCTTTGGTCGTCGCAGAGCAAACAAAGAATTGGAGAAAATAATTAAAACATTCCATGACTTCCTGCCAAAGCCAGCTAATTGAACATGAGGTACGCAGCAGCAAAGTTTATTCCACGACTGCTTTCCACTTTCCAGAGGAAGAAGCGTCCGAGAGTGCATCAGGAATTGAAAGAATAATCTAATCTTTTGTGCACGGTCACCACATCCAGAAACAAAACAGTAAGCCAAACACTGAGAGACAGCCTCACCTGACGATGGAACCAAGAGAGTGTCCGAAACGTCAGTCTCAAAATAATATGGTCCATGTCCTCATGTCTTCTTCTTCCTCTTCCTTGGGGGATGGTGAAAACACATTGCAAATTTTTCTGATTTTGTACAACTGAAAACAATCCGTCTTCGTTGAATTGATATCAATGTTAAAATTAAAGAAAAGAATTTGTAGTATTCATATTTTTGTCGGAGTCAGATATGCTTCGTAAGCGTATTGCTAGCTAACAGGCTACTTGTTTACTGGTTTAGGATTCGACCAAAAATACCTAAACAATAACGCCATAGCCCACAAAACTGAGCTGAAATGGCCAAGCTTTCGACATAAGAAGAATAGTCTAAGGCTATTGTTTTGCGCGCTTAACTTAAGTTTGAGTAAAATATTAAAGGATTAATTGCAACTCCGCAGGGATTGGAGACTTGAGCAAAAAAGAGCATACAAAATTTCGCCAAAGCACAAAAACGAAGTCCATAGACTGCTGAGCTGGCCAAGCTTTCGACTTAAGAAGGAGAGTTAAAGGTGTGTTAAAAGTCCAACAATAAAGAACCAACGCACAGCCCAATTACTCTTAGTGACTTTGTAAGGGCTAAAAGGAATTATATTTCAAAAATTCAAAGCATTTTTTAGTTAAGACTTATTGCTTTTTATTTTAGAAGGGCTTCGGTGTTCACCAACATACCAACAACATCTTAGAGTGAATTTCTTAATAAAAGGTAGAAAAACTGACAAAACTTCGGTAGTATTTTAATGCGTTTCGAGCATTTTGGTTCCATAATACTCCCATTGCAATGAACATAGAGAAACCCTATTTGAAACAACCGTGAGTGGTTGCGTTATAAATAGAGCTTTATCATAGTTTTTCGGAAAGCTAAACTCGACTAGGTTTGCTGTCCTACTGTTAGATCATATTCTAGTTTTTTCGCGAGAAACCAAGGTGCTATTTGAAAAATTACTAAGCAAATTATAGGATACGATGACCTTTAACAAATTTCCTTTTTACTTCAACAACTGGTAAATTTAAGCAGCTTTCTGGCTTTAAATATCTCCACTCAGTATTCAAAATAAATACGTGAACATAAAAGGTTCCAAATGGTGATCCTTTTACGTTTCGGCGCAAAACGTCTCGAGATATCGGGTATACTAATTATAGCCGTCTTAAAAATGTCTGTTTCATGCAGCAGGTCGGTGAACTTCGTCAATAAGTTTTTAGTTCATTCATGCTCACGTTTTTCCCAATCTTGAAGTGTTTTAGCTGAAGGCAAATGAACTTGAGAAAATAGAAAGAACAAAGGTTTGGTAAAAAGCAGCCCAAATTTATGCAACACAGCACAAAATGGACTTACAGCATAGACTGGATTTTAAAAATTAGAATGAGGCCGTTCCTGGGGGTAGGTGGTTTCGGGACCGCTCAACGTTACAAAGAACAATTGCTGCGTTACGTAAGCATATTTTCCATTCGGTCTATAATGCCG